>JALPQD010000026.1:6493819-6898819 GCA_023101885.1 Typhlomys cinereus
TATTCATATCAGCTTCCCCCTCCCTCCTCCCTCCCATTCCCTCCCTTCCCTTCACTATTTCCTCCCATTCCCTCCTACCCTTCTGGCTGTTTGCTTCTATAGACTTCAGGGTTCATTCTGGCTGGTCTACTCCTGTGGGGGTTCAGGCCTCTGTAGTATAGCAAGTTACCTCTCTTCAGACCACCCCACTAATATGTGTATTTCCTTTACTCATCCACTTTTAGACCAAAAGGTTTCCACTGTGAGTTCTTATTCTGTGGGTATAATAACAGCTGCCTACAGAGCAGTGTGATGTATTGTCTTCCTACATATATGTTTATTGGCTGTCTTCCCTGCTGATCTATTTCCTTCCCCTTTTTAAGGTTCTTGTTTTAGTTTACAGTAACAGGAATGGATACTATTCTGACAAGCAGGTCTTAAGTCCAATCAGAAAGCTATTGGCTATTTCCTTGGTGTTCATGCCACTATTACAATGGTGGTCACTTGTTGCCATGGTGATTTATATTGCAACTTACAGATCTCATGCCATTGATGGGGCATGTGTAATACTGTATAGAGCAATTTAAAAAATATTCCTGCGAAAATATATCATCATCAGTGTGTGTGTGTGTGTGTGTGTGTGTGTGTGTGTGTGCGCGCACGGCGTGCACATGCATGCACATGCATCTTTCCTAATCATGACTGTGGTTAAATTTCTTACATTGAAAAATCCTCTTTCATTCATGTTATGGTTTAAATGATACTAGAATGCTGACAGGCTGGGTCTATTGATATTTCTGCCTCTATTGTCCATCCTACCAACCTGAGACAATAGTCACTTCATTCAGAAATTCTATTATACTGCAGTAGTTTAAGGAATATTTGGGGGCTCTATCAGTTCTCAATTCTTATCCCTATATTTCCATCTTGTCTTTTATCAGGAATTTTCCAGACCCTTCTACCAACTTGGTTTTGACTTGTTTATGTTTCAACTCCTGGGTACTGTTTTCTCAAGTCTCTCTTACTTCGTTCTCCACATTAGGAACACTGAGAATGAAGAGGGGTAACATCTGATCCCACTCTTCCTCCTCCCCTACCTTTAGGGTCACTGGAAGTCAATGCAATTATTTTCCACCCAGGAAAGGAGAAGTATAAGACTGTTCAAATGCAGAACTCAATACTAGAGGAACACAAAACAATGTCTAGTGAAAAAACAACTGTCTTGGTATATCAGAGGAAAGGTGCCACAGCTTCCCACACCAATAGAAGATGAGATGCGTTTATTTCAAAATACAAATGTAAACCGGAATGGTACCTCAAATAATACATTTTGCAGGTAATATTTCTGAATACTAGCTAATAATAGGCAATCTGACATGTTATGAAGAATTCTGGTGAGCTTGTCTTTTGGTCAGGGAGGAGTCAGTTAACATTATTTTTCAATTATCACTTTGGCTCAAGCAAAACAACACTAGTTTCTCTTTTTCTTGTTCTCATGTTATGAACTCCCACAAACAAAACTAATGATGAACAGAAATCTTTATCACAATGCTTTCCCAGTATCATATATTTAACTATTCCCTCCAAAGTAAATCGTGGAAAGATAAGAATTTATTTACTGATTCTCTTCATCTTTTTTGAGTCTTCAGTGAAAGATCATTGCAAACGTGCAGATAGCTCTAAAGATAGAAATTCAATACAATTTCCGAATAAATGTAGAACTCATTCTGAAAAAAAAGTTCATGTTCCTAAATGTTATGTCATGAAATAATTTTGTAGCTAGAAGGTGTGAAAAGCCTTGGTGAGCAATTTAAAAATGATACATTGGAAAATTTTAATCTCGTTACTTAAATGTGGCTAGTGCCTAGACTCCATTAAAATGCATACATTATAGATTTGCTAAATCATTCTTTTTCCCCAGGGGAAAATATGTGAGATTTGTATTAATTCATCTGTAAAATTTTATAGTCTGATTTCATCAAATACTAAATCCTATTCTAGCCCCTG
This sequence comes from Typhlomys cinereus, assembly GCA_023101885.1. Lineage (NCBI taxonomy): Eukaryota > Metazoa > Chordata > Mammalia > Rodentia > Platacanthomyidae > Typhlomys > Typhlomys cinereus. The sequence continues at coordinate 6,495,806 of JALPQD010000026.1, forward strand.
GCTCAAGGAGACTTGTGGAAGAGGTATGTAAGAGTAAAAGAACAAAAGGATGGAGAGAAGTAGTATAATGCAGTAGCTTCTGTCCACATCGGGGTTGCTATATCCAAAATCACAATGTGATTCTTCCACTAGTCATTCAATAGCTGTCCTATCAATTTTTGATCATGGAATAGGGAGAACCCAGGGGATATGGCCTTACTCTGAGAGATGGCATGGGACTGATGCCAGACAGGAGAAGTGGGGATTTCTTACTGGACAGTTGACTCACTGGTGGGCTATTCATGCCCATAAATGCCCAGAGAGTTGCTAATACAGCCATCCCATATCACATCCCAGTGAACAACATATGCAGAGATACATGGGAGTGAGAGAGAAAGTGGCTAGAAGGAAAACCTGTAAGGTGGTATAGGAGGGGGTAAAAGGTGAGTAACAGGGGATTAAAACAGTCTTGTACATGAAAGCTTCAAAGAATTTAAAATAAAGATTTTTCAGGGTAACGTGTTTGCCTTCCATGTATGAGGACCTGACTTCAGTGTTTAGAACTCACATAAAGAAACTGGAAATAGTAACAGTCATCTGTTTTCCGGGGATTTGGAGACAGGCAGAAGAAACCTGGCCTTCAATGGTCATTCAGCACAGTCTAATTAGCAAGCGCCAGACCAGTGAAAGAACTTGATTAAAAAAACAAGGTGGGTGTCACCTGAGGAAGAATGAGACTTGAGGTCATTCAATGATCACTACACACATGTACACATGTATATCTGCACACATGTGCACATGCACACATACATATAGACATGAAATCTTAGTGTCCATATCAGTAAAGCCAAAGAGAAGGAAAGGTGAATAGGAAGTGCCTCTGGCCCACTGCTTGGTGCTGTAGAACCCAGGGGTACATATCTTCACAGTGCCATCAACCAAACACTCTACACTGAGCATCCCTGAAGAACTTTCCAAGGGAGTAAAAATCAGCTGGAAAAAAAGGATATTTTGAAATCCTTGATTCGATAAGTAATTTGAGGCCACTATGCAAAAATTGCAGGAAAGATCATACAGTTAAAAGTAGAATAATGTGCTTTCATAAAATTAAGACAAAGTGATATCAGAGAAGGGACAAGGATAAGCACCATTGTGAGATCAGTATTCGTGAATATGAGAACTCTCATTCGTGCATTAATACTCCAATAAACAAACACATCTGAACAAGAGAAAGGTGAAAGTACAATTGCTCCTTCAAAAAGTAGCTAAGATTTAACTACTATAAACTATTCAGTCAGGGAAGCCCAAACATGCAAGTCTTAGCTGCAAATTAAGCCATGGTTTAAGAAGCTAAGACAGGCTTTTATACCCAGAGGTTTTTTTTTTTTTTTTTAGTAGAAAAGATCATATTAGTAGTTTTATCCAGCTTCATCCAGCTTGGAAAGAAAAACAAAATACTCCCAAAGAAAGGGAACTACATACCCACATACCTACTTGGAGAAAATCCAAAGTGTGGGGACTATAGAGGAAGGTGGGCAAGAGACCAAAAAAGCTCCTATGAAGTCTAAAGAGAAACTGTATCAATGCTGTGTGACTAGACCTTCTGATTAAATACTGTGCACAAAATGGTTGAGGATCTTTTCCCATGTTCTCAGTTCTCCTTCTCAGCCTCTTATTCTATAGTTCCTGAGAGCTGCCGTGCTCTCTCAAGCTCTGGAAGGCATCCCCCTTTTCAAAGCTCTTAAATTTACTCTACCTCTTCAAATAACCAAGGTATGCTGACGATTCCCAAATGATGGCCCAGAGTTTAGTGTAATCCTTCCACCCAAGTATGGTTCCCTGATTATCCATCAAATCATCATGCACATCTGCTCTCACTACTTAATTCTCACATTCCTGGTATCAAGGTCAACCCATCACTAGGCATACCTACTTATGTAATAAAACATAATAAATGAATTAATCTACCTTAACAAAAATAGAGAATAAGTGAACAAAAAATGAGAGAACAAAAAAGTGAAGCACGGTAAACAACAAAATTGTGACATGATAGTAACAGTAGCTAACAATGCCTCCTGCAAGCTAGGCATCTTTCTAAATGTTCTGGCATTAACTCCTTACACCTATTAAATGACAATGGCTGTATTCTGCACCAGGGTATGTCACATGCATATATATTCACATTGAGAATACATAGGATTCCACTAATTTAATTCAAAAAAGTCCATAAGGTAAGTCTTATTCTCATTTTCCTTTAAAGAAAATGGGAAATTTAATAACAAATCTTGTGATTTATGATACAAGTCCCATTCTAGATGATTTACAAGGATGTAGGTATCAGTTTACCAGCAAAGAAATGAAAGTCTAGGTTGTGTAACTAAGCAACAGAATTGTTATTTGAATGAACTCCATGCAAACTTAGCATTATACTCATACCAGAAAACACCTATATCATTTTGTTTATTAAGATGAGAAATATATGGCATTCTTTAGCAGCATTCCATCAAACAAGTCATAATCATAAACTTATAGTGGTTTAGTTACATTTAAGCTAAATTTAGAAAACGATAACGTGCGTTGCTTTCTAATACCCCAAGATCTCACTGCTCAAAGCTCAGGTAATTTCTCAACCATGCATAGGTTTGGCATACTGTATCTCTGTTCTCTAAACTACAAAATGACAACAATAGAAAATACATGCCTAACAGAAATGGTTTGCAAGGTTAGAAGACCCAAAACAGAGGCTCTGGCACATTTTATGCTATCATTGTCTGTCCCAAATCATCAGTGTGAATTAAGGCATTGATGGAGTGACTTTTTAAGTGGAGTAATTAATAAACCCAAATCATTCAATAGCTGTATTTCTGAAAATTTAAGTATAAATAAAATTAGCATACTCTAAAACATTCTTTCTTACATTTCTTTGGTGGATTATGAATTACTCATTTTTTTCATCACTTATTTTTACATGTATATTTATGGGCTGGAGAGATGGCTAAGGGGTAAAGAACTTCCCTTTCCCATGTAAAAACACAGGACAGAATGTTGGCAGCTTTCAGTGCAACTCTGGAAGGCAGAGCCTGGGGAACATCAGAGCAAAGCACTATGGAATAGAGCAATTCAGGATGATTCCCAAAGTCCATCTTGGGCCTCTAAAAGAACATATACTCAAATGTCCACTGCTCCACATATACATATACCTCCCACATACACACCAACACCACACCTACATACACAAAAATATATTAAATAAATGTTTGTTTCTGAAGGGAAGGAAAAGGAAAAAAAGTTAGATTCTTATTATTACCTTTTCTGCACGCAGATTAAATGTGTATGTGTCAAGGTTGGGTCAACATACGCAAATCAAATATTGTAATTCACCATATAAAGAAGTCCAAAGTCCAAGACCATATGATAATGTCGATATATGCAGAAAAAGCTTTTGACAAGATCCAACAGCCTTTTATGATAAAAACCCTACAGACAGTTGGAATGGAAGGAACCTTTATCAATATAATAAAAGCTGTATACAACAAGCCTATAGCAAGGATTATACTCAATGGGGAAAAACTTGAAGCATTCCCAGTTCAGTTAGGAACAGACAAGGCTGTCCACTCTCACCACTTCTATTCAATATTGTACTTGAAGTCTTAGCTGAAGCCATAAGGCAAGAAAGGGACATAAAAGGGAATCAAATCCACAAGGAAGAAGTCAATCTATCCCTATTTGCAGATGACATGATCTTATACCTGGGTGATCCCAAAAACTCCACCAGGAAGCTCCTGGAACTAATTGAGAAGTTCAGCAGAGTAGCAGGATACAAAATAAATGTACAAAAACCAGTGGCCTTCCTATATGCCCAGAATGAAAGAAGTGAAAAAGCCCTGAGAGAAACAATCCCATTTATATAGCCCCTAAAAAAATGAAATACCATGGTGTAAACCTAACCAAGGAAGTAAGAGACCTTTATTAATGAAAACTTTAAAACCCTAAAGAAAGAAATTGCAGACGACACCAGAAGGTGGAAAGACCTCCCGTGTTCCTGGATTGGCAGAATCAACATCATAAAAATGACCATCCTACCAAAGGCAATATACAAATTCAACGCTATACCAATAAAAATCCCAAAGCAATTCTTCAAAGAAGTTTACCAAACAATCTCAAAGTTCATATGGAGGCACAAAAGACCCAGGATAGCAAAGACAATCCTGAGTAACAAAAACACAGCTGGAGATATCACTATACCAAACCTTAGTCTATACTACAAATCCATAATTATAAAAACAGCATGGTACTGGCTCCAAAATAGACACACAGATCAATGGATAAGGATTGAAGACTCATATATAAGCCCACTACAACTACAGCCATTTGATCTTTGACAAAGGGGCCCAAAAAATCCAATGGAAAAAGAACAGCATCTTCAACAAATGGTGCTGGCAAAATTGGATCTCCACTTGCAGAAGAATAAAACTGGACCCATACTTGTCATCATGTACAAGACTTAATTCCAAATGGATCAAGGACCTCAATATAAGGCCAGAGACAATAAAAACCATAGTTTAAAGGGTAGGGAACTCCCTTGAGCTGATTGGGCTAGGCCAACAGTTCCTATTCGGAAATCCAATAGCATAGTCACTACAACCAACTCTCAACAGATGGGATCTTGTGAAATTAAAGAGCTTCTGTTCAGATAAAGAGATTATAACCCGAGCACAAAGGCAACCCACAGAATGGGAGAAAATCTTCACTAACCAAATATCTGATAAAGCTCTATTATACAGAGTGCACAAAGAACTTAGAAAACTAAACACCAAGGAAACAAATGGGCCGATTAAAAAATGGGCCTTGGAACTTAAAAGAAACTTTACGAGAGATGAAATTAAAATGTCTAACAAATATCTTTAAAAATGCTCCACATCCTTAGCCATCAGGGAAATGCAAATCAAAACTTCCCTGAGATATCATCTCACCCCGGTCAGGATGGCAAAAATCCACAATACAAACAACACCAAATGCTGGAGAGGATGTGGAGAGAGGGGAACTCTCCTACATTGCTGGTGGGAATGCAGGCTCATACAACCACTCTGGTGAGCTGTCTGGAGATTCTTAAAGAAATTAAAGATTGAAATGCCATATGACCCTGCTATTCCACTTTTGGAAATAAACCCCCATGCAGCAAAAAATCACTTCGATAGCACAAGCATGACCATGTTCATAGCAGCACTGTTTACAATAGCAAAGTCACGGAACCAACCCAAATGCCCAACAGTTGACGAGTGGATAAGAAAAATGTGGTACATCTATACAATGGAGTATTATTCAGCCATCACAAATGATGAATTAATGGAATTTGCCAGGAAATGGATGGAATTAGAAATAATTATATCCAATACCCATCAGGATGGAATGAAGGGCATTGCAGGAGCAGCAAAACTGAGAAAAATAAATCAACAAACCATAATCCATAACATCAGAGACTCTATATCAACTACCTGGAACTAGGCCATCTCCCCATCCTGAAGCTCAGGGAAATTTGCGGAAGAGGGGGCGGTAAGATTGTAAAAGGACAAGGATGAGAGGAGAAATGATATGCAACATACTCCACAGAAGTTAGGGCTGAAGCAATCATATTTGGACTTTGCATGCCCTGCACAATGTCCAACACACTATTGACCCTACAAAGTCTAGCATTTGCTAAAGACACTAGGATCCTGGGAGGCAAGGGATTGACAGCCCAGCAGTGTTCTTATGCTTAAGGAGAACACAGGAAAGGGTTCTGAGAAATGCCACTGGGTCTTTGCACCTCATCGGAGAGGAGGACCCAGAGGAGAGTTTGGCATGCTCATTAAAGGATGCTCTGGGGATGGGAGGGGGCGGGACAGGGGGATGGGGAGGGGGGGAGAAGAGGGGGGACGGGGGGTGAGAGAGTGGAGGGAGGGAGGAGTACTTTTTAAGTTTGTATGAGTGGAAATAAAAATAGATAGATAGATAGATAGATAGATAGATAGATAGATAGATAGATAGATAGATAGATAGATAGATAGATAAAAATAAATGTGTTGTGTTTGTGTGTGACTGCTTACCATCTTATCAAAACAACTTAGATGTGTGGGTGTGGTAGAGTCCATGCTGCTGACATATATGCAAGAGCCTTCTCTAGGGAATGGCTTGAGCAACTGCACACATTCATGATTTATTTTTCTCCTTACCACACTCTCAGGAAGCGTCACGCTTGCTGTAAGGAGAGTAACAGGGTCCTGCTAATTTACAATCTGCTGCTTCTGTTTCGTCTTCCTTGTGCCACAGATCCTGTGCTTTCATTTGCTCTGGTTTGAAACCAGCAACCTAGGTAGAGATGACCATTATCCCAAATTGCTCGCTTTGCTTCTGTGCCTCCACAGCCACCTCCACACACTTTGCTTCTCAACAGGCACCTGGTGGTATGAATTCTTTTTAAGAATGACTTTCCTGTGTACTCAAGAATCATTGCATGAAGTGCATACTGTTGATACGCTTCTCAACAAAGTTCCAAAATGATAAATGCTAATATTGTTAAGTGTTTCTGCTCATCGTGGCACGTTTGGGATGGGTGATAAATATGCCTGTTTGCGGGTATTGGTGCTAATTTAGAGGCATGCAGAAATTACATGCTCACAGTTTGACACTGAATCTTATAATTATCTGGCTTCACATTACACTCATGAATTTTAAGCCTGAATGGGCAAAGCCCTCCTTAGAAATTGTGGGCCCTCTGCTTAAGAAAAAAAAAATGCTAACATCAAAAGAAGGGCTGCCATTTGGTACGCTTTCAATAGAACCGCTCCAAGAGTGTTTCAGCCTGATTAACCATTCACACCTTTGCATTTGTTTTAGAAAACTAAACCATCTGCAGTACTTTGGATTTTTTCTAAAAAAAAAAAAAAAAAAAAGATTTTTAAAGAGTAAATAGTGCTATTGGACATCACATTCTGTTTCTTTTCTGCAGCAAGAGCCACAGTCCAACAAGCTGCCAAACAATGTTTTCCAAAGGAAAGACAAGGCAGTGAGGAATACAGGGGCTCTGGGCACTAACTGACATCCCCCCCAGAGAGAAGGGCTGAAGACAGGGTCACACTACAGGTACCAGCCCCCCTTTCCCTGACCACAGTATTCGGTGATTACTGATTGCCAGTCATGGCTTCTGCTGCTGAATAGCTTTCCATGCCTAAGTAATTCCCTCCCCCACTAGCAGTGTTCATTTGCTGCCTTTCACCCCAATCATCTCCACATCTCCCCGCAGATGTCCTCCTTATCGCCCCATCTCAGAGGCTGCAGGCATCTTGCATTGTGCAGCCCTTGCTCCTCCTGACCACCTTTCATCTCCACTTGCATATTAGCTGCAATCTGTCAGCCAGCTGAACCACAGCAAGGATGCCAAGGAGCAGGACAGACGCCAACAGCGACTGTCAACATGGCCGACATTCACTTGCCCGTGGTGTGAAATCTTATTGCGCAGTTTGCATAAATGTCTTTTTCAAGGCTTGCTATTTTTTCAAAGTTCCAAAATGCAGTTTAATTTTTTGAAATAATGTTATTTCTAAACTTTACTATTTTCCATCCATGGTAGAAGAACAGAAACCTATTAAAAGTCAAACCGTCTATGACCAATTTTTAGATGTCATAGTAAACAAAGATGTAGTGTGAATTTGAATAAAGGAACTCAGCCTTCCTTAAAGTTCTCTTCGCTAAAAGAATACCAACATAATTTTATGTGGAGTCTTGTCAAGCACATTCAAGAAATGTCAAACTGTATTTTTAGCCCAAGAGTTTGCCTAATCCCATAAGACCCTCTCTCGCCTCTGTGTTGACAAATGAACAGCACTCAAATATCAGGGATCTGAGCATCTGTCAAGATCCACTTTGCATCAAAAGTTGTTCTTATGCTTCTGTTTTCTCAAAAGCTTCTGAATTACAGTCCACAGCTTGCTTACCTTTATGATTCCCCTGGGTTTGCTTTGAATGTCTTTGTTGTCTTTGCTTCATGGTCTTCAGAACTCACTTTTACAGGCAGGCCAATAAAGTGTTGTGGACATGTTAAATAGCAGGGAAGCCAGAGGAGAAGCTCCCAAACAATGTATTTGATTGGGAAAACACCCCCTCCCCAAGTTTGCTCTCCATTAATGAATTAGCCCCCATTCCCTACCTCAATGTTTTTCTGCATATGATCTATCTTAGAGAATATAAAATTAGTACCTTAATGAAATCTTTTACTTAGACGCTATAAAAATATTCAGAGTAGAGCCAGGGATTCAACTCTGCTGGAAAAGCACCTACTGGTGACCTGAATTGCATCCCCAGAATCTTGCATGGTGGAAGGAAAGAAAAAATTTACAGAAGTTGTCCTCTGACCTCCACCTGTGTGTTTCGGCATGCATATTCTCTCTCTCTCAAATAAATAAAACATTTTTTAAAAATAGTATCTACAAGTACATGGAAAGAAACTATTTAAAGGAAGGTCTGAATTTTGTCTCAGATAAAAACTTTATTTAGAACTCAGAACTCATCAAGAGAATAAGTTATAAAACAAAAGGTTCTATGGCAGTTAAAGCTCAAATTATCCACTTTGTGTCAAAGTTACAGTTAAAAACTGCATTTTCCAACATAACCTTGCAGTCACTTACTTTAATGGGTAGAGACTGTGACTTACACACTCAAGGTGTCTCATCTTTTGAAAGTACACCTGAGCTATGTATTCCTTAGAGAACATAGACCTTTCATGCTACATTCTCATAACTATACATAATTCATCTAATTCCTATCTTGATACCTATTAGCAGATAAATTTCTCACAATGATATAACACTAGCATCCTGTATATTTATAATGTAGAATGACCTACTTAAAATGACCTCATTTGAAGACAAAAAGTTTGCTATGGGAAATAGTGATGGTACCATCTTGGTATCCATTCATGTCTGGCTGAGCTGTGGGAATGACAGCAGAGGGAAGATAACACAGATGTTAAAATTAGTAAATCATCTTCATTCAGAAAATGCAAACTGTGTGCTATATTTTAAACTGGCCTCATTCATGAAACACTATCATTTATTAAAAAATTAAGTAACACTAACTATTCACAATCACACTCTCACAGCAGTTCACAGCTGTATTTCCTGAGAAATAATTACTGAGAGGAGGAGAAGTAAGCCTCCTCTTGGGAGAATGGCAACAATACTTAGTAACATTGAATGAGGGGCAAAGAATTAAATTACAGCACATGGAGAACTGGAAGAGCAGGTCATTTGCTGATGGGAGGGCAGATTGGAAGCAAGCTCATATAGGTGACACCAAATTCAATAGGCAAAATTACAAAATGACTGCTCTCTGATGACACTGCATTACAAATGGTAAAATTACAAAATGACTGTTCTCTGTATTTTGAGCTGTAAGGGACAGGTTGGGGTGTCTGTGATCATAACTATAGAAAAGAAAGTTCCTGAATAATTTTATTAAATGCTCAGGCATTCACTTTTCATCAAGGCCAGTATACTTTGAAAGAATCTACCATACGCAAAGGAATCTACAGAGTTGGGCTGTCAGAAACTGAAGTCAAGTTCTGCACATAGCCCTGGAGCCTGGGTAACATTTCCTGATTATTACATTGCCTGTGGCAATATGTGAGCTCTTGGGTCTCTGCATCCAGAGCAGAACACCAGCCTTCTTCTTATCTATCTTTCTCTTCATGGCTACTTCTCCCAGGCATATTGCATAGTCTATCTGTACATCAGCCTTTTGGTTATGACTCTACAATATTCAATGGTTTGACATGATGTGCCAAAATGTTCCCATGCCAAACTTCCCAAATCATCTTGAACAAATGGTGCCCCAATTTACTTACTTTTTAAGGTTGCTAGAAATCTGTAATATGTCCCTATGGAGAGCAGCTGCAATGAGGCAGGATTATAAGAGGAATGTTTAGCATCAGCACAGCCATGCTAAGAAATTGACATAAGCAAGGCTATGTCGTAACAGATCTATACCAACAAGGCTGAAATCAGGATCTAGCTAAGGGCACTGTCCAGTCTCACCCTTCCTCAGATAAGAATTATTTGTGCAGATTAGACCTTGTATAAAGTACCTGCTATGTTACAACACAATCATTACTCCTGCCCCATGACACCTGCTAATGCAGGGCTATTATTGGCTTATCTATAGATAATACTTGAGCTGATCTAGGCTGCAACTTCAGCTCCATTCACGCCACTTTTCCCATCTGATCTCAGCTTTTCTGTATGCATCTTGTCTTTTTCTTCATTCTTGCATTGGGCCAACAGAGCAATGCCACATGGGTCACAGCATGACCCAATGTTTAGACTACATGTAGTGAAATTAAATCATTCTCTCTGGTAGTGGGATGTGGACATTGGTAGACATTGAAGCCACTAAGGGAATCTGAAGTGCTGTCAAGTTTGAAAGCCACTTGCTTAATAGCAACCAGATAAAACTGGTGAGGACAACCAACAAAACAATAGGCTCGGTTAACTAAATCTATAGACAAGCTAACAGCTTTGTTAATGCTGATATGTCAATTTATTTGTATTCAGTAATGGTCGGCACAATGCATATTCATTATGAACCCATCTGTACACTATTTCCTGATGACAGATCAAAGCTTGCAAGTCAGTCAACAAATACAGCATGAGCTCATGGTCTTCCTGCACCCATACTGGTAAGAGCCAACCTGGCCACAATCACAAGCATTTCATTAACACTTCAGTATTATGAAAATGATTTAGGCCCACTTGAGCCTTAAATGATTGGGTGGAACAAGTGCTAAGTGGTAAATAGGACTGCTGTTCTTATCGACTATGATTGGCTTGCAGAACAGTCTCATTTTTCCTTATTTTTAGTGGTCATGCTAAAACAAGCAGTCCTATCCTTCAGGGAATGGATACATCTACGTGGTGAGATAGAGATGTTCCAAAATGACACCTGTTCCAAATTCATTCTCCACGCTGTATTTGCAACATGTGTGCAATGTTTCAGTTTCTAGGTTAATAAATCCTGTTTCAGCAGCATGAAACAGGGTTTGCCCCTCCCTTCCAGATTCAGCCTCAATCCAAGCAAGTAGCCCAATGGTGATGCTGCAGGAAAGGCAGGTTGTCACTTATGAACTTTGTTGTGTGTGTTGTAATGGTAAGTGTATACATGTGTGTGGGGGAGCATGTGTACAAGAGGGCACGTGTGTGTGTGGTGTGTGTGCATGTGCGCGTGTGCGTGCGTGTGCCTATGAAGGCCCAAGAGTAACATCAGAAATATCCTAGATTGCTTGATCTCCTTGCTGCCTTTGCTCTGGGATTTCCCAGACTCTGCCTTTCAGGGTGCCATAATATCTGTCTGTCATTTTTGCATGAGATCTGGGGATTAGCAGTCAGGAACTTCTGCTTGAAGGCAAAGGCTTCAAACACTGAGTCATCTCCCCATCCCATGAACTCCTTCTTTTTTTCCTAATCATATAAGCTCAATAGGTATGTCCCCCCCCTTCTTCAGCTTCCCCTCCTGGGACATTCCAATTATACTCTTCCTCCTTCTCCCTCCCCTCCCCTCTCTCCCAGAGCCTCCTTCTTCTTCCTTCCCATCCCCCAGAGTACCTATTTATGTGGGTCCCAAACCTCCCTCTGAGTCAACTATACTAGTGAGGGTTCAGGACTCAGTGGCATTGCCTAGGGCCCCTTCTTGGGCTGTCTGCTAGCATGGGAATTCTATTATAATTATTTAACCCCTTGCCTCTAAGGATCCGACTACCTGGAGCCTTCTCTCCTGTGATCTGTGCTAGACTTTGGGGGGTCATTGACATGTCAGCCATTGTGCAGGTCCAGTAAAGTCCAATCGCATTGTGGCTATATCTTGGCTGCTGCAGCCCTGACTTGTGTGGAGTATCTTGCATACCATTGGTTCTCCCCATCTTTAGGTTCTTACAACCATGAACTCCTTTTAAAGGAAAAGTTTATGAGAGCCAAAAAGGATTTCCACATGCCAACACAGCACTATCAGACAAGAATATGCCCAGTCTTCCTGCCAGGAAGACAGAGTCTCACAAGCTCTGAGGCCAGATAAACCAACCCTGGAGACACTTCTGCTGGTACTGAACAAATGAGAGAATGCAAAAACCCTACAACTAACCCTACCTGTATGCTAGCATCTTGCCTACTGCCCAGCTCCATGGCCATTCCAGACTGGCAGGCCTCTACCCAAAGGTCTGAAGGTCCCAGTCCTGCAACTTACAACTAGGAATCAGAAAAGCACACCTATGAAACAGTACTACACAATGCAGTCAACGAGGAACAGGCAGGGCTGGCTCAATAGCAGAAGTCCATCTGAAAGGGGGAATTTCTTGGTGAACAGAATGAGCCCACTCAGCAAAACTTATTTGAGATTGAATAAGCTTATAGGTTAAAAAAAATAAACACACTAGGAAGCAGGAGTCTCTTTCAGGAAGCAAGAATTTGCTGAAGTTATACCCTACATGGATTAATGATATGGGTGTTAAACTAAACTTCAATGTCTCTTTGTGGGGTAATATGATTCAATGACAGTGCCACACCCACTTTTATAGCAAGCAGTCAAGGCTGAAACTCAGAAAATAAAGAAGAAAATAAGCACTTCATAGGCACACACACGCACACGCGCACTCACAAAATTTGTTCTTCTTTATAAAAAGTGTCTGTATGATCAAAATAAAGAGCCATTTTTAAATGTTTATCAAACTACTGGGCTGAAAAGTGATTCATTTTGCTAATTTTTTATTCAAGCAAAATATAATGCATTGTTTTTTAATCTATACTTGTATCTGCCAAAGAAATTTTGCATTGATTCTAGCATCTTGTGAGCCAAGTACAAATTAGGATCATTATAAAATGTCAGGATAAAAGTACTCCGATCTTTAAAATTATTAGCTTTCATTTTCTTTCCATAGTTAACAGGTTCACAGTGTCTTTTGGATGTATTTTAAAACCTCTGAAAGACACACTGTTCTTTTCAATGAAAACGATGGCTTCTCTCCAGGTGTCATCTCAAACACTTGACTCATTGAGGCCACTGATTTTCATGCATCCTCTGGTTAGGTGTCACAGAAAGAACTACTCAGAACTTTTAAATTGGCACAAGTGGTGCTCTAGTATTTTTTCCAGTCCTGATCCATAGTATGAAAGAAACTCTTGATGCGCACTTTATCTTCTATCTTAATTGATATCTTTGGATATAACAGGTATTTATTTCATGTAACACTTGACTAGGAACTAATTACAATGTGTGCTTAATTGACTCTTCTCTTGTATAATATCTGGCTCAAAAAGTGACTTAAAATGTCTCATTGCACAACCTGGTAGACAACTTAAGGATAGTGGGGTCAGGTCAGTTTAGGATAAATCTTAACACATGCCAGTAGTGAATGCAAAAAGTTCATTATTCCCCAATATTCAGCTGTATAAGATCAGAGAAGGATATATGCAAAAATGCTTTAAGGAAACTCTTCCTAAGACTCTGCAATGCAATTCTGTGGTGGCATGCTTGCCTAATATGGGTGAATCCCTAGGAAGGGAGGAAAGGAGAGAGGGAGGGAGAGAGGGAGGGAGGGAGGGAGGGAGGGAGGGAGGAGGGAGGGAGGGAGGGAAGAGGAAGGAGGGAGGGAGGGAGGGAGGGAAGAGGAAAGTAGGGAGGGAGGGAGGGAAGAGGAAAGGAGGGAGGAGGGATAGGAGGAAGGAGGGAAGGAGACAGGAAAAGAGGGAGGATAGACAAAGAGATAGATGGAAGGAGGGAGAGAAAAACAAAAGAGAGAAGAAGAAAAGGAGGAAGGAAGTGAGAAGTAAAGAAAAAGAAAGAAAAGAGAGACAGAGAGAGAAAGACAAAGATATTAACTGGTTCTCAGCAAAATATTTCCTGTTTGTTTAAATACTTCATTCACTTCAAACATGATGTAACAGTTTTTATAAACCAATAACAACAAAACCTAAGCACAAGCTAGCTCATTGCTATAAATTTCCTTTTGATGTTTATAGAACATTTAACTACAAATGCAACATAGTCTATGATCATAAAAAATTTTAGTGCTCTCAAAATCCTTGGGGCAAACAATTGCTAAAGGATAGCAATTTCACATCAAGGAAGCACTTGGCACTTAAAAACCCAGGGCCAGCAGGATCTATCTTAAACAATGATAGTTAAGTGCAAAGCTTTAACTTTCTTTTGCTTCTAGAAATAACATGCTTTACACCACCTATCCTTGTCCAAAGGGAACAAATTATTCAGAATGAATAGCTGAATTTTCTAAAGTTGAAAAGCAAGAGATTGGTGGAATGTAATGGAAGAATCCTTCAGTGCTCAGAATGATGTACATCCTGCTTTCTCTACTTGATAATAAAATTCAACATATATAATTGACATGCTGGCAGGAAAAAGAACCAACCCAAGATCTACATATATCCTATGTTGTATTAAAATCTGCCACTAAACAGTCCCAGGAAAATTTGGTTTTGAGAATGACATAATAACTGGAAGCTTGGAACCATTTTGTGTTGAAAGCAAATTTCTTTCTTTCCTATCTCTTTTTTGTTTTCAGAGTTTCATACATGTACGTAATAAATTTTCATCCTTTTAATCCTAAATTATTCTACCTCAGCCCTCTTTTCCTACCACTGAAAACCTTCTTATTCCTAACAAGTCCCCTCCCGCTTTATGTGTGTGTGGGGTGTGTGTGTGTGTGTGTGTGTGTGTGTGTGTGTGTGTGTGTGTGATATCTCCCACAGGCTCATATGTTTGCACGTTTAGCTGATGTTAATATTTGGGAAAGTTGTGGCACCTTTAGGAAGTGGTTGCTTGAGGGGAGGAGTCATGGGGGAGAGATCTTGAGGGTGAGTAGCCCTCCCTGCTTCTTCTTGCAATTTGCTCTTTTTCACTCTGCTGCAAGACAACCTTAACTGATAACTGTGGTGACCTGAACTGACCTCAGCTTTTGTCTCCATCTATGACTTCTGTTGTGCTTCTGTTGGCTTAACAGACTATATCTTTTCTGGAACTGTAAGTCAAATAAATCTCCCTTTTCTCCCTTAAGTTGTATATAGATATTATCTCATAGCAGTGAATTAATGAGTGCAACAGTGCTGCTATGTCCAGAAGACATTATTTGGCCCCTACATTCTTTCTGCCTCATATAATTATATTAGTATAAATATAAGAAGGCTAAACATTATCCTAAATATTATATAACAGACCGGAAATAGAACTTGGTGCACAAAGACCAGTAAGTGAAAGGCAAGAATAAAAGATTAAAACAAGAGTAAAGTTGAGAGGACTTTCAATCATTTTTAAAGAAATTACAAAAAAAGGAAGAATATAGCTACATTTTAAAAATTCTAATCTGAGCTGACATGAGCAGCCACACCTCATTTCACTATAATACTGACTTCAAGGGAAAATCAGATAGCAATACCTCCTGGCATTTATTCAAGTTTCTTAGGCACATGATGGATAGATGTCACTTTAATAGGTAGAGAACATCATGCTAGAGGAACTGAAAAAGAATATGAGGACAAAGGGAACAATGTGGCGACAAAGGGAACATGTGCCTGGAGAAGTGTAATGCAGGTGATAGAAATAAAGTTCAGAGGAAATGGAGGAAGCCAAGACTGATAGTGGATTCAAAAAGAAAAGAAAAAAGAGTATTTCCTACTTGGAATGCTCCCTGCCTGGAGTGCTCCCTGCCACCCTGTTCCCTGCCTGCAATATTGTCCTTCTAGAATGTTCCTTGATTTCAGTGTTATCAACCTTCAATGCTCTCCACGTTTAGTGTTCCCTGCCTGCAACATTCCTCCCTAGAGTGATATCTTTCCAAGGAAGCAACCTCAATGTTTCTCATAGAAGTTTATAGAACTTCTATCCAGGACTATATCGTAAGTTTCATGCTCTTAGTAGCATATTCCATATACTTTAAATGATGCATTTAATCACATGTGATGCAGTTATCATATACTATGGAATTTTTGACATAGTTCAGAGATATTGCAAGTCAAAAAACTGAGAATAAAGCCATCATGTGTGCCTCTATTCTTCAACATTTATATATTATGCCTTCTTGCTCTTCTTTTACTCAGAAATTCTTTTCAGTTGACATACTCTGTTTATATTTTTTAAAACTAAAACGACTCAACTCCCATCTTTACTCATGAAGTGAGACCTTCCTGTCTTATTAAATTTTTAGTGAGAAACTTATTATTTCAAAGGAACATGAAACACAAAGGTTAAATATTTATAGAAATATTGAAATATTTATACATACAAAAGAAAAGTGACCACATCCAGTTTCCTCTATGTTTCCTAATGAATAAAAATTCAATATAAAAATAATGGTTTCTGAATCTTTGAGATGGCTCATCAAGTAAAGGCACCTACGTGCAAACCTGGCAACCTAAGTTTGCTCTCAGGAGACTGAAATGCACATGATAGAAGGAAAGAACCAACTTCTGAAACTCTGACCTTTACCATGGTACATGCACAGCTGCTTCCCCTTTTCCACCTGTTCCCTCTTATGAGTAAATGATAAAGTAACTTAAAAGTGATCAAGTTTTCTTAAGTGATCAAGTTGTCAGAGTGCTTTGGGGGGGTTATTTGCTGTTTTATTTTGTTTGAAAATGTAGGCAGCACAGTAGTGTTCCTATGCTTAAGGGGAACACAGGAAGGGGTTCAGGGAAATGCCACTGGGTCCTTGTACGTCATCAGAGAGGAGGGCCCAGAGGAGAGTCAGGCATGCACAAGAAAGGACTCTGGGAATTGGGGCGGAAGGCACTGGGGGATGGGGCGGGAGGGGTTAGGGGAGAGGGAGTAGGGGTTCGGGGGGGGGAGGAGGAGGGAGGGAAGGAACTGGTGTACCTATTAAGTTTGTATGAGCTGAAATAATAATAAAAATGTATTATATAAAAAAAGAAAATATAAGAAAAAGAAAAAAGAAAATGTAGGCAGCACTGAAATTGCCGCCCTTCTGGTTTGTCTGTCTGGATTCTCTTCCCATTCCGTCCATCAAGTGCATGCAGATGTTAGTGGCCAGGGCAGAGCAGACCCTCTCAGACTTTACATGAAAACGCCCTTGCTTGCCTTCCTCCCTTTCTCCTTCCCATTCTCTGCACATCCGTCAAAATTCACCAAAGAGTGCTTCCTGAATAAATCATGTGCCCACAACCCCCTAATATGGGCTTTTCCCTAGAAAGTCTTGAAAAATACAGAACGTGGTAAGGTAGTAAATTATTTAATTACTAACTGCTCAATCCTGTTCCATTTTCATCAGATAAAATAATAAAATTCAACACACACTTTCCAAACATGGAAGTAACTGGAAACATAAAGTTGGTCCAGTACACAGGGAGAGGAAGGAAAACAGGGAAATAGAATCCATCAGCTCTGGATTCCACCCTTCCATGGGCACATCCTCCTGTTCAATGGGTTTGCTGGTCTGCCCTCCTAATCCTTGCCTTGCCATTCAAATCTTCTCTCTACAAAGTTCAGCAAGGCTGTGAGTACCACTTTTTTTTCAGACAGCAAATCAAATTCAATTATGTACTTTATTCTGTCATTTTGAAATATCAGAGGAAAAAAAATAATTAGAAAACTGGCATGGATCATAATATGAACTGTCAAGCTTAGTTCCAGACAAAGTAACAAGCTGAACTTGATGCTGGGTATTTTCCAGGGTATTGTTTATTGATAAATTTAGCATTTGCTGAATAGTGGAAAATTTAGTGACATATGTATGAGGAAAAAAAATTAACTAAATAAATTGTTTTTAACTTGGTGAAATGAAAACAGCACAGATATCTCCTTCCTTCCTTCCTTCCTTCCTTCCTTCTTTCCTTCCTTCCTTCCCCTTCTTTCCTTCTTTCTTCCTTCCCCATTTCATCAGTGTTTAATAAGCAACACAATATTGTCATATTTTAGATTTTAAAGTCTATATATAATTACACATTTTATTTCATCTTTTCTACATTTGACTTAGAAAAAAAAACAATTTTCAAGAATTGGAGAATATTGCTTCCTCCCTAATTGTTCTACAAATATTAACCCAGAAGAAGAATATGAATTCTTAAGTACATTTAGGTTAAATCTCCCAGTGATCCAGGTTCCTATCTCAAATAGTACTCTCTCTTTATTCAAATGGCTGAGGAGACATGGCTCAATCTAACCTCCTTCTCAGCATGCAATAGCACCCACCTACAGCAATGAAAATTGAAGGAGTGCTGCAATAGTCTGAAGGCTCAGATTTCACTTTCTTTCCCTTGGCTTACTTATTTTCTTTTATCCATGTGTATGTGTGTAAAAAGTACATGCCTGTTTGGATTTACATTCATATGCATGTACATGAATTGTGGGGAAAGGGGTGTATTGTATATATGTGTTCATGCATGTGCTAGTTAGATATATGTGTATCAACTTGACAATTGAAGGCTGAGTCCTGGGTACATTTGTAAAGAATTAGGAGTTAAGGCAAGCCCTGATCAAGTCTACAGGATATTGTCTCATCAGTATGGAGTCGTGACAGTGGGTAGGACCATTTCCTGAGCAGGTGGATAAGACAAGGGAGCTGGTTCAGCACACTGGCATTCTTCAGCATACTTGGACAGACTTGCTCTCTGGCAAGTGAAGTTTGACCCACTCACAGCAATCCTGTGAATATGTCATGGTCAGTTCCCTCAGCTCCTAAAATTGGTATGAGCTCTCCTGCCAAGCTGGAGTAACAGTTATACTTGAAAATAAGTCAGAATAAAACTTTTTGTTCCCCTAAACTGTTGGATATGGTTTTATCAGCAACATGCAAGCAAACTGTCACAATGTGTATAGAGGCCTGAAGCTGACAATAGGTGTCTTCCTTGACCATTGTTGATTTTAATTATTGAAGCAAAGTCTGGACTACACCCAGAGTTGACAATCCTGGCTAGTCTAGTTAATAGTTTACTTTAGGAGTCCCCTGCTGTCACCTCCTGTGTATGGGGATCACCTCTCTGTGGGTTCTGACGATCTAAACTCAAGTTTAATGCTTGTGTGGCAGGCACCTTGTAATGATCCAACTATAAGGACCACATATTTTGACCCGAGACATTTCTTACATAGGTATTAGGTAACCATGTCTGGCTTAAATGAAAACTTCCAAATTAAGAAAAAAGAAATATTAAAATCAAACATAATATTATGAATAGATACAATACCAAGCATCTGAAATAAAGGTAACATTAATGTAAAAGATTTGATGAGTTCTTAGAAGAATCTTTGCCAGTGGTGGCCCATGAAAAACACACTCGCAGGTCATCCTGGAGAGAGATGTCCAATATCTCCCCCCTCCCTGGCCCCAAGATGCCATGAGAACCTCAAATCCTCTCAGTATCTCAAGTCATGGCATTTTTTTTTCTGTAAGAGAAAAGCAAAGGGCTAGGAATGATGGCTCAGGTTAAATCCTTTGCCTGACAAGCAAAAGTACCTGAGTTAAGATCCCAGGATCCCCATAAACTTACCAGGTTGATTTGGTAGTGTCCTATAATTCCAGCCCTGAAAGGCAAAACCTGAAAAACCCCAAAGAAAACAACAAGGAGGTAGGTCAATCCAGGATGATTCACAATGTCACCCTTGAGCCTCCACAGGCACCCAAGTACCTTCTGCTATACATGAAAGAAAGAGCAAAAGGGGGAGATGGGGAATGAGCAGAAGAGAGAGGAAAAAAGAGAAAAAGGAGGTAAGGGAGGGAGGGAAGGAAAGAAAGAGAGAGAGAGAAAGAGAAGGAAGGAAGGAAGGAAGGAAGGAAGGAAGGAAGGAAGGAAGGAAGGAAGGAAGGAAGGAAGGAAGGAAGGAAGGAAGATGAAAGAAAGAAAGAAAGAAAGAAAGAAAGAAAGAAAGAAAGAAAGAAAGAAAGAAAGAAAGAAAGAAAGAAAGAAAGAAAGAAAGAAAGAAAGAAAGAAAGAAAGAAAGAAAAGCAAGGACAATTGGATGCAGCAGGGGATCAAGGTCTGGGGAAAGGACATGGTTAGCTGTGGATAGACAGGCTGAGCTTTTCTCCTTGTGGTATTGAATGAGGAGCAAAGCCCCACCCACTGCCCATCACCTCAGGGCTCAGTGGAAGCTGAAGAGGGCAAACTGCAGACATGTGTGGCTTCTGTAGTGGCATGGGACAGGGACATGTGAATACACAGCTGCATTTACAACAGGAGACAACAGAGTGTTCTCACCTCGTCCACACCTTCAAAGCTTCTCTGCAAGTTCCTAGAAAGAAACTATACTCACGAGGCTGATTATCTGATTTGAATTTCAATGACCCTGGATAGTTTTGTAGTGAGAAGCCCAACTATAACTTATCTCAGGCAATATTTAACTCCCTTAATAGCCATTCCTTGCTCCTCCACTGTGTTCTCTGCGTCAGTGCTAACCCATCAGGTGAAATCTTTTAGGATGTGTTAACTTAATAGACTTCTAGCTCCCACCAAACAAAAGACTAAGAAAGTGGACAGACACATCTAAGGCTAATAAGAGCATCACCTTGCTTTTCTGTAACCTGCCTACCTGATATGTATCAACGCATACTTTGAAGTGTCTTGATTTATGATTTACTTTGTTCCATGCCTACAAAACCTCAAGAAACTGTTATCACACAGAACACTTGGAATTTGGGACAACCTGAATCCAAACTCTCAGACTGTGGTCACTCATATCTGGATGCACAATAAACTATTTCTTGGAGATGAGAGTTGTGATTTGCATCTGTGGCTCCTGAAAAGGGCAGCATAGCAGCTCAGGGCTAGATTTTATGTTCACCACTTGGTGCCTTTCCTTTTTACCTTATTGTTTCAATCAATATGCACAAAAAGTAGTAACTTTAACTTGGCTCTACGTGGGATCTACTGTAAAGCCAGGACAAGCCAGGACTCAGGTAGTTGGACCTGCAAGAGCTGAAGGTTCAGTTCTGTGAGGTCCAGATGTTTTTCTGGTTGTTTGATAAGCCCTTGTCTCTGGATCCTATCAGTCCTGCCAGCCTTTTTAAAGCACAGGAAAATTTAGAATCATTTCAGAAAAAAAAAGGAAAAATCTTCCACTTCAGAAATGCATTAAAAGTTACAGAATGACTGTTAATGTAAAGTCACTTTCTCTTCCATGACAGCCAACCTCATCATTGATATTCATCCCACACTGAGAATTCTATACACATGAAGGTCAAAGCTACCTGAGACTCCTCTCATGAGGAAAAATATTACTTTTTAAAGTGTTATCAATGTGCACATATGTAGACATATAAATATTTATAAAGGAACCGACTACCCAGCCAGAGAATAGAAATGAGAGTGGAAGGATATATTCCTTTAGGAAGAATCCCTGTGCAACTCAGTTTTCAAAGCAGAGCTTCTATTTACTTTGCATTTCTATCCCTGTGTCTCCTGGGGAAGGTCAGTGTTTCCTAAGCAAAAAGAGACTTTGGGTTCTGCCCCAGTTTAGAGAGAGGAAAAGTTGAGAGGCCTGTGGAATTCCAACCACAATGAGCAGTAAAACCTACAGCAACGTTTTTCTTCCCTCCCAAGTCTGTTCTATTTGTGTGTGTGTGAGAGAGAGAAAACAGTAATCAGTGATAAAGGAAAGAGTGATTCAGATTAGCTGGAAGAAATAGAAGGCATTGAAATAGCAAACAAGATTCTGTGAAACTGAGTCAGACCCGGGAAAAAGATCAGTATTACAGACTGAAACATGGAATTCTTTGGATTGCTCTTACCTAGAAAATGGGGGAGGGATAGACAAGTACGTGAGAGGAAATTCAGTCAGAATGGGCTAAACGTGCTTGATAAAAGGAACATCACATTCTTTATGCTAAAGAGGAAAAAAGTCCAAGAAAATAAAATAGAGATACAACTCTCCATGGATTAGGAACATGAGGGCATATTGGCAAATTGAATAACAAATAAATTATGTCAATCGAGCAGGTAAAGCAAATGTTTTATGAATCCAATCTCAGCACAACCCTTCAAATTCCAGAATGATATTGTAAGTCCAGCTGTTGTGGCTCTGCAGCTTAAGCTAAACATAGGGAAAAATAGGAAGCAATAGATCCCAGAATCTTGGTCAGCTTTAGTGTTGGCAATGGGAAGAAAAGTCAGACATTCTGGGATACAAGTTGGATTCTCTGTGTGAGAGTCCAGGGGACTATAGGCAGCACCAGGTCTAACTTTTTGACCTGTCCTCACCACCATTCAGGGGACTGAGCCCAGCCATGACAATGTGAACAGCAGCAGGACAGCAGTTATATTGAACTAACCTGATGTGTTCGGTCCCACCACTGGGACACACGCTCCATATCTACAGACAGGATGCAGCACAGACTGTATAAAGTCTGTACAGTCCGGAGTTGTAAAGTCCACCTGAGAAACATGGGGTCTGGGCTTCTGGGCATTGTGAGCTCCTCATGGATAAAGCATCACTGACAAGGACAAATGTAGAAGGAACGGACCAGCCAGGCCTGTATTGTCCATATGGGCCGCATGCACAAATGCAACTTCCCCAAGCTAGAACCTGCTGCTGTGCCTGATGCTGACGGCAAACCGCCTGGCTGAGAGGACCAACCCGGACAGGACTGGGACTTATGGGATGTCGGGTGGGGTATATAAGCAGCCCGATATTTACATGAACGAGTCTGCCAGCCTGTGAGCCTGCTTTGCCACTCACCTGACTTCCAGAGTCTGTGTCGTTGACTTCGCTCCTGCTTACCCCCGCCCCAAGGGTCTCCGTGGGTCCCTGAGGCAAAGTCCTCAATTCCCAACTCTTGATCAAATCTCTCTTCCATTTGATAAAGCAGATTAAAGTCACAATCATAAAGGACATGATGTCTTCTCTTCAAAGACATCCTCCCAAATTTCAAATATATTTAATGTTCAAATTTATTTATCCATTCCTGAACAACTTTTCCTAATGGAAATGAAAATTTTAATATGAGGTTGCCTGGACTCAATGTGTAGCCTACTCTAATTGCTGCTTCCAGAGGGTGGAAGCAAAATAAATATATTTTAAGTCCTTTTTACATTTATTTATTTGTTTGTTTATGAGGTGATGGTTACATGTGCATGCCACAGTGTAAATGCGGAGGTCAGACACAAACTTGAAGGAATCAGTTCTCTTCTACCACATGCGTTCTCAAATCATCAAGCTGGCAGCAAGTGTCTTTACCCACTGACCATCTCTCCAGCACCCCAAAATATATTTCTAATACATGTGCATATGTGACATGTTCATGTGTGGGGGCACATTTGTATGTATATGCATATAAAGGACAGCCTTAGGTATCATCCTCAAGAACGCCACCCACCTCCTTTGAGACAAGGTCTCTCATGAGCTAGATCTTACTGTTAGACTAGACAGACTGGCTAGCAAGCCCCAGGAATTCTCCTGTCTCCACCTTCTCAGAGCCAGTGTGTACCACCACATCCAGTTATGCAGATTGTGTGATCACATTCAGATTCTCATTGTTGCAAGACAAACATTTTCCAAACTGAGCCATCTATCTAGCCTGAAACAAAACATTTTAAGCTCATATTTTAGTGCAAATGGAATGGGATATGGGCAATTCCTTCTGTCAGCATCACAACAACCAACAGGGAGGAAGGAAATAAAAACAAGCTGAATAAGCCCTTTTGATGTTATAGTAGGTGTCTCTCAAGGAGATGGCTGCATTATGTGAAACATAGTCTTTGTTAGTTTTGATGTTATGAAAATAATGTAAAGAACGTGTGATGATTTCCACTGTTAAACTGATAATTGGGGTGTGATCTCTGGGCACAGTTACAAAAAAGTATTTAGTTAAGGCAGGTCTCTGAGTGAGCCTATAGAATATCTTAATTGTACAACTGATGTGTGAAGACCCAGCATAAAATTGATAGGATCATTCCCTGAGCAGATGGAGAAATATAGAGAGAAAACCATAGCTGGCATTTGGTAATTAAGAGCTAGAAATCAAGCTGACATGCATTAGTTCTTTCTGACTCTTGGTTCTTGACTTTGATTATAATGTGGCCAGTTCCCTTATTGTCTAGGAACTTTCCTGCCATGATATAACCAGGAATTATAAACTGGAATAATATCCCTTTATTCTAAGTTGTTAGGATAAGGTATTTATTATGGCAACAGAATATGAAACCATAGCAGAAATTGATACCAATAAGTGTGAAGTTGCTATGAGACAAAAACAGTATTTTCATATCAACCTAGATGGCACAACCCCCTGCACAAAAATCCATATTTGCAAAACCTTTTCCAGGATGAACACAGTAAGTATAATTATGTTAGAAGTACTTCCCCAAAAACCACCTATTGTAGGCAGAAAGTAAGACTATTAGAAGAGATGCTAAGCCCTCTGTCATGATGACCTTTCTAAGCATTGTGAGGAGAAGACATCAAGATTGCTTCCATAACGCTCATCTCCAAACTCTTTTCAAGCTGACAGAGAGCTAAAGTGGTAAAAGGCATCAGTAAGGTGCCCGTCTCTACAGGGTTATGCACCTTTTGTAGCCTCTAATTCACTTATAGATGGATTGGACTTAGAGCCTATTGACAACATGCTATACTTAACTTTAATTTGCCCAACAGTTAAAAGCAAAGCTACTTCTTTAAGATATGAGATCAGTATACAACATGCATTGTCTGCTCATTCCCAGTTTATAATAATAAAATACTAATAATGCACAAAAGGGATTTGTGAGAAATCTCATAACTTCTGGTTACCATTAAGTTAGGCTCAATGAAGAAAACAAATTTGAAGATATAAAAAATGCTTCACAGGATCTTCTAAGACAAATAAGATTATATTCCTTACCTGAAAATCATCTATGTCAATAAAAACAGTCTCTAAAAGATTATTTAGAATTTCACAGAAACATCTGTTAAGAAACATCATGAATATTCTAACTGCACTGACTTTTTCCGAGATCCACAAATATTTCATAATTTTTGAACTAATTTCTGCTTATAATTTTTTCTATTCAAAACTAAACTAAGTCATTATTTTCCAGTATTGAGCTATAAATTGCTTCTATTCAAAATATAAATAACTTATTTCCTAACAATTTCTTGTCAGCATTACAAAACCCTATGAAACATTCTGAGATTTATTCAAAATGGTAGAAGTTAAAATTTTCTTACCATCCAGGCTGTGACAAAGTCCCCCATCCAGGTCCCTACTGCAGCTAATTTCATGAAACTTTCATTGCGGATGCCCATATAGTCTGTAATGATATATGCTCTGTGGAAACAAACACAGAAGACATGGCCGAGACTCAGAGAGCCATCTCATCAAAGCTTCCAGGTTCAGCACCACACTGAGGGACTTTCCCTTTTAGCAAGCTTCCCTGTCATTTTCTCACCACTTAAGCTGATACATTTGAAAAGCAAGCAGAGTGTGAGAGTGGGTTTCAGGGAGGTATAAAGACTGACTGTGGGTCTAGACATTCCTATTTCGCATTTGATCTGCAAGAATGATGACAGGTTTTGAAAATTCAAACAGAAATACTCAGCCAAGGTGTCATCTCACATTCATTCAGGTATGAGCAGAGCGTGAAGAATTCACGAAGCAAATAGCCTGACGGGAGATGCGAGCTAACACAGCTCCAGCGCCGTCAATGCAGAGCTACTGAACGGGTGCTGGGCTAGACTAAGGGTATAGCATTCGGGAATGATGTTCAGCGTCCTGTTGAATTTCAGAAAACCTGTGCAAAGTGATTTAATATAAAAGCTGTGATTCAAATATGTGTGATTTAAATTGCTGCAGAAACATCAATAAGCAGAACATTGGATTTTACTTTTGTATGGATAATTCCTGTTTGCTTGTAATAACACCAATTCATATTCTTTACGACTCAGATCGAAAGGTAAAACTGATGACTGAATACCAGAAATAAGACCTTGTGTTTTGTATAATGCATTTCTTCTCTCAAATTCTTACACCATAATTTTACTAATTATAATTTAACCCACATTAGAATTTAGCTGAGAGCTAATCAATAACACACAACGAATGAAGGATTTCTGGGAATCAATTTTCTGTCTCCCATTTTTTGAACTCTAACGTCTTCACTTGGATTCGTTTTTTTGTTTCGTTCCTTTTCTTAAAAAAGATACCACACAATTTAGAGTAATAGTTACACTTGATTTTTGTTAGATGAATTTTAGACAAATATCTATCTCCTGAAATTATAAAAAGGACTTTTGAAATCACTGAGAGAAAGCATCTTTAATTCAGTTGTTTGTTTTATGCAGCTCTTTTACGTGGTTTTATTTCCATATCAACAATTACTTAAATATTTAGCAACGAAAGAAAGCTTGGCACTCTTAAAACAATTATTTTTCCAGAAGTATCGTACGTTCCCTTACAAGGTCAATGTAAAGGTGTCGAGATCTCATGCTAAATTTTTAGACCTTCAATTCATGGATTTCCATACCAGATGAACAACTGAAGCTACCATAAATTGTATTCTTACAGTGTGTGCTTTAATATAGTACCTGCACTGTATTTAAAATGTAGTGACATGTTTTATTGTTATTAATGAATCAACATCTACATGTTTTACAATCTACTCTTCATAAATTGGTAGGATTTGACTTGAAATTTTACTGCCTCTCGCATACTCGCACGTAACCATTATGCTACAACTCTTCCTACAAGTATAAGTACAAAAACATACAGAAATCCATTTCGCCTATGGTATTTTAACAATGAAGTTGAAGATTTAGTTTCCTTGAAGACAAGTCATACGAAGGAGTCAACATTGGCATGGAGAAGATGCTGATCTTAGAGCTACCATCATGTACCTGACTTCGGGTTCAGCAATTTAAGTAGCTTCTGGTAAAAACTCTATTTTACCAGTTAACTCTGATAGTGTGATATGACTTCATTCTACCCATGATGACTCAACAACTATTAGGCTATGAACTCCATATACTGTACTCCAAAATATTCATTTTGATGATTGTCTTTTATGACATATGAATATATTTGATGTAAAATGCATTAGGGTACAAATTAGCACCATCAGTAGATAGGTCAGATACACTTACAGCAGATCACCGACTTAGCTAAGAATAACTGCAATAAATATATGAGAAAAATACAAGAGGTATACTACAAAAAGTTCTTCCTAAAGGCACAGAGAGCTGATGAAGCATTGAGGATGAGCGAAAACAACAGCACATTGGAAAAGATAGTGGGAAGGTTCGCTACATCTCCTTGGGAGACTTCTGCTCAGAGAACTGAGCACTGGATTTGATACGATCACAGATCAGCTTCAGTGGCATGAAGCAAAAATATTGGAAATAAGGAGCAAAGATCTAGTGAGAAAGGGAGAGCACAGAAAAGCATGTGGCACACATTTGTTTTGTCTTTCACAGTTGCCACATTCTGAACTTAGATAGGAAATTACAAGACTAAAGTGTCAAAAAATTGGAAAGTATGCTAAGGAGATGTAAGTATGGTCTAAGAAAATACAGAGATATGCTGGAACCAAACAGAAATGAGTAGGTTGCCAATGAATATTTACAGCAAACCTCACTGGGTTACATTGTTCAGATACAGCAGAGTGAACCTCTTCTGGAACAACTGAAATATTAGTCAGTGAGATGACTAAGTGGGTAATGGTGCTTGAGTGCACATCTGGTAACCTGACCTTAATTCTGCTCTCTCTCTCTCTCTCTCTCTCTCTCTCTCTCTCTTCTCTCTCTTTCCCCTTTTTCTCTTTCTTGCTCTCTCTCAAACAAAAAATTCTAAAAATAAATTAAAATATCATCCAGACCTTGTACATTTTTAGACATAATATGTATTAGTAATTTGTAAAATACCAGGATGTCAAGACGTCTGACCATTTTATTGAAAACCAAGAGAAAAGTGTCCTAGATGACAGAGCAACATTTGAGCTATTTTGCTCACAAGAGTGGCACTGCCTTCATAGAGACAGTAATCATGAAATAATTTCTAACTTATAAATTAATTAAACAGCCAAATTACCCTTGTTCATTTCTATTTGCCAGAGAAGTGTGTGTGTGTGTGTGTGTGTGTGTGTGTGTGTGTGTGTGTGTGTGTTAGAAATATCATGGAGAACTTATACACACTAAGATGTTAATGGTATTAATAAATCATTTGACGCATTTTTCCAATTTATATCTATAGCTCCTTGATTGCAAGACAGCCGTCTGATTTATGTAGACTCATATATCAACACAAAATAAAGGACAATTACTTCTTTGTGGCTGTGGTCACACGATTGCAACTAACTTCTATAACAATGTAAATGAGCTAGCACAGATACTTTATGAAGTAAAAGCATTCAGTAAATGAGAACAATAATATGTAAATACTAGTAATATTCCTATTTTTACTGCTTTTAACAAATAAGAAGAAACTGGTATCAGATTGTCATAAAACTTCTCAACTATTATTTTATTAGTTTGCATATTTAACATTTAAACATATTTTCTTATTGAGTTCTAAAGGATAAAGAATAATAAGAAATTTTAGTTCATTTAAAAGTCATTTAAGGGCTGGAGAGATGGCTCAGGGATTAAGACTCGAAAGCAGACAGTCCTGAGTTCGAATTCCAGCAGAAATGGCCATGATCTGGATTTCCTGTGGGCTGAGTGAGTCTGGGAAATCCTAGAATGAAGCAAAAAGAAGGCAGAAGCAATCTGGATGATTCCAAGGTCACCCTTGGTCCTCCACAGGGACACATAGTGCCCTCTAATACACACATACGCACACACAAAATAGATAGGCACACAGGCAAACAGATAGATGATAGATGATAGATAGATAGATAGATAGATAGATAGATAGATAGATAGATAGATAGATGCCATTGAAACAAGTGAAAGATTTAGTGATTCAGAGAGTAGTTCTTATTTATTGAAAGGCACTGTGTAACATGAGTTCTATGTGGTAATTTAGTTGATAATTTCAATATTCATGCATCATTTGTACATCAGCAGTTATTGTTATTATTAATAGACCAAGGAACTCTTGCAGGTCTACTAGCCTTCCAGGTGAACTTCTTAGTTTAATTTCTTCTAAGCATCTAACTTTAAGCTCCATTTTTTTCTTGAGATTTTTATGAAATCTATTACAAGTGTGTGGAGATTTTATTGCAGACCATCTAGAAAATGTGAGTAGCAATCATAAGAATTCAAAGACAAGAATAATGAAGAAGATCATAACTGGTAAAACCTACAGGCTAAATGTCTGCACAGAACAGAGTCTATCCTTAGATAACTGTTTAAGTTAAGAAAACTACAGTACAATTCATTAGTCTTACAGGTGAGAGTCCTGATCACAAGCAGTGAATGTTCCAGTTTACTTCCAGCCATTATTTACACCTAAGTGGATAGAGTCAATGCCAGCAGATTTAGGATTGAGCCTCTGAAAGTTTAACAGGAGGCAGTAAACATAGATCACCAAACCAATATGGATTCATGCTTCACTGAAGTTCCATCTGTGGCCAGCTGGATTCATGCTGTCACAGCTGCCTCTCCTGGCCATGTTCTGGCAACATAAACAAGATTGGGGCTTGATACACAAGTAAATCATGGGGAAGGGCTTGACTTACGAGAGTAAAAACCTACATCAAACACAATGAAACACTTGAAAAAGCTTTAAGCATTCTTAACTGGTGGAAGTAAAAATTTGTCACTTCACTGTGCCAGGAAGTACCATACATTATTGTATAAATCTTTTCTAAACCTTCTTGAGTCTGTGATAAAACCATCAACAGTTTTTAGTCACTGAGTCATTATTCTGAATGACGCTATTTGGTATATTGCTCAAAAATTCTCATTCTTGAAGATTAAATAACCGATGGGGCTCAATATATGTATAAGAACTTCCTAGGCCAGAACTACTAGACATAAAACTATGGATAAATACTACAGTTGTATGCAAAAAATGCTGTAGACAATTGTTAAAAGCATACTGGAATAAGGGCTGGAGAGATTGCTAAAGAGGTTAAATACTTATGTGCAAATATAAGGTTCTGAGTTTGAATCTCCAGGCCCTATGTAAAGCTGGGTATGGTAAAATGTGTCTGCAATGTGCTTCTACAGAGATGGGATGTACTGTGAAGAGAATCTTCAGAAGATTGCAGGCTAGTTATTCTGGCATATGCTTCAGTGAACAACAAAAATATCTCTTCTTAAAGTGGAAGGTGAGGTCCAATATCTGACGT
Organism: Typhlomys cinereus; assembly: GCA_023101885.1. Taxonomy (NCBI): domain Eukaryota; kingdom Metazoa; phylum Chordata; class Mammalia; order Rodentia; family Platacanthomyidae; genus Typhlomys; species Typhlomys cinereus. The sequence continues at coordinate 6,526,027 of JALPQD010000026.1, forward strand.
CTACATGCATGTCATAGCATATGTGAGCCTGCACTCATACACATGAACGTGCATGCATGTGTGTACACACATAAGATCTTAAAGACTGGGAGATGGTTCAGTAATTAGGGTTCTTGCTCTACAAGAAAGGGGACCAGAATTAGGCTCCTCAGATCCCACAGTAAAACGCCAGATGGGTGTGAAAGACTATTTGCAATTCTAGTCTCAGAAAGCAGAGGCTAGGTATCCCCAGAGCAAAATGGTTACTGAAGCTTATTGAGAAGTCTTAGAGACACAACCTCAAAAGAATAAGGTGGAAGCCTCATAGGAAATTCATATGGTAATAACATGTCAAAAATGTCTTTTATTTTTTGACAGTGAGCAGCCCCCATGCAGAGGAAAACAGGGTAAAACAAACAAACAACAAAAGGCCCAGAGCTGAGCCACTGAGTGACAATTAGAGATATACTAGAAGTAACAGGAGTGTGGCACTTCCTGATAAAATGTTGGTCAGAGAGGTCTCAAAGGCCTCCAAATAATACAAGCTTTTTCTGCTCTTGGTTGCTCTCCAAAATAACTGTCAGTAAGACTGTTACTGGATATGCAACACAAATGGATCACAGAACATGGGCAAAATACATGAAATGGAACTGGTCTGATAACATCCTCTTAGCTGGATAGTTTATAGAGTACCAAGGAATACTGTAGAAACTACTAGGGGAGAGAAATAATCATAAGCCTCATTGGCCCATGAGATCTGCAAGTCACAATAAAAATCGCCATGGCAATAGGTGAATACCAGTGCAATAGTAGTGGCATGAGTATCAAAGAGACAACCAACAGCTTTTTGATTGAACTCAAGACCCACTTGTCAGAATGGAACACATTCCTGTTACTGTTAACTAAAACAAGAAGCTAAAAGATGGAAGGAAATAGATCAATAGGGAAAAACAGCCAATGAATATGTAGATAGGAAGACAGTACACCAAACTGCTCTGTAAATATCTGAAGAGCACTTAGCACTTAGCCTAGAAATCTTCTTCTACAAGAGAGGTCTCCAGAGAATCTCAACACCCTGACAGGATGGAGCCTAGGCCAGTAGAAGAGCATCGAAGCAGACAACAATGACTAGCCATAATGCAGACTACTGGAGACCCAGCAATGCTCTCCCAGAATCACACCATCCTAATGTCTTCCCATCTTAAGACTTGGGGAACCTCAAGGAGAGGTGAGCTGTAAGAATATAAGAACTTAAAGATGGGAAGGTCCACTGTTGGACAAGACATTCTGTTTAAGGCAAAGATGAGATACATCCAGGAACTCACTGCAGTGAGACTTGTCCTTACCAGACCTGCATAATTACTTACATACCAACATACCCCCATAGACTATGAGGAACTGGAGAGACATAAAAACACAAGTTTTCCCTTAGGGACTAGAGCTATATGAGTGAAGGGAAATGTCTCTATCAGTGAGGTGGCCAAGGAGGGGCCCCAAGGAGGGGCAACTTGGTGTGCCACAGAGGCCTGAACCCCCACAAGAGTAGACAAGCCAGAGAGAACCCTGGGGTCCATAGATGCAGTCAGGTAGGAGTGTGGGAGGAAGTAGAATGGATTTATGAGGGTAAGGGAAGAGTATGGGAGAAAAGGGGGATGGAGAGAAACAGATTAGTACTCAATATGCTTGTAAAACTAAAAAATTTAAAAATTAAAAACAATAATGTGGAAGAAAGGCCAAGAATAATACCTAATATCAAATTTGTGCTTTCAGATGTCTTACTACTTATATGTAGTACATAACTGTGGCCTAATTTTTTATTGAAGTATGTTCTTTTGTCCCCTTTTTTTGAAGTCTTCTTTATATTGCTATAATGTGATTGGACCTTGTCTGATCTGTTCAATGGTTGACATAACAACAACCACTCCCCACACACACACAAAGTCTAGCACAATCACAGGGTTTGGGCAGTAGGATTTCTAAAGGCAATACAGACATAATTAAACAGACATAATACAGTTCCCATACGAGTGGGCAGCCGAAGAAGGGGCCCTAAAGTATGCCACTGAGTTGGGAACCCTCACTAGTATAGATGACTCACAGGGAAATTTAGTGTTCACATAAACAGATGTTTTGGGGGACTGATGGGAACAAGCAGGAAATACAAAGAGAGGAGGAGAGAAGGAAGAGAGGTAAGAAGGAGGGGAGAGAATGGGGAGGTGAGAAAATGGAACAAGGGGGAACAACAGGGGGAACGGGAGAGAAGGGGGAAAGAGGGTAACTACTGAGCTTGTATAACTAGGCAAAAATAATATAGAAATAAATAAATGAATGAATGAATAAATAAATAAATGTGTGTTTTCACATTTATACACACACATGCACCAGGACACACAGGTGGACAAACCTACACACATGAATGAACCCCTATACATACACATGAAATGAAAAAAGAAAATAAATAAATGGCCCTAGGGGTGATTAACACTGTATCTAGCTCTAAAAATGCTATCTGATGAGATACTGACTCAAATTCCCCGCCTTGAGCCGCCCCTTTATTGTATCAGTTACGCTTTCTCTGCTGCTGTGAGACAATACCCAGAGCCAAGTAACTTAAGGGAGAAAGAAAATGTATTTAGTTTATAATTTCAGAGGGAAAAAAATAGTCCTTCATGACAGGAAAGGCATGGCTGACTGGCAGAAGCTAGAGGCAATCAGCGTCACTGTTGATGTCACGGAAGCTGAAAGCGGCTGCAAGTTCAAAGGCAGACTTACTCACTCAAGCAGGGCAGGCTATCCAACCTCAAGGCGCAACCTTGTAGTGACCACCTTCCAATAAGACTCCACCTCTTAAAGGTGCCATAACCTTCCCACATACTGGCAGCAGCTAAGGACTCAAACACATGAGCCTCAAGGAGGCAACTCACATTTCAAACCCATAAGTCTTATGCATATGAAAGTTTTATATATATATACACACACACACACACACATGCATTGGTAGGACTTAACTAAACAAATCTACTCTGACTGTGCATACGTCCACCCCACATCATTTCTTCCTTCTGCTCCTTACCACACCTTGCCACATGCAAGCTCATTCAATAAAACTCACATGTGCTAGATACAGAAACCACATGGTAGTATCAGTTCTTTCCTTGCCTTTCCCCTCAACATATGGACAATCACTGAGGCTGCATCCAAAAGATTCAAATATCTTACATTTGGTGTCATCGTCTCTATCAACAAATGAATTCTCGTCATAATCTTCTCCACTTGACGTTAAATAGTCTCTTATTTCCTAGGACATTTCTTGCTTACTGAATTTCTTCTTTGCCAATGTGGTAAGCACTGGAGAAACAATATGCCACACAGAAGGAACAGGAGACATGGAATCAGAAAGGGCTGTTTGAAAATTGCTCTACTTCGAATGCAGTATCTGCAGAGATGCCCGTCTCGAAGGCTTATTTTGGGCATCATTGGGGATGGCAAAGATTAAAGAGGTGGGGTTTCCTGGGAGGCTCTAGACCACTGGAGGTGTATCTTTGAAGAAGACAGGGGTAGACTTTCAATTGTTTCTGGCCATGAGTGAGCAAAAAATATCCCTACCATTATGTGTAATGCACTGCCTCGACACAAGGCCTGGTGATCATAAACTTGAACCCACAAACTGAGGGGCAAAATTAATCTTTTCTCCTCTTTTATTTTATACACACATGCATACACACACACACATACATATATACACATATAAAATTACTACATGTATACTATGGTATATGTGTGCCTATACTAATATGTAAATATAAATACATATACATACATATAGTTTACATATATATGTGTGTGTATGTGTGTAAGTGCATGTACATGGTAATTTTCTAACTATCCCCAGTATTTATTACAGGAATGGAGAGCAATCCATTCCAGTCTCTCATCATTTGGAAAAAATGTTCAACTTTGATAAACATCCATTTCCTTATCAGTATGTCATGATATACATACATATATTCACACATTCATAAATGTGTGTAGAAATATTACACTGAATCTTTTTAACATATACACTAAATGTTAGTAAAAATGAAGATACACTTTCATATTTTCATTTAATAACAGACCTATACTAGTTCTCAGAATGGTGTCAATTAGAAACTTTACAAGACTGTTGTTAGAATTAATGAAATATTGCAATCAATATTTTGCAAGTGAAAATAATTTGCAAATTTAAAATACTGAAAGCATGAAAAAATATTTCCTTCACTTGAAAATTACAGGAAATAAAGTACACAAAGCTTCTAATATTTAAAAAAAATTCTAAAAATCAAACAGTAGTTTTGCACTCCATAGAGTACTATATACATAAGAAGTACTTCCCGTCTCTGTAGCCGTCTTTTTTTTATCATCATCTTTCATTTTTCAGCCACCTTCCAGGCCCTCTTTCTCACCGGAAATCAATTTTTAGGTTTCTCTCACTCTATACCAGCTCTTGTTCATGGCCATAGACTCTCTCAGCCTGGAATGCCATCCCCTACTTTCCAGCCTGAGATTACGACTTGGGCTGCATATTGGGAAGTACCCTATAATTCCACTCAAAGTCATGCTTTTCTGGCATTCTTATGACACATTTAATACATCTCTATGCTAAACAGTTTTCCCAAATTAATTAAGTCATGTTCTCACTCATGTTTCTCTTCTCTTGCATGAAACTTAGATTCAAGGGTAAAGAACATGTTCTATTGGCCGAGGCAGGTAAATTTATTTACCCAGTGTACATTTTGTTTTAGGAAGGTAATGAGTATTGAATTAAGTAATCAGTTGGCTAGAGTGTGAAAAGTTATTTAAATAATTTGACACATGAGAAAGCTGATTGGTACATAAAAACATGAAGGCAAAAACAAGAATTTGCAAAAATGCAAGATAAAATTAAAAGAAAACATAAATGATAAAGTATGGACCATGACAACCTGAAGACAGAATAAAATGCCACTATATCTTGTTTATGAACACCCTTTTATTAAAGGAAAAGATTAGAGATCAGAATGCATTTAAATCAAAACACAATCGATTATTAAAATTCACTTACTTTGAATACACTAGCTGACTAAGAAAAAATATTGTAAACTTACTAAAATCATACTATCTTTTAATTTTTTGGATGAGAGTTGATATCATTACATGATTAACATATCAATTTGCTGAAACAATATAAAAGTTTTGTATGATAATACATTTATTTTATCCAAGGAAACAAAATATGGAAAGTTTGTTTCACTGCCCTTCAAATAAATAGTACCGAACTATATTTGCTGCTTGTCCTCAAAAGTCAAAATTGAGAGGTTTGCAAGGTAAAAAATAATTCAGGCTCAAGATTAATTTTAAAGCTATAGAATTTTACTGTTAAATATAATTCCTAACCACAGGGCCAAAAAGGCAGGCTGGCTACTAGTGGACTTTCGATACCAATCAGGATGCAGCCAAGAGCAGTGCAGCAAAAGCAAAACTGAGAACAACAACAAACCATAATTCAGAACACCAAAGACCCTACATTAATCATCTGGAACCAGACCAGTCAAATCTCTCCCCATCCTAAATCTCAGGGAACCTTGCGGAAGAGGGGGCGGCAATATTGTAAAAGCCTAAAGATGGGGAGGACCAATGATATGTAAGATACTCTACACAAATTAGGACTGCAGCAGCCAAAACTGGACTTTGACTGACCTGCACAATGGTTGACATGTCAACAACCCCCCAAAGTCTAGCATGGATCACAAGGGAGAGGGCTCCAGGCAGTAGGATCCTTAGAGGGAAGAGATTAAACAGTAATAATAGAATTCCCGTACTAACCAGGAGCCAAGAAGGGGCTCTGGACTGTGCCACGGAATCCTTACCCTAGTGAAGCTGCATCCTCACTAGGGTGGAGGACTCAGAGGGAGGTTTGGCATTCACAAAAAAAGGATGCGGGGGGGGGGGGGGGGTTGGAAAGGAGGAAAGGGGAGGTAATAGGAGAGGGGCAGGGAGGGAGGGGGAGAAAGAAAGGGGGAAAAGGGAGAGAGTGAAAGGGGGGAATGACTGGAGAGGGGAGGAGGAAGGGAGGGAGGGAGAGGACGGGGGTACCTATTGAGCTTGTATGATTAGGAAAAAAAATAAAATGTGGGAGAAAAAAATAAAAAATATTTAATTCCTTTACTGGTTATTTTTTGTGAACATGTCAAAATTGAGAGGTCAATTTGTCATTTAACTTGACACTCGAAATAATTCTGTCTTTACTTTTGCTACCAGTGAACTAAACACACTTGTGTATTTTTACTACAGTGACTAAAAAAATAATATAAAAGGCCAAGTTTTATAACTCAATACTTATTGCTGAGAGGTCTAATAAATCTCAAAAGAATTCAGAGATTCACAAATTATTTAGAAGCGACTTTATATCTAACTTAATCAACCTTAGTGTTAAAAATCTTCAATATGTTCAGAAGTATTTAGATAAATATGTATAATAACCTTTCATTTTTATAATAAAAAGAATTGCCAGCTAAGGCAAAATGGCATTAATTAACTTACCCTATTTGATGATGCTCTCTTCAAACTCATTGCAACACATCACATAAGCTATATCTTAGCAAAACTATAATGCCACTCAAAGAAGGACTGATAGTAAATTTAATTTTAATAAATATATGGCAGTAGAGTCAGTATAAAGGCTACAAAAGGCTGAATCAGGTAATAATTGATGGGATAATCGCTGGGGCAGAAGCACATTAATGTTTGCCAGAAGCCATACTTTGTCCACTGTGTACAAAGCTAACAAAAGATTGAAAAGAATAAACATGCTTTTCTACTTCTTACAAAAATTTATGTTCAGGCACTTCCCTTCCCTTCTCTTTTCCTTCTCCACATTCTTCTGGATATTGATTCAGCCACAATTTTTTCTCATTTCCACTACTCAATGCTAATTCCCTACCATTTATGTCCCCTATTTTTTATGTATGTGTGTGCATGTGCATGTATGAATGGGCAAAACTATATCTCATAATATATGACCAGATAATAATACAAATGATTCACTTCCAACTTTTGAATTTTTCGTGAGTGCATGCACGTGTGTGTGTGTGTGTGTGTGTGTGTGTGTGTGTGTGTGTGGAGGGTGTGTATCAAGAGGGCACTTGAGTGTGTATGTTTGTGGAGGCCCAAGAGTGACATTGGCAATCATCCTGGATTGCTCCACCTCCTTATTGCTTTGCTCTGAGGTTTCCTGGGCTCCAGAATTCCTTAGGGCCATAATCGCAGAACTCCACCATTTCCTCTGGCATTTTTTGTGGGATCTGAGATCCAAACTCAGGTACTTTTGTTTGAGAGACAAAGGTTTTCACCATGAGCCATCTTATATCCCTTATTATTCAAGAAATTTTAGATTGCAATGGTGTGGGTAAGGGGGAAGACATGCCTGACTTTTCTATTAAGAAGAACGTTTTTTGCAGAATGTGAACTAATTGGTGCCAAATTAGCATGAATCTTATTCCTTAAACAAATAGTCACTAATATCTCACTATGTTAGGATACGATCAGCAGGCTGGCAGGTCATTGAGGTTAGACCCCACCCCAAGTTTCCCTGGTCATACTACAAGGCGATCTGACTTCTGACTCGTTCCTGGGTGAAGGCATGACATTCTAATTGCCTCAAGCGTTAATTTAGATGGAACCCAACTCACTGTCTCCCTTGAGCTAATCTAGCTGGGTTTGTCTGTCAATCACCTGACCAGGAACAGTCCACCTCCCCCACCTGAGCCACCTAAAGGAAAGCTAGAGACAGGGAGGGATACTTATCCCTTAATGAGATCATGAGCTCCCTCTTCCCAAGAGCTTCCTCTTCAGTCTCTTTCTCAGCACTGGCAGAGACAGAAGCTACAGTCTTGGCCATGAACAGCGTAGGGTACAATGCCTTCTTCTTCTTGTATATGCCTGCACACACTTTCCCTGATGCTCTGGGCGCTCTCTCTCTCTCTCTCTCTCTCTCTCTCTCTTTCTCTCTCTCTCTCTCTCTCTAGGCAGCTGCCTGAGTTCTCAGCTTACATGCTAAGGTTTCCTGTCTAGCAGGATTTAAAGACAACCAGTACTGTTCTTTTTCTTTCAAACTGGAATGAAATTGTCTTGAGATTCTATCTAAACCTGGATTTAAATTTTTTCATTAATGAAACCACAAAACCTGAATAGAGGATCCTAACTTTCACAGCAATGATATGACCATCATTGTCTGGATAATATGTCTATGTGGCCTATATAATAAGGCAATCATTGTAATAATCTATAACTAAAAAAAAAAAAACAGCATCCTAGGTTATCCTGAGTTATCACATAGCACTTCTTGTCTAGTACTTTACTCTGGCCAACATCACTATTTCCCATATCACCAAAGAGCAAGCTTGTGAAGACATGTACAATGATATCCAGCCTTATTTCTACTCTACTGTAGTATTTCCTCGTCTGTTAATCCAGAACTAAGATAACGAAAATGAAGAGGGCATGAGAGGTGACTCTGTTAGGAGTGCTCACCCTGCAGTGGTTCCCAGCAGCCACATAACGAAAGTCTGCAATCCACTGTGAGTGTCCATTCTGGATGAGTGAAGGGAAGTGCACATATTAGTGGGGTGGCTTGGAGAGAGGTAACTTGATCTACCACAGAGGCCTGAACCCCCACAGGAGTAAACAAACCAGAATGAACCATGGGGTCCATAGACATAGAAGAGTGGGAGGGAGTGGGAGGGAATGGTGAGGTGAAGGGAAGGAATGGTGAGGGGAAGGGAGAGAATGGAAGGGAGAGGGGAGGGAAGGAAGCTGGGATGAATACTCAATATGCTTATAAAAGCAGAAAAACGTTAAAAGTCTGCAATCACAGCTCTGAGGCTAGTAGAATGGAAATATCCCTGAAGCTTCTATCCTAGTGGAAATGTAAGCTTTGGGGATAGAACTGATTCTGAGGAATAGGGGGGAGATAAGGGAAGCAGACACGTACTGCTCTCTTTAGTATCCCTACAAACGTATATATATGCATAGGTAGATAGATAGATAGATAGATAGATAGATAGATAGATAGATAGATAGATAGATAGATAGATGAAAGATAGATATAGAGATAGTAGATGGATAGATAGAATATAGACAATAGATTGATAGAAGATAGATTGATAAGATAGATAGATAGATAGACAGACATCTTTTTTAAAAAGAAAAAATCCCAAGATATTATATAAAAAGCAATTCACTGGTTACTAGTGACATTTTGTCCTCATGAACTGGGTAACTAAGTCTGCAGTAAGACAGAAGGAATGTGGGCAGAGAGTAAGGCCACATCCAGGCGATCTGATCTATACGAGGAAGGAAAGAAGAGAAGGGACAACACTGAAAGTATGGAGCTCCTACGCCAGTGCCTGTCTGAGTCCTGCTTTCTCACACTTTAAATTCCCAGGATACTCTGGTACCTCTGAGACCTCCCAGCCTTCCCACCCCTTCTCTGCTCCTAACTAACTTCACTATCCACTAGCCACTCACCAAGGGAAGAGAGTAGACTTAAAACTAGGGATTGAGATTTTGTTGAACTTTAATGACAAAAAAAAGTCTTCTAGGAAGGAATGAAGGTAAGTTGGTTGCAAAAATCACTAGTAGAGTCAATAAGGTGAGATTTGTTTTCAAATTACTACTAGTAAGTTCAGGGATACTTGTCTACTCTTTCTGTCACTGCCCAAAATAATTGGACAAAACTTGTATTTAAATCTTAAAGTGTTCTTTATCTGTACAAATTTCCTAAGTATGGTAAAGTTTAGAATAACTCTCTCCACCTCAACTAAAAATATACACAGACATGTTTTCAATAAAAAAATGGAGAATATGTCTCCATTTGAGCAAAATTTTGAGTGTCAAAGAATGACAATACATGAAAGACTGACAGCACATAGGACAAATAAAAAGAGTAGTAAGAGTAGATAGTAAGAGTAGCCCTCAGTATCATCCACATAGAACTAAGCCAGCCTAATCTCCCCCCATCCTGAAGCTCAGGGACATCTGCGGAAGAGGGGGCGGTAAGATTGTAAGAGCAAAAGGATGGGGGGAGCAATGATTTGAAGAGTCTCCACACTAGATAGGGCTGAAGCAATCATAATAGGACTTTGCATGCCCTGCGCCATGTCCGTCACACTATTGACCTCACAAAGTCTAACATTGGCTAAAAGCACCAAGATCCTTGGAGGCAAGGGATTGATGGCCACAGTAGTGTTCCTATGCTTAAGGGGAACAGGAGAAAGGGTTCAGGGAAATGCCACTGGGTCCTTTTACGTCATCGGAAAGGAGGACCAAGAGGAGAGTTAGGCATACACAATAAGGGACTCTCTGGGAATTGGTGGGGGAGGTACTGGGAGATGGGAAGGGAGGGAGGGGGAACAGGGGGTTCGGGGGGAGGAGGAGGGAGAGGGAACTGGTCTACCTATTAAGTTTGTACGAGCGGAAATAATAATAAAAATGTTATTAAAAAAAAAAAGAGTAGCCCTCGGGACTAAAGAGATGGTTCATCTGCTAAAAGTGCTTGCTCCACAGTCATGCACACTGGCCATGACAGCTCAGCACCATGTAACAAGCCAGCTGTCCCTGTCTCCACAAACACCAGAAGTCCCTGCTCCAAGAAGGTGTGAGAAAGGAGGGCTAGATTCCATTGCGCTTACTGGCTTCTAGCCCAGCTGAGATATGAGTTCCATGGTCAACAATAAACCCTGCTTCAATGGAGCAGGCAATCAGCGATGGTCTCCAGATGTGTACAGCACAAACTCACATTCACATACACCCATACAGACACATGCAGAAGGAAGGGAGGGAGGGAGGGAGGGAGGAAGGGAGGGAGGGAGGGAGGGAGGGAGAGGAGAGGGGGAGGGAGGGGGGAGGGGGAGGGAGGGAAGGGAGGGAGGGAGGGAAAATCTTATTTTAAAAAAGGCTAGTTACTATAGTTAATTCATCCAAACTGATCTTGAGTTTGAAACAAAAAGTACTGGAAAAAAAAGATAAAATGTAGGTAGATAAATCTTAGTTATCTTAGAGAAAGTGAAGAATGAATTTCTGACAGATTTGTGACGAAGTGTCAAGTAAGATAAGATGAAGATGATATTCAGGAGACATCATGGAGTTCCGTACAAACAGAAACACTGGAGCTTGCAAAAGATGCCCTAGCAATGCCAATGAGTCCTTACACCTCACTAGAGTGGAGGACTCAGAGGGAAGTTTGACATTCACACTAAAGGATGCTCCAGGGAATGTGGGGGGAAGGGGAAACTGGGAGAAAAGGAAGGAAGGGGGGTGAAAGGAAGGGGAAAATGGGGGGAGGATGCAAGGGGGACTGGGGAAGAGGGGAGGGAGGAAGTGGACCAGGGTACCTATTAAGCTTGTATGATTGGGAAAAAATAATTTATAATAAAAAGGTGCCCTAGATATGAGGCTGCCAGTGATGGCTGAAGCCTTTTCCCTTTCTACACTCCGCCATTCCTGATTGATCTGTCCATATAAGAACTCTAAGCGAAGCCTAGCAGTCCATACTATTTGTTAAACAGAGGCAGGAGGATCATAATCAATGTAAGTGTTCATCTTGAGAAGTGTTATGGCACAGTCATAGTAGTATTCCCATACTAACAGGGAGCCCAAGAAAGGGCTCCTGGCTATGCCACTGAGTCCTTACACCTCACTAGGTGAAGGACTCAGAGGGAGGTTTGGCATTCACATAAAGGATGCTTCAGGAGATGGGAGGGGGATGGGAAGGCACTGGGAGAAGGAAAGGGAGGGGAAAAGGGGGGGAGAGTGCAAAGGGCGACTGGGGAGGGGAGGAGGAAGGGAGAGGACTGGGATACCTATTGAGCTTGTATGATTGGGAAAAAAATAAAAGAAAAAAAAGAAGTATTATGACAATAAAATGGAAATTTTGACTATATATCTAAAATGATCTAGAATTTTTCAAAATGTATATCAAAGTATAAAGGATGAAACCTAGATCTGTAACTTTTAACAAAATTTAATCTGTAATTGAAAAGTTCCCTACAAGGAAAATCCAGGCCAAGATGTGCATGCACATGGATGCACAGGGACGTATACAGCAGTGAACAGCAGTGTTTACAGAGTTATTCATGCAGCCTGAAACTGGAAACAACCTAATGTCTATCAACGGAGGTGTGAACACATACACAATGACACAGTCAGTCAGTGCTGACTCCTCAAGATGAAAACGAACAAAGCCAGACAGACCTTAGAAACTGTTCCCAAAAAGTCCAACATAAAAAGAGAATAGATTCTATGATCAGAGAGCTATAAAAGTTCAGAATTAGTAACACTGAACAATAGTGACTGGAAAGTATTATGAGAGGTAAAACTGTGAAGCAAAGCCAGAAAGTTCAGACAGTAGCTATCCTGTGTAAGACCTCTAAGAATGCTAGTATTGTTCCTTCGTTCAGTATGAATGGTGATAACATGGATAGCACAGGCATGCACTTAAAAATATATTCTTCATGTTAACATAAGTCATATATTCACATATATTCATGTATATATTTTATCTACTGTATTAGTTGTACTTTTTAATAAGTTATTTTATTTTTCTAGTTTTACAAGCATATTGAGTTCTCATCCCTGCTTCCCTCCATCCCTCCTCCCAGCCATCCTCTTTCCCCTCCCGTTTTCTTTTTCTTTTTCTTTTTTATTAATTAATTTATTTTTTCCACTCATACAAACTTAATAGGTACGCTGGTCTCCTCCCTCCCTACACCCCTCCCTGGATCCCCTTGTTTCCTCCCCCCTTTTCCCTTCCTTCCACCTCCCTTTCTCCCATTGCCCCCTTCTCCCCATCCCTGGAGCATCCTTTACTGTGAATGTCAAGCTTCCCTCTGGGTCCTCCACTCTAATGAGGTGTAAGGACTCAGTAGCATTGCCTAGAGCCCTTTCTTGTCTTCCCCTTTAGTATAGGAACACTATTGTGGCTGTTAATCCCTTGCTTCTAAGGATCCTAGTGCCTGTAATCCATGCTAGACTTTGGGGGTTCAATGATATGTTGGTCCTAACTTGTGTGGAGTATCTTTCATATCATTGCTCCTCCCCATCTTTAGGCTCTTACAATCTTACCGCCCCCTCTTCTGCATACTTCCCTGAGCTTTAGGATGGGGCGAGATTACACTGGCCTGGTTCCAGGTGGTTAATGTAGAGTCTCTGATGTTCTGAATTATGGTTTGTTGGTTTTTTTTTTTTCCAGTTTTGCTGTTCCTGCACTGCCCTTGGCTCCATCCTGATGGGTATACCCTCCCTTTTCATTCCATCATACTCCCTCCCACCCTCCCACCTATCTGCCTTCACAGACCCCAGGGCTCCCTCTGGCACATCTACTCTTTTTTTTTCATACAATTACAAAACTAAAATGTCTTGGCCTGGAAAAAAAGGTTCAGGGATTAATCTTATGATTTACAAGCAGAAGGATCTGAGTTCAGATTCTAGTCACATGTAAAAATGCCAGGTGGAAAGGGCAGCAGCTTACACTTGTGAATCTAGAAAACAAAGCTTGGGAAATCCCAGAGTAAAGCAATAAAGAGAGACAGCAGAATTATTCTTGAAGTCATCTTTGGCCCTGGCAGGCACACACAGTGCCTTTGACAGATAAACATAGACATACACACACACGAGTGCCTCCACTCAAAAAATTAATCAATTAAATCTCTTAGCAAAATGGAAAGCACTACTTAGGAAGTTATCATTATCATTTTTATAGAAGGAAATGCTGGGTAGCCTTTAAGAGAAAACTCTTTTTAGGCAGGTTTGCAGCGGCCATGTGAAGAGTGGAAGCAGGGAAGCCTCCTGAAGTGTGGCCTAGCAGTGCAGCTTGGAACAGTGTGACCTGAGACACAGACTGGCGAGAGAAAGGGCATGATAAGGAATGCTAAAAGTTTAAACTGAGGCTAAAGAGATTATTCAGGGGTTAAGTCTTTGCCTCACAAGCAAAAGGACCTTACATCAGCTTCCCAAAACTCATATAAAAATGCCAGGCAGGGTAGCCTAAAGAGAGGTACCTTGATACACCATGGAGGCCTGAGCCCCCACAGGAATAGGTAAGTCAGAATGAACTCTGGAGTCCATAGAAGCATACAGGTTAGAGGGTGGGAAGGAATAGGACAGATTGGTGAAGGGAAGGAAGGGGATGGGAGGGAAGAGGAAGATAAGGAAGCTGGGATGAATACTCAATATGCTTGTAAAAGTAAAAAAAAAAAAAAATTTAAAAATCCAAAAAAATGCTAGGCATATATGTTGTCCTGCAATTCCAGCCCTGGGAAGTGGAGCCTGGAAAATCCCAGAGCAAAGCAATAAAGAGATAGAGCAATCCACAATGATTCTGAATATCACCCCTTGGACCTTCACAGGCACGCACACACAAGTGCTCTCTTGTATACACACACACACACAAGACTCGTAAAAATTTAATCTAAAAAAGAAAATATTCTGAAGTTGCAAACTACTGATGCAGTGATAGCTAGTGTTTATTGTCAGTCCTCTGGGATATGGGCCTCTGGTCAGGCCTGTATGGGATCATGTTGATTATGTTAATTGACATGGGAAGCCCTGCCCACTATGGGTGGCAGCATTCTCTGGCTGGGATGGTGGACTGTATACTTGCATAAAGGGAAGTGAGCACAAGCATGCGTTATCCTCTCCTACTTGATTGTGTATGTGACGTCACCAGCTGCTTCAAACTCCCGCTGCCTTGATTTCCCTGTTATGATGGACTGTACCTTGAATTGTGAAATAAAATAAAAACTTTCTCCCTCAAGTCGTTTTAGATAGGATATCTTATCACAGAAAAAGAAAAGGAACTGTATACATGCTGAGGGTCATTAGCCATGACTGCATCCTGTGGACCACCCACATTTGGAAATCAGGTATTGTGAGTTTCTCCGGTGAAGTGCAGTGCTTTTGGAAATCTTTGTATCACTTAGCTGATTGTGCTTCTTGGCCTCTGCTAACAGAAAAGTGAGAGGGCTGCTTTGTTGCATGCATTAATCTATAAGATAGAGACTAAGTCAGGTGCCATTTGAAAGAGCTTTACTTCAAAAGGTGAAGTCAGAAGTCACCCCAAAACAGATGCTCCCCCAGCTCCATGAATAATCACTTGGCAAACTCTCTGTAGTTACCTGGGTTAGGAGAGCTAGTGAGGAAGAACAATAAGAAGGGTGAAGCACACCCTGTGATTCTGCCAAACTCAGGACTCCTGCCTCGTACTTATCACCAGGGGGAAATGGGCTGACCTACTCCTCAGGACAGCGAGAGGGGAGGCTTTCTGAGAAGAGCCTGAGAAGGGCCCAGTGGTTCCAAACAGATTCTGGTAAGCACCAGAAGCTCTCCAAGCACTGTGGGGGTAGGAACACCACCACGGTCAACACAGGAGACGTTGTCAAACACCAAGTCCACTGCACCTTGTCAGAGTGAGTGTCAAGAGTGAAACCATTTAGCAGTAATACAAAGATACACACAAACGAGAACAGGACAGAACTTTTTTGACAGCTATTTGAAGAACATGAACTCCATGACTCCTCACTGGAGCAGCAAGGCTTTAAGTTTTATGTTAACTAGGTGGTTAAGCTTCAAATGGGAATTCAAGGGGTACTTCAAGCTATTAATTGGAAAGGTTGTAATATATTAGGCCAAATTGAAAATCAGATCTCATAGTGCATCTGTGCCACCCACACACGATGCCAGAGATTTCTGCCCACACAGCAGAAATCTGCTTGGCATATATATTATCGCTACAAACCCTGACAGCACAAGTTTGTGAGTGTAATTAAAAGATCTGACTGGGGATTTCTTTTTCAGGCAGCTCAGGCAGGAGTTTAGGAACTAGACACTGAGGGGCTTCCCAGCCATCTGCAACTTAACATAAAAGTGGCTGATTATCCCCGAAGAAGAGGGACAGTTACTTTCTCATTCTTTCAACCGTATTGATTGAGCACCTCCTTTTGCCAGGAACTTCTGGAGATGCCAGGGGTACTAAGATGAATGAGATATGGCCATCACCATATAGCAAGGGAAACAAAAGACTTGCAAACAAACCCATAAGCCTTCGGGGAAATGGTAGGTGTGAGGAGATAACAAGGATAAAAGGCACCTAAATCTAGTATGAAGGTGAGGAGCAGGGAGCTAGGAAGGCCTCACAGAACATAGAGGTGTTTGAAGTGGGAGGAAATAAATTTCCAAAGGACAAGCTCTAGGATGAAGCAAGAGCAGTTGAGAGTTTCCGATAGAGTGCCCAGTGAGAATGGAAACACGGCTTAGAGGCAGACACCACATTTGCTGGGCTCTGCACCATCCTAATAAAGCATGCTTTTTGAAACACTTCCAAAATGGGAACATGTAAAAGACAATCACCAGCATACTCAATATTATTTGGATATCATCCACTTCATATCTTTAAAATGCTTCCCATATAGGAAACTGCCTTAGTCAGGGTACTTAAGAAAATCAGAATCAGCAAGCAATGGTGAATGAACAGATGATGGATAGATTATGAATGGATATATGACTGGTAGATAGGCATGTAGTCAGATAGGTAATTAGATAGATGATAGATGAGAGAAAGAAAGAGGGAGGTGACAGATACATACACAGATATACAGATAGAAGATGACAGATGAATAAATAGATGATAGGAAGTAGATAGATGAAGTATAGATGATAGATAAATAGGTAATTAGATAATAGAAAATATATAGCTAGATAGCTCAATACAGAAGTATACAGATAGAAGATGACAGGCAGACTGATAAATGAAATATTGATAGATTTGATAGGTAGATAGACAGATAGATAGTAAAATATATAGTAGAAGATATGTGAATATATCAGTGCATAGATAGAAGATGGCAGACAGAAAGATAGATAATAGCTAGATTAATAGACAAATACAGATGAGAGATAGATAATGGATTGACAGTTTACATGATAGAAAATATATAGAGAGATAGATGATAGAAGATAGATAGATAGATAGATAGATAGATAGATAGATAATTTAGAAAATCAAGATAGATTATTCATAAATATGTCCATTACTTAGACTTATTTCAAGGAACGAGTTTACATAATTTTCAATGAAAAGTTCATAGTCTGCAGGGAAAGGCAATAGGTTGGAATAATCAGACAAAAGCTGATGGCAATGTGCAGGAAAATGTCTTCTTTTGTTGGAAAATATCAACTTTCACTCCTAAGATCTTGCAATTGATTGGATGCAATAAGTTCCTTCTCTTAAAAATCCTCTGACTGAGAAAGGCAACCACATCTACTAATCCCTTCCCATCATCATCTAGATTCAAGTTTACCTTAAACATCAGAGCACTCATTAGAGCTATGTTAACTTATAAAACAAACTATCAGTGAATTCATATTACCGATTTACATTCAAAGATACATATGTTTATGTTCAAATGTACAATTATGATCAATGTTTAATAAAATGTTTTTAAAATCACACAATTGTAACCTTAAAATTTACAAAAGAAGTTCTCTAACATAACCTCATTTTTCTCAACATGTGCACACACACACATACACACACTCACACACACACACACTCACACACACACACACAAGTATCCCTTGACGTTGCTTATCAACACTGCCAATCACCATTTAGTAGTTACCATTTAATATGTTATAATGCAGCCTATGTAATTTCAAAATACTTCTGATGTTTTAATAAGTCTCCATGAGTCCATACCTATACAGTAATCATTAATAAACTTTATTTTTTCATTTAGCCTCAACACAAAATTATGTGGCTCTTTTTGACCCAGCTCCTTTTAGAAATTCCTACTTACACTAGAATTATTTTACTGCCCAGTTTTAGCATCCTGCCTGCATCTGAACTACACATCAGCTACATGTCAGCACGTAAAGTTCACACTCACATTCAATGTGTAAAGCATTTCTTTGAAATCCAAAAGTATCTACTTTTAAGTTCTCTTCAATACAGAGGTCATGTTTAGTTCAGGTATTTTTATTAAATGACCTATTTTTGCATCAGAAATAGACTACCCATGGAACATATAAGTTCATAAGCTGAGCCACAACTGGCACTCTACCCAGTGGCCGTCAGCCTATGAGAAAAGTTTAATAAAACAGATTACTGTATGTCAGATCTCTGAAGATCAGAAGTCATTTCTGGAATCCTGATCATCTTGAAATACTGTCTTAACAGAGTAGCAGTGACTAATATGCTTTCTGAGGCAGTAAACATTCGTGACTATTGTCAAAACAAATGGGAGAGGAAGAGAAATTCCATTTCTGGACTTGCATGGGGGAGGGAGAACAGGAAGATGAGTCAATCAGATGTCGGCTACTCATATATACTTACAGTCAGTTTATTCATAGAAAAGTATGTCATTGTTACAGATTTCGAGTTCAATCAAAACTCTACTTTTAGATGCCTTCACAAAGTCCTTAAGTGAGGCAATTCATTACTTATGAGCAGGTGGTCTACAAGGCATGAGAAAGGGATGATGTGCTAGTTAAATATATAAAGTGTGAACTTGACAATTGAAGGCTAGGCTGTGAGCACATCTGTGAGGAATTAATAGTTATGGCAAGAGCTAAGCAGTCCTGCAGAAGATTGTCTGATTGATATGGGAAAGTCCAGCCTACAGTGCGTGGAACCATCCCTGTGCAGGTAGATAAAATAGAGGAAGCTGATTCAGTAAATTGGCATTCTTTAGTATATGTGGCAGTTTCACTGTCTGGTAGATGAAGTTTGCCCTTCTCACTGCAGTCCCATTGATATGGCGTGACCAGTCCCTTCAGCTCCTGGTGTTGGCATAAGCACTCCTGTCTAACTGGACTAAGAACTATAACTAAGAATTGTAAGAAAGAATAAAACGTTCTTGTTCCTCTAAGCTTTGCAGTCGTGAATATGTCAGCAACACTCAAGCAAACTGTGACAGATGGAGACACATTGCTGGACTTGTCAGCATGGTTACCATTTGTGGTATCCCAATGCCTAGACATCAGGGGGTCTGCAATAATCAATCTGAACAGAGATCTTGAATCTAAAGACTAGCAGATAAGAAAGCAAATTAGAGTTGCCCAACTGATCAATGAGTCAAGTCACCAAATACAAAGAAGTAACTGCATAATGACAAGGACATCAGCGTATAAAATCAGGAAACCTTCAGAGACCAACACAAGAGAAGGGGGCAATGAATCATGAACTGAAATGCAGCTGTCTGGTCACACGGAGGGTTAGTTTTCATCCTGAACCAGTAGCAGCTGAAGAGCAGGCCTAGAGGCTGCGGCCCAGATACACACCTGTGTCACAGTCTGTTGAATCTCATCTGATCTGTGCAATCCAAGTAAGAAACAGATAGATAGAACCTTCTATATCACACTGCTTTGACAACATTATACACAGTTTCACTTCACTTCATAACTCTCATGAAAATCAAGCCCAGAAGAGAAGCCAGTGGACATGAAACTGTAATTTCTGCTGATTTTAAGACTTTGTTGCAACCTAAACTGAATTAATCCTTTTCCTGACTTTTTCTCTTCATCCTATAGCTTATCTACTCTGAACACTCACCTTCATGGACACCAGATTGAAGCCCAGGACCAAATCAAAGTGCAATCTCTACCTTGCTACCATCTCTCTTTAAGCTCTCTGGATCTTCCCTTATTGATGCTAAGTGCATCTTTCAAAAATCAAGCTTAATTTTTATCCTCCATTTCTATAAGATGCTACTCCCAGACACCTCAGCATCCTTCACCACATGGCCTATCCACCCCTCTGCCATGCACAGGCCCCACTCACTCTTGGTCCTCTTCCATATTGTATAATCTGAGGAACTCTGAAGAGACGCAATTCCCCAAGTCCTCCCCGAAAGTTCTTGGCTTACTTTAGCTAGTAGTGACACCGGCACCAAGACATTTCTAAATTTTCTAGTGATGCTAACAGATTTGGAAGGCAGTTTGCCACAGAGGGTTTCAGTGGTTACTACAGAAGATTTAAAAAAAAGAATATGCTGCAAGAATCATAAGCATTGCCCACATCATAGGCATCTAAAAGGTACAATTAAGTACAAATGGATAGATAAGTCACTGTCCCTGAACAAAATACACATTGACCACAGAACATGAAGAAAATAAGCTGAACTGATCTGGAAAGTTCTCTAGTAACAAGTTCTCATAGAAAAAGGAGTTACTCTACAGGCACCTGGAGGAGAAATGCCATCAAGAGTTTTGCCCAAGTCTAGATTATACAAGTTACAATAACAAACACTTCCACTGGGTGTACCCATTGGTATAATAATAGCATGAATGATATGGGGATAACTACTCTCTGATTGGATTTAAAGACTGCACTTCAGTAGGTAACATCTGTCTGACACTGTAAACCAAGCTAAGAACCTGTGAGTGGGGAAGTCATAGACCCACTAATTGAAGCAAACTATTATTGTTTTGCTACATGAACATAATACTAAACCACCTTCTAAATATTTACCATTATATCTATAGATTAGTGAATTTCTCTGTCTTCAAACAAGAAGCTTCCCTTACAATAAAAGGAATTAAACACAGAGATCCACAGCTGGCCAAAATACAAAGAACTAGTGATTGTATAATGTCCAGCTGTGAACAAGACATGTATATCAGCCTCCGCCCTAAGGTTCATCCTAGAAGAAAATGCAGTGAGAATGTAAGAGCCAGAGATATGGAGGGAAGCCTCCAATTAGTATCTTGTGGACATGACAAGGCTGAAGAACCCATGAACTCACCAAAGCTGTGTTTACTTCCACAAAATCTGCACAAGATTTGGGAAGACCACGTGAGATATCACCTTTACCTGAGGGACTATTGAGGGTAAATGCTGGCTGTGAAAGAGGAACAAAAGTTTAAAATGCAAACATAGATAGATAGATAGATGGATGGATGGATGGATGGATGGATGGATGGATGGATGGATGGATGGATGGATAGATATATAGATAGATAGATAGATAGATAGATAGATAGATAGATAGATAGATAGATAGATAGATAGATAGATAGATGATAGATAGATAGATAGATAGATAGATAGATAGATAGATAGATAGACAGACAGATAAATGCCCAAACTCCTGACTTCCCACAGAGTCCTCATTCATTTGTCAGAAAGTATTCCCAGGTTTGTAGCCAATCTCATTGAGAAAACTCTGAACAGGAGGCAGCAGGAGTCTGCTTGGGATGCTTAACTGTAAACTGTGCTGATACTTCCTGTACACTCATGAAAAAGTGATGAAAAGATCAAAGAAGAGTCTGTTTCACAATCATGGCTGTAAAAGTGATTGCACATGATGAGGACATGTTGGGTAATCTAGTCAATAAAATCTAAAATTACTAAATTCATTACCTTCTGCTTGAGACAAGATGCTACCATAAGGTGCTACACTGCAGTCAAAACACAGCATAAGGAAAACCCCATGAGAGCCATTTCTGCTCACTTGTGACTCACTTTCACGGCAGCCCCAATAACTGTAAAACCTGTGTCAGGAGCAGAGATTACCCAGAGTAGAATTTAATATTACTTTTCAGGTATTTTCCATTCAAAATGCAGAAACTATGTTTTAAAGCCTTACTTAAAGATGAACACATTCATGACAAAATAAAAGTGTCATGATATTTGTCCAAAGGATGTAAGGCAACTAACTGTGATAAACATGTAAAAGAACAATCGTGGCTGGAAAGAGAAGGCTAAAAGACCATAGCGCTGATATTTTCATAAAATCTCACACCAGGTGGGTGCGGAGGAGCATTCCTATAATTTCAACAAGAGGCTAAAGCAAGAGGATCATGAATATGAAGCTAGTCCAGGTACACAGTAGACTCAGTGTAGATCTAGACTATAGGGGAGGCCAATTTCAGTTCCCCAGATCCCATTTAAAAATACTGAGCAGAACTTGCCTGTAATTCTGGCCCTAAAAGCAGATGTTGGGAAACCCTGAGCAAAGCAATAAGGAGCAATCCAGGGTGATTCCCGAAGTTATCTTTAGGCATTCACAGGCACACATACACTCAAATACCCACTTTTACACACACACACACACACACACACACACACACACACACACACACACACACAAAACATTTTTAAATAATAGCTTGAAAAGGTCATTAAAAGGGAAAAGCTTTTCTTACACCTATTTCTACTAAAATCTATAGATCAAACAAAGTAATCTGATATTCAGTCTCACATCTCATCTCTATACAGTGATCTATAGCCATCCTGAACCCCAGCTTCCCTCTGTATCTAAGGTTTAATACAATGCTATTCCACTCCCTTGAATACTTTCTTTATATTTTCAACCAGAGATCTTTACCTAACTTTTGAAATAGCCAGAATCACTTTCTTTTCTGAATTCTTCCTCCTCTTTCTGAAACAGAGTAGCATTTCTCTCTATTCTAAATCACAGTACTTTTTCCTAGTTAATGTAGACATTTAATAAACTTCTGTTGGTTAAATAAATGGCAATTGCTTAAAAATAAATGTGACTTGTTACTCAATAAGACAGGAGTTAGCCTCTATATAACTTTATTCTTTTCTATGAACATATTTTTACTTTATTTCTTTTCCTTTCTTCTTTGAAAGAGTTCTAAATCATAAGTATGCAAAGTTCATTACTAAAATATGAAAACCATTCAAAATTGGAAGGAAAATACACCCAAGAGTCCATTACTCTTCAATTTCTTTCTGCAATAGTTTGTTTTCTGTGCATAATTTTAAATAAAGAACCAAGATATATATAAGGATAGAATGTGGCTGAAGATTAAACAGGCAAAAGACAATGGCATAGACAGAAATTTATAAAACCAATATATCTACAAGCAAAATGGCAATCCATATACTTCAATAATATGTTAAGGATTTCTAGTAGGATAGAGAGTCAAAAAGAGCTGGAAAGAAAGGTCAAATCTTCACATTTCTCAACACGGGATGGGTCATATTTCAACAAATGCATAATTTATCATTATTGAAAAATGCCTCTATGGGTTGTGGAGAGGATTCATTGTTAAAACCTCTGCCCCACAAGCAAAAGGACCTAAGGTCAGGTCACCACATCCCATGTGAAATTGCTGGATAGAAATAGTGGTGGCCAACAATCCCGGCTCTTGGAAAGCAAAGCTGGGGAAACCCCAGAGCAAAGCAATAAGGAGGTAAAGCAATCTAGGATGATTCCTGATGCAACCCTTGGATAGCCACAGGAACACTCTCGAGTGTGCCATCTCATACACACACCTGCACCCAGCCCTACCCATACACATAAGCAAAAGATTCTTTGCTAACACGAACTTCCTGAACTCCACGACAACACAGCACACTTCAGGGAGTACACAGCTCACTGCACAAATCATGCAACTGATTGGGAGCTGCAGCTCACTGCAGAGAAAGTGTGGTACTGCACACTGCTAGCCCAAGAAAAGACCAAGACTCTAAGTGTAGCTTCTACTAAATATGTATTGCTTTGGCTCCATCATAAAGTAAAAATATTGTTATTTGAAATTATTTATAGTTGGAACTGAAGCATCTGCGCAGATGTATATTGTGACATGCAGTTTCCATGTCCAGCTCCACAATTCTCTTGCATCTCATCAAAGTATTCATAGAGTGAACCACAAGCCACCATATTGACAAACCCCAGCAGAGAAACTGTGCCAGAAGCACACCAAGAGTGGCACAGACTGAGTGGAAGTTGGGAACAGAATCAGTCCCCGTGCAATGGATGAAACCAGTACATGCCACGACAGCAAGAGGCCTAGTGAAAGACAAGAAAATAGAATGTGCTAACACTGTCATGCAGAAAACACTGTGATTAATAACAAAACCAGAGGCCTATGAAAATGTGCTATGGATTGGGAAAAGTGATCCTGGGAAAATGGCACCAGAATGGAAATTTAAAACATCCATTTAACTAAGGCAATGGAAATGAGGAAATTTCACTCAGAAGGAACAAAGTTTCTTCAACGATTGAGACAAGAGAGTCAATGGTACAGTCAAGGTTCTCAAAATACCTGAAAGCTAGCTAATGGAGCAGGAACAGAGTAGACTCTCTAGTAATGCTTGTAACACAGGTGTGAATCATGTCCTCCCTTGCACAACAAGGAAAAGAGCCTAAACTTAACCTTGAACTTGAAAAATTAAGGGAAGCTTTCATCCACTCTAAGCTCGGTTGTAACATGCTACAGGTTCTGCTTTAGGAGACCAAGCTGACATTGCATGGAAGGAAGATGGGCTGATTAGGAGAGAGAGAATTAGAGTCATGGTGCCAGAGAAGCACCAGGGAAACACAGAGGCCTAGTGAAGGAATCAGCAATAGATATGAGGAAGTGGGGACATGATTTAAAGCATTCATTGACAGCAAGCAACAGCATTTCATCATTCAGAGAATGTCTGTGGAAAGAAATGCTCTGAGTCTGCTCAGCGACTAACAAAGCACCAGAAGCAGTGCCACTAAACACACTCAGAAATAAGGTGAAGCAGACTGGAGGACAGAGAGACATTGAATTGTGAAACGGTTGTGTTGAACATGCCTGTGGAGACAGGCCCAGAAGGTAGCTGGTAGACTGGTTTCATTGGGATGGCGTGCACGCAGGCGGGGCATGAAATGGGCCTTTGTGTCTCTATCAATGAATAAGATCCCCAGGGAGAAGGACAGGGAATGGAGGTCATCACCAAAAAGGAGTAAGAAAAAGAAAAAAATGCACTGTGTTGAAAAAGAGGTCTGTTTGAGACACAGAAAGAAAAGACAGTATTTTAAACTGAAGTTTCTAAAAAAAAAAAAAGTCAAGAAAATGGAATATGACAAAAGATTCAAAAGAGAATTGAGAGTATAAAATGCTGAAATAAAGTTTAAGGACAAGAATAGACATGTATCTGCCAGAGTTAATGATTAGTTCATCGTTGGCCACCGTGACAGTGGTTCCGCTGATTAAGAGGAGGTATGTATCAGAGTATGGTAATCTGGGGCACATGTAAGAATAAAGAAATGTAATGGCAATTATTTTAATGTGAAACCCGAAAAGTCTCACAGATGATTAGGCGACCAGACTTAAATGAGAAGACAAACACAATGTTGCATTTAGTTGAGGAAATAGGACCGTTAAGCATGCTCAGCAATCATGGCCAATGTTGTACATTGAAGTTTCCCCCACCCCTCTGTCCTTTAAGGGCAATAAGGCTTTAACAGACTTCTCTAATCTGCCAATACAGGGGCTCAAAGAAAGGAATGCCTGTGCCCCATTCCCAGAATGCTGGGGACAGACTAAAAGCAACCCTTCACTCAAGGGTTCAGGGGAGAGATTCTCCCTTATTCCAGAATGCTAGGAAAGAGCTGATAACTATGTTTTCCCAGCCTTTGTTTACTACAGCACACTGACTGGGCAAGTTTGTTACATGTTTCTTAACCTTGAGCAAGTCTCAAAATAGTATGATAAAGATGTTTCCATAAGCTTCTGCTTTGATTTGGGAAATAAACTCTAATAAACTCTGTACGCAGAGCAATACTAATAACAGGAGCACTTATAGCACAAAAAAAGAGACCGGCTGGATTGAGCATGAAGTCCCTTGGCTCTTCTAGGTCTTGAATTCAGTCTCAGTTTTTTCAGAATCTGTCACAATGGAAGGGTATCCACAATATCACAAGGGGTGTGGTAGTAAATGCCTCAATTTTTCTACTTAATCTTAAAAGATTTCTGTGTCCTGACAGTAATGTAGGCATAGCTCACATGGTACCTGCTCTGTTACTATTACAAAGAGGAAATTTATGAGTCAGCTTGTCAGATTGAGAGAAATATAAAAAGATAATCAATGCGGCCAGATTTGGAAATCATAGAATCAGGATAATACTAGAGACATACACATCTGGGTTTTAGTTCATGTTATAGCAGAAGGCACAGTTGTGTGGCTCCATAAAACACCTTATCAGCTTTAAGTTTCAGACTTTTCATCTGTGAGTAAGAGTTGAGCAAGAATGGCAGAGCAGAATTGGACTCATCCCCAAAGCTGATGGATTGGTCATAACCTCTTGGAATACTATGATGCAGCAAACTCTGCTATTCTGTCTTTATTCAAAACACTAGGGGATTTTGATAGGTCAGCAACTACTGCCATGTGTGCAGAGGAGGTGAAGGTGGCAAACAGCTCTATAACTTCAAACTCAAAAGCAGTCTGTGGATTTAATGCCTAAGGATTATGTATGTGCAGCATATGTATCATTACATATGATGCATGAACTTTGTTGGGAAAATCATTCAAAATGAAGATTTTAGATACAAAAAATACACTCTGTGGCAAATCATATTTAAAGCTTCAGAGATGGTTCAGCCATGGCTTATCTCAGATTTCTCTCTTATAAAAATCAAATTGCCTGGGACTTTGGATTCATAGTGTTTTTATAGGAAATGGGAATGTTGGCTTTATTACTTAAATGCGCTAAAGAAAAATGCTTCCCCATGTCATCTCCTTATACTTCCTAATACTTGGAATATGATATTCAAGCACCTCTGTCCCCACAGTGCACAGAGGGCATGGTTTAGGGTCTTCTAGGGTTGTGTGGGCAGCGCTGGGAAGGAGGATTAGCCTTGCTGATCACAAGGGGAACATTAAACACTGAGGAAAGAAATTCTCTTGGAGGTAACTGAGCAAATAAGAAATGGACATCAAGTAGTCTCGTTGGTCAAGCAGTTGGAGTGTGCTAAGCTCTGGACATGTTTTCCCTAAACATCACTGTGTGAAAGGTTTGTAACCAGTCTACAGTGCTATCAAATGATAGAACTCTTGTGAAGCATCTAGTGGCAGGAAGTTAGGTGACTAGAGGTGCTTCATTAAAGGGGGTATCAGCACCTGGCTTCTTCTCTGTTTTCCTTCTCTGCCATTAACCTCTATTCTTACTCTTCCCTCTCTCTCCTTCTTGGTTGCCATGAGTTAATCATGTTCTTCTACCATACATGCCCAATTAGCATTTATCTACCACACAGACAATAGTAGTATTGGCAGCCACCTCATTCCAAATGATCATTAAAATAGACACTTTCCTTTAAAGCAAAAGTTTAAAGTCCTTTGAGTTTGATACATTAAATTTGTTAATGTGGAATGAGTAAAATAAGAGATAAAATAGATAAAAAATAAACAATCCATTTTAAATTCAATTTTTCAGAGTCATTGATCACCACTCAGCAAATCTGTGGAAAATGGCTAAATCTGCCTCAAGTTATTCATAATATTTTACTCATTTTATGTGAAGAATAGAGATAAAGGGAGTTATGAGCCCAAATAAAAAAATACAGAAAGAGTTTATCTGGTGAGACATGATGGATTTTTCAGTATTTTGTTAAACTGGTCCAAGGCAGGACACAAGAAATTCTAGAAGCTTTGTCCTACAGAGAGTACAATATTTGTCCAAAATTTAAAAAGAAGAAATGTTTTGTCAAGACAATTCATGCTGTCTATAACGGAATGATATTCTACTTGGTAAAATTATTTTAGGGATTATAAGTCCTAATCTAAAAAAGGTAAAACCAAATATATAGTATATAAGAAATGCTAAATAAACTTATAATTGAAGTATTACTAATACCATTTATACTTTTAATACTCCTCATTATTACTAAGAAAATCTGAAACATAAAGTTCATGCTCAAGTTTATCTTTCGCTACCATACAGTGATTACTAATAGCATCATGTCTAGTTTACACTGCCATTTCAATTCACATCAATTCAATGATGAGAGTAAAAGTCGTAACTGAACATAGCTGCCTGCATTCCCTAGCCACCACTTAATGCTGGAAGAGGCATCTAGACTTTATGATGTTGAAACCCTTTCATGAAAACGCATATTGTAAGGCTGAGGTACTGGCCGGTTTGTGATGCTAGTCAAAAGATAATGTTTCTGAGAAGAGAGAGCATCAAATGGACCCATATCTAATTCTTTTAACACTGTGACTTTGGAGTCAAAGATGCCCAGGCTTAAACTGGCCCCACACTTACAAGCTATGCAGACCAGGGGAACTTTCTTGAATTTCTTGAATTCAATTTTCTTATTTTTTAAGTTGAAATTGGTGACAGTTGATTAAGTTCTTTTTTTCAGACCTAAATGAGGTCATTTTTATAAAATATTTATGAATGTCTCCGGCAAGCACTCAATAGATTGCAATCATTAATTCCTTTTTATCATACCAAATCTATGGACAGTCATATTCTTCCATTCTAGTTGCCATGCCAAGTAAAATCCCTTAGCTTGTAAGTGCAATGTCATTAGTAAAATAACATAAAAAGAAAAAAGATGTATAAAAATAGCAAAGCACTTCATAAACTTCATTTGACAAAGAAAGTTTACATTTCTAGAGAAAGGAATACTTTATAGATCTTCTATGTACTTCTCTCTATAATTAGAACTAATCTTTTCCTCACAAGTGAAATGCTGCCCATGACTTTATGGTACCAAGTACTAATTTGAATCATAGAAACTATAAAAAAATATGTTCTTGTACAATGTGACTTTGCAAACATAAACTTTTTGGTTAAGTTGTATTTTTCTTATAAGTTAACAAATTACAACTGTATAATGGGAGTAGAGTGTATAAAGGTAGTACATACGATATGTGTGTGCACAATACTATTGTTAACTTTAGTGTGATAGTTAGTTACAGATGCCAACTTGACAATTGAAGTCAAGCCTTTGATCACATCTGTGAATACTTTATTTAAGGGGAACCCTGTAGTGGCCTATATGAGGTTATCTAATTGATGCAGAAGACTCCACCCACAGTGGGTGGAGCCACTCCCTGAGCAGATAGATAAAGAGAGAGCTGGTTCAGTATATTGGTCAACTAGCAAATGGAAAGAGAGAAAGTTTGCTCCCTTCTCAGCCTCTGTGTGGACATGGTGATGTCAGTTCACTCCAGTCATAAGTACCGTATGAACGCCCCTGTCATGATGGTAAACTATAATTAAGAATCATGGACTAATCAGGGAAATGCAAATCAAAACCTCCCTGAGATATCATCTCACCCCGGTCAGGATGGCAAAAATCCACAATACAAACAACAACAAATGCTGGAGAGGATGTGGAGAGAGGGGAACTCTCCTAGATTGCTGGTGGGAATGCAGACTCATACAGCCACTCTGGCGAGCCGTCTGGAGATTCTTAAAGAAGTTAAAGATTGAAATGCCATATGACCCTACTATTCCACTTTTGGGAATAATCCTGCATACAGCAAAAATTCACCACGATAACACAAGCACCACCATGTTCATAGCAGCACTGTTTACAAAAGCAAAGTCATGGAATCAACCCAAATGTCCAACAGTTGACGAGTGGATAAGGAAACTGTGGTACATCTATACAATGGAGTACTACTCAGCCATCAAAAATGATGAATTACTGGAATTTGCCGGGAAATGGATGTTATTAGAAACAATTATATTAAGTGAAGTATCCCAGACCCAGAAAATTAAGCACCATATGTACTCCCTAATAGGTGGCTCCTAGTACCAAACCCACCCAGGCCACCTTGAGACACTCAAAGATAAATCTCTGTAATACCTACAGTAATTCCAAGGATTATGAACAGGAGGGATGGGGTAGGAGGGCCACAACAGAAACAAGGAGAGAGGGTACCATGTTACAGCAGAGAAAACAGACCTCCATCAAGGACTGCGAGTAAGTAATGAGACATCTGGTTAAGTTCACAGACTTTCGTTCCTGATCATCTACAACTGAGGGGGTGTGATCTCACCAGAAGGGGAGGGCATATAGTCTGGCAGATAATAAGTAACCATTTTGCAAATGGGTGATTGACCCCTCCCTCACTGTGGTTTCCTACTTTTATTGCATCTACCTTTGAATATACTCTTATAACAGGACTCTAGTTTGACAGTTTTTTATCTCTGGCCAGGGGGTGACATCCAACACTCATCAGGATGGAGTGAAGGGCATTGCAGGAGCAGCAAATCCGCAAAAGAAAATCAACAAACCATAATCCAGAACTTCAGAGACTCTATATCAATTACCTGGAACTAGGCCAGCCTAATCTCTCCCCATCCTGAAGCTCAGGGACATTTGCGGAAGAGGGGGCCGTAAGATTGTAAGAACACAAGGATGGGAGGAGCAATGATATGCAAGATACTCCACACAAGTTAGGGCCGAAGGAATCATAATTGGACTTTACATGCCCTGCGCAATGTCCAACCCACTATTGACCTCACAAAGTCTAGCATTTGCTAAAGGCACCAAGATCCTTGGAGGCAAGGGATTGACAGCCACAGTAGTGTTCCTATGCTTAAGGGGAACACAGGAAAGGGTTCAGGGAAATGCCACTGGGTCCTTGTACATCATCAGAGAGGAGGGCCCAGAGGAGAGTCTGGTATGCACATTAAAGGATTCTCCGGGGATTGGGGGGGGAGGCAACTGGGGGATGGAGAGAGAGGGGTGAGGGGAGGGGAGCAGGGGGAAGGGGGAGGATGAGGGAGGGAGGGAACCGGTGTACCTATTAAGTTTGTATGAGCAGAAATAATAATAAAAAAGTAATAAAAAAAGAATCATGGGCTAGAGAGATGGCTCAGGGGTTAAGACCCTGCCTCGCAAGCAGAAGGTTCTAAGTTCAGATCCCAGGTCCCACATAAAAAAAATCATAAGCTGGAATAAGCAAGGATAAACCTCTTGCTTCCCAAGGTTGTTTTGATGAGGTATTTATATCAGCAATAACAAAGAAACTGGGCCATTTAGTCACAATGTTGTGTATGGTGACTCCTCCTCTCTCGCTGAAACTAGACCATAGGCACCGAGACACATAATTTTTACTCCAAGTATTAACAACCTGCAAATTCCATTCAAAATAAAAGACCAACTGGAACAGTCAAAATATAACAGGAAGAAAATTGGACTTCAATTTTCAAAACTAATTTAGATCTACCACCATTACATGTACTTGTGTGTTCCAACAAGTTAATTATCCTGCATTGGTTTTTGTGTATTTAAAATAGACAGACTTAATTTCTCTAGTCCACTGTCTCAATAATTTGGAATTTCACCCTAACGACAAGGATGAAGTGATTAAATGAAAAAACAAAAATCAACAAGTCCCCTGAAATCCTTTAAAGAAAGAAGGCTACAGAGGAAACTTTTGTTGACAGTATTGGAGAGACTGATAGCTGGAGTGTGCTGAGACAGAAACTCATAAGTAGGAACTTTCCAGGAAGTCAGGATCGAGATAAGAAAGACTGAACTATACTTGAGAACTCACTGGAGGTTCAACGTGGAATAGCAATGTTTGGGCCATTTCAGAAAGTCTTTTGTATCTAGCACACGTTGCAGCTGGATATATATGAGCTAAAATAAGAAGCTATTGAAGGAGGAGAATGAGAGAGAAAGAGAGATAGAGAGAATATTAAATGTACAGAAATAGATAAAAAGGTCAAAGAGATCCAGGGAAAGACATCCAAAGATTTGAAATAGGGGCAAAGAGAGGCTGAAACTTATAAAGATGACTTAATAATCAACCAACTTGCTTTTCTACATCCAGCCCTCTCCACACCTAAATTGGTCACACAGAAGAAAAACCATCTATCTTTTTAGCTCTAAAGGTAAACAAATTTGGGGAGTTGCATGAATGAGCTATTGTAGACAACTAGTTCACCGATGTGGGAGATGGCCCTTACAGCAAAATAATATCCACAGGCTTTGCTGTGTTTTCTTTGCAATATTAATGGAGGCTTGTCTGAGTCTATCCTCTAGAAAATAATTTTTCTCTCTTATGTCTCCCCTTGGGCCTTTTCTTTTCTTGGCTGGATAATTGTTCGTTTTTTGCTTCCCCATGATTCTAATTTTCTATACTTTTCATTATCGTTATTGGCTCTCCACGCATCCTCTGAAGATCTCCCCCCGCAGCCCACCCAAGAGAGATCTAACAACAAGAACCACATGAATATGCATTGATCATCTAAGGAGCTTGAAGGAAACTAAGAAGCTGTCCAGGCCTTGTGCTCTTTGGGCACAATCATCTCTCCTAAAGAGAGGCATTGCAACGATCACATCAATGAAGAAAAGCCACCAGACTAGACAAAGAGAAACACAAATTCAGGGGCAAGAATGTGAGCTCAGAGGCAGGTCACTTGGCATAGGGAGGGTGGAAGATACAGAAAGTGAGAGGTGGGCTCGGGGCAACTTGGCACCATGACAATGTTTGAAGCAATCCGCTGCTTAGTTGAGGCTCTTCCCCCCAAAGCATGGCAGAGAGGTCTATACCCAATTAATCTCACTGGTAAGAACCAGAGGAGAGACAATGCTGACACAAGACAAGAACTACAGAAATGGAATATTGGACACATTCAGGGCAGATTCATGGTCATAGGAAGGACAGCCCATAAAAGAGATTACAAAGGCGAAACAGAGGAAGATCCAGGCTCAAGGGGAAGGGATACCTCAGACAAGTACCCCTGCTGTGCTTTAAAAGTATCCAAAATCTGGACTGGAGAGATGGCTCAGGGGTTGACTCAACTTCACAAGCAGAAGGTCTTAAGTTCAGATCCCAGGTCCCAAGTAAAAATACCAAACAGAAACAGCAGCGGGTGCATTTCCCGACCCTGAAGGGAAGAGCCTGGGAAATCACAGAGCAAAGCAAAAAGGAGGTAGAAGCAATCTAGGATGATTCCCAAAGTCACCCTTAGAGCCCTTCACAGGGACACACAGTATTTTCTGTGTTCTCTCTCTCTCTCTCTCTCTCTCTCTCTCTCTCTCTCTCTCTCACACACACACACACACACACACACACACACACACACAAATAATAATGAAATAAATAAATGAAAATAATTGGAAATCCCTTATGAAAAGTGTTCAAAACCTATGTGCTGAATTTTTCATCTCCAAGATGATGATATGAGGAGATGGGTGGGGGCGTGGTACCTCTTAATAGAGACTGTTGCCTCCAAGAGAACTACAAGTGCTCTGAGGCAGGTCACCTGGTATAGGGAGGATGGGAGAAATAGAAAATGGGAGAATGGCTCAGGGAGGCTTTCAGAGAGACTCCTCACGGCCTTCACCATATATGCACAAGGTGACATGTCTTTGTAACCCAGTACATAGTCCCTGATGGATACTGAATACACCATCACTTTGATCTTAGGGTTCCCAGAGAAATATGTGAAATAAATGTCTATACCTCACAAACTGCTTGATCTGTGTAATTTTTGTTGTAGCAGTACAGATGAGCTAAGACAACGCCTGAACCCCAAGATTGGTGGCAACAACACAAAGACTGAAATGGGCCCCAGAATCAGTGTGTGGCCACCAACATGGCCCTGATGGGAGAACAGTCCTTAGAGAGGGAAAAAAATCCGCATTGAGTTGAGAAGCAAACGCTGAGAAACGCCAACTATTCTGCCTAGCAGCTTTATGGTGATGATGAGAAACGAGGTAAAGTAGTAACCTGAGGGAAATTTAAGAGGCAGAAAAGAAATTTTGCTGTGGAGAATGTTATATAGGAAAGATCATAAGCAGAGTATGAGCAAGGCATCATCAAGCATTATTTTTTATGGGAGAAAACACATCAGCAGTTGGCAATGAGCAATCCTTAGCTAAAAATGTAATGAATCTGATATTAAATATTCTGATGATATGAAATAAAAGACATTAACATGCACAGTAAATCTAAGAGACAATTAGGATGTTTAAATAGAATTTATTAGTCTCTGCATGCATGGATATTTCTATGCATTTCAAATTCTCTATTAGCACTGCCCATAGGGAAAAAAATGACCACTACAAAAGATAAATGATAAATCCCTGTTCTTTTATATATAAAATCAGTCACTGTATATTATTGCTCAGCATATTAGTTGGAAATAGAATGCCGTGATTCTCCTCTGGACTGCTTAAGAAACAAAAAATAACTTGTGTTTTTAGTTTTAAGCTTTGGCATTATTTTGGGTTTACCACATATTAGAAAAATACCTAGCATTGTGCCTGGCTCATTAAAACAGAGCTGATAAATAAAATTGAATTTTGCTCGCATACCTCATCCTTTGTTTATAAACAATGATTCAAACTTTTGTATAATTTTAAACATCTCAGGAAGGCCTTCTTATCTGGCTTGATGTCACTCTGCAATCTGTAATCGGCACTGTTCCCAGTCCACCACAGGATCATCATTCTTAGAGTCCCTGTTACCATATGGCCAGCTCAGCTATGGCTTCAAGGCCCATTTTAACCTTCCCACTAGCATCCATCCCATTTGTCTTAGATGACTTTTCCAAATGTTCCTCCATATATAGATGGCAAAATAAAACTGTTTGTTTTCATTTTCCTCTTCAGCAATAGCATTTAACACAGTTGCTGTCACCTCTAGATTCTGAAATTGCTTTTTACAAATCAGCTTCCCATAAAGTCATTGTATCTCATTGTTAATTACACCAAGATCACCATATATACTCAAAGTTGTGCTGATAAACAAAGCTGGACCAACAGAAAATTTTAGATACTTTACCACATCGCTCTATTTAACCTAGGCAATTAAACAATCACATGCCCAAATATTTTTACTATCAAAAGATAACACACTCATAGCATGGCTTTTACTATGATATCTGCAACCTCATAATTGTGGATAATGCTATGATTTGTCTCATGAGAGTTAATCTTTGATGGAGTACTGCAGAGTGTTTGGGCTGTAGAGGTCAGCACACTTGATGTGGGTTAATGTAGCTCTCCTGGGACCTGAGTAAGTTGCTAAAAGAGGATTCTCATAAAGATGGTCCTGAAACTTCCCTGTTTCTTGACTTCCTGTCTTATCACATGTAATAGATTCAGAAGTCAACTTGACAGTTGCAGGCTGAGCTTGGGGCACGCTGTAAAGAACTGATAATTAAGGCAAGATCTTGAACAAGCCTGTAGGTGATGGTTTATTTGATGTGAAAGACCCAGCCCATTGTGGGTGGTGCTTTCCAGTGATGGATGGGATAAAAGGAATTGCAAGGGGGAGGGACTGACCCTCTGTCTCGCTCTGTTGCCTTGTTGTGTTGAGTCAACCTCTTTCCTGTCACTGCCTTTCTCCTTTCTTCACTGCTGCTTCCACTGGTCTTAGCTGAAGTCTCTTGTCCCTTGCTGCTGCTCTTGGCTGACGTCAAAGCCCAGTCTCTTTCCCTTTAGAACTGTTCAGCACTGACATCAAAGCTCACCCACTTCCGCCCTCCAGTGTGACTGAGGCTAGGAATCCTTTGGTCATTAGAGACTTCTACAACCAACTGAAATACTGCAAGACTTTTTAGGAATCCTTTGGTCTTTGGCACCAGACTGGAATTGCTGAGATATTCAGCTCAAGAATTGAGCAGTTACGGAGAGCTACTATCAGACTACTTTGATTTTATCTTGTAAGCTAATCTAATAAATTCACATTTATATGAATATACACATATACACTCTCTATAGGTTTTGGTGCTCCAGAGAACTCTAATACACTACATGAACTTTCCCTTTCCACTGGGCTCCCATGTCACTGCTATCTGACATGTGACACAACCAGGAAGGTGGACCAGAGTTGAGCATGTTGGCAACATGCATTCCCAAAAGAGTGCATTGAATAAGCTCCTTTTTCTTTACAAATTACCCAGCATGAGATTTTGTTATATTATTGGAAATAATCATAATATAGATTTTTAAAGTATACTCAAAATAAGTCTCTTTGACCAAGTTTACTGTTATACTCCATGTGGTGAAGCAGAGAAGTAAAATATCACTGAGATCTGCAAAATACAGTGGTAAAAAATAGATTATTCTCCACCAGCCAAAAATCTATTTAAGTATTTTGTACCGAAGGATTATTTTAAAAATAAGGAAAGTAAATGCTGATACCAAGGAAATCTGATTTAGTGAAAGGATACTTAGCTGCTCCTCTGCTTAAGATTTCTCTCTTTTTTTAAATGACAATTGCGATGTTGGGGGACATACTGGTGGCCTAGAAGGCAGAGTCTGGGAAGCCCCAAGGCAAAACACTAATAAGATAAAACAATCCAGAAGAGTCCATATATTCCTCTTTGACCTCCACAGGCACACATACTCAAGTACCTTTGATATACACACCTGCACACACATGTACACACACACACACACACACACACACACACACACACATTAAAAAAGAGGCAATTACTTCAGGTTACTTCTTTTAATTTTAAAGAGAACTCAAGGTCGACTTTGCAGTCTACCAAATAATAACTTCATATTTCTCTGCAGATGGGCAAATACTATATGTCAAAAGCAAATTAACATGTCATGAGACTATTTCATCCCCTGAGCAGCTGAAAGACGTCCCACACAATGATAGGCTGCCCTTGGCCAGCCATACCTGAGGTAGAAGGTGTCTGCAGAAAGATGCCATCAAGGAGTGATTCAAGGCACCACTGTTAAGAAGCAAGAAAAGCAGAACTTATGCTGTCACTGCTTGTATGCAATGCCTCCCAGAATATCTTCAACATGGTTAGGGGGCCGTGAATAAGACCCATCCTTCCAAGAAATTTTAAGATGAACAAGAGCTGAAAGAAAGATCATGTTAACTCCCATGAGACCAGCTGGTTATTTCTCAGGATATTCAGAGCAACACAGTAAAATGGTGTTTGTCAAGAAGCCTTTGAAACTCAAAAACTTGACTTTGTCAGCAATCTGAGGAGTCATCCCATAGAAACTGATTCCATAATAACATCACAGAATGCAAATGTCACGTATAAATAGAGAGATAGAAACATTAGAAGCACCACAGTGCTCCTGCTGGGCTGATTAGGGTATTCTCTCCCAATAAGCACACACACACACACACACACACACACACACACACACATCTAGGATACAAATTATAGTCAGAGACCAACCCGGTCAGCACGAATGCAGATAAAAAAAGACATTAGTTAGTTGGATGAATAACCAAAAAAAAGCTATCTCCATCTTAAATGAACAAACGTTCTGGGAAACCCTGATGCTTCTGTCTAAGACAATGTGCTCAGCCATATCTTTTCATCACAGAACTCAGGAGGTGTAAATCTCTGAGGTCTCAGAGACATTGTCTTTTTACAGATATCCCTTTATCACTTATTAACACCATACCCGGTGTCTGGCAACTAGAAGGCATTCTGAATACACTTTTGGGCTGAACGAACTCAAGTCACAGTGCTGACCAACACATATTTCAATTTTGAATCGGTAAATTTAACCTGGTGACTATGGAACTTGCTGACACTGCAGCCATTTTCTACAAAATCTGATGTTGGCTTTTGCTCTAACTTATTAAATTGGAC
This sequence comes from Typhlomys cinereus, assembly GCA_023101885.1. Taxonomy (NCBI): domain Eukaryota; kingdom Metazoa; phylum Chordata; class Mammalia; order Rodentia; family Platacanthomyidae; genus Typhlomys; species Typhlomys cinereus. The sequence goes on from JALPQD010000026.1 coordinate 6,563,367, forward strand.
TCTTAGGAGTCGTCATCTATATATTCTAGTCCAAAATCTATTATGTATACATAATGGAACTATAAGCATAATACATACTCATTTTCACCTAGCTAGCTATTTATATCTATTTGGCATTGTTAGCCCAGAAAAATTAATACCTGAACTGAAAGTAAGCAGAAACTTTCTTCTTCGCTTTTACCTTTCCAGTTTCTCACCAGTTTTTATTAAATCTACAGACCTGCAGTCATTTTCCTTTTCATTTCTGTCCTTATGCATACTCACTGCCCAGATCCTCTTCTATGAAACTTCTAATGACAGAAGATGACAAGTTGCTACTCACCTCCAAAATTCCTATTTATTTTCTAGTAGTCATGTTGAATTTCAATTTCTTAGATTTTATATTAATTTTTATTATTTTTATACTATCGGTGGGGCAAAGTGTTATAATTTAGTACATGTACATAATGAATGATGATCAAATTAGTGCAGCGAGCATTTCCAGCTCTTCAAACTCCGTTCATCATTATATGTGTTTATGAAATACGTTTGATATTTCAGTGTGTGTTTATAATGTACACCAATTAAGTCAGGACAACCAATACACAAATTTCTTATCATTATTTTGGGTTGGTATCATTCAGCCTCCTCTCTTCTAATTATTCTTAAAATATATAAGTGACTGAATTATAGATGCTCCACTATGCTCTGACTCCTGCTTCTTTTTAACAGACTGCCTATTCCATTATTAAAATCCATTTTCAACAAGAACTTTATGTAAGCTGAACGAATGCTTGGTCTCATTTTGTTTTGCAGTATTTGCCAAAGAATTGTCTGTTCTGAGGATTCTGAGTATGCACATGTGCATGAACATTCATGAATATTAAAGGGAATAAAGCAAACAGAAATATTAATAAGCTTTAAAACTTAAGGCTTGGGTTCTCACTAGCATGCCGGCCTGGGTTTGCATGATAGCCCTTGCTCAAGAACCTGCATGCATTCAGCACAGGCAAATTCTCTTCCTTTTTCATACTCCAGAAGCAGCAAGTTCCAGTGGTGTAGTGAATCCCATCAATATCTGAACAATATTATTTTGCTTTGATCACATGTACTAAAAAAAACCTGACCAGTATGGTAATATCTAAGTTAACTGATGAATTAGCTAATATTGTAAGATCATACCTCCAATGTCAAAATATGATTTTGGTACATAGATAAGAAGCAATATCCCCTTTACGCCCCACCCCACTCCGCTGGTCTGGACGCACGCGGTCCAGCTGGGCCTCTCACCCTGCGCCCTAAGTACGTCTCTGCCGGCGCACCGCCCACCAGGACCCCAGGTCAGCCCACAGGGACCCGGCTCCAACTCCCACCATCCAGCCGGAGCCGTGCACGGGGCCGAGGGACCAGGAGGACCTCCCCCTGTGCCCGGGCCCCGCCCCAGCTGCCCTCGGGTTAAATAACTCCACACCGACGCCCCCATCCTCCCTTTACGCCCCACCCCGCTCCCCTGGTCGGGACACGTACGCGAGATCCAGCCGGGCCTCACCCCGCGCCCTAGGTAAGTCTCCGCCCACACCCGCCCACCAGGACCCCAGGACAAATAATTCAGTTTAGTGAAATTAAGAGATCTTAAGAGTTAAAATGCCAATGCCAAAGTCAAAGTGCAAATCCATGAGAAGCAACACTCAAGTAAACAAATTTCCCACTGAAGAAATTAATCCCATAATGTTAGACTCCAACCAGAACAAACCCGCGGAAAAAGGCCAAGAAAGCCTGACCCAGGATAAAGACTTTCAAAATATGATCATTACTATGTTCAATACTATGAAAGAGGAAATCCGGGAGGAATTACATAATCGAATGAATCGCTTTGAAGAGGAACACAACAGACATCTGGAGGAGTTGAGAAAAACAGTGCAAGAAACAAAAAGTGGCATAGAGCAGTTAAAACAAACTCAAGCAGAGTTTAAAACTGGGCTAAAAGACAAGTTATCTTCAACCCAGAACTCCACAGAGAGTCTTATCAACAGAACTAAGGAAGCAGAAAACAGAATTTCAGACCTTGAAGATAAAGTGGGAGTACTAACCAGCTCAATGGAAGAGCTTGTTAAAGCCAAAAAGATACTTGAGAGAAATATCCAAGAGATATGGGACACCCTGAAGAAGCCTAACATGCATATTTATGGAATACCAGAGCAAGAATCTCAAAATACCACCCCTGAGGAAATTTTTCAAACGATCATCAAGGAAAACTTTCCTCATCTAAAAAAAGAGAGGCCCATCCATATACAAGAGGCATTCCGCATCCCAAACAGATACGACCAAAACAGAAGCATGCCATGGCAAATAATAGTTAAAACACTCCACATTCAAGATAAAGAACTGGTGCTGAGAGCTTCAAGGGAGAAAAAACAAGTCACTTTTAAAGGTAAACCTATTAAAATAACAAATGACTTCTCAATGGAAACACTAAAAGCAAGAAGAGCTTGGAGAGACATACTTCAAGTATTGAATGAGCAAAAATGTCAACCCAGGCTGATTTACCCTGCAAAACTATCCGTCATGATCGAGGGAGAAAGAAAAGTTTTCCAGCACAAAGACAACTTGAAGGGATACATGTCTACCAAACCAGGCCTTCAAAAAAATCCTAGAAATGATACTCAAGCTTGAAGAAAAGAACAACCGTATCCAGGAGGACAGAAGGGAAGTATAATACCACCAAAACATAAATATCAAACAACATGCTTACAAAATCTACTAAACATAAAAAATGTCCAGAATTAAAAATAATTTCTCCATTATAACATTAAATGTCACTGGCATTAACTCGCCGATTAAGAGACACAGATTACAAACTTGGATTAAAAACCACAATCCAACAATCTGCTGCCTTCAGGAAACTCATCTCACCACAAAAGATAGGCACATCCTAAGAATGAAAGGCTGGTCCAAAATCTTGCAAGCTAATGGAACCAGGAAACAGGCAGGGATAGCAATTATGCTTTCAGACAAAGTGGACTTCAAACCAAAGAAAATCATAAGAGACACAGATGAATACTACATTTTAGTCACAGGTACAATTCACCAGGAAGACTTCACAATCCTGAACATTTATGCACCCAATACGGGCCCCTCCACATTCATTAAGAAAACCCTACAGCGTCTAAAGCAAGAAATCAACCCCCAAACGATAATTCTTGGGGACTTCAACACCGCCCTCCCAATATGGGATAGATCAACAGGTCAAAAGCTTAACAAAGACACTTTGGAACTTAATCAAACCCTTAAAGAAATGGACCTTACAGATCTCTATCGAACTTTTCCCCCACAAACAAAAGAATACACATTTTTCTCAGCAGCACACGGAACTTTCTCCAAAATAGATCACATATTGGGCCACAAAATGAATCTACACATATACAAGAAAGTTGAAATTCTAACCTGTGCCCTATCAGACCACCACGGCCTAAAGCTGGACATCCACAACACAACAAACAAGAGAAAATACACTAACTCCTGGAAACTTAACATTATGATGCTGAATGAGACCTGGATTCAGGAAGAAATTAAAAAGGAAATTCAAGATGTCCTGAAAGTGAATGATAACGAAAATACAACTTACCAAAATCTCTGGGACACAAGGAAAGCTGTTCTAAGAGGTAAGTTCATAGCTCTTAATGCCTACGTCAAAAAAATGGAAACATCAGAAATAAACAACTTAACAATGCAGCTTAAAGCTTTAGAGAAACTAGAGCAATCTGAACCCAAAAGCAATAGAAGAGAGGAGATTAGCAATATAAGGGGAGAAATATCTGAAATCGAGATTAAGAAAATGATAGAAAAAATCAACCAGTCAAAAAGCTGGCTCTTTGAAAAAATCAATAAGATTGATACACCCCTAGCTAAATTAACCAAAAGCAAGAGAGAGAAAACCCAAATTAACAAAATTAGAAATGAACATGGAGTAATCACTACTGATACCCAAGAAATCCAGAGAATTACAACATCATATTTCAAAAACTTGTACTCTGTGAAGTTTGACAACACAAAAGAGATGGATGAATTTCTAAGTAAACACAACTTACCTAAATTGAATCAGGAAGTTGTGAATTATTTAAATAGTCCTATAACATATAAGGAAATTGAGGAAGTAATCTCGAATCTTCCCACCAAAAAATGTCCTGGACCAGATGGATTCAGCACAGAGTTCTACCAGACATTTAAGGAGTTAATAACACCAATACTACTTAAACTGTTCCATCAAATAGCAAAGGAAGGAACACTACCAAATTCCTTCTATGAAGCTAATATCGTCTTAATCCCAAAACCTAATAAAGATTCACTTAGAAAAGACAACTATAGGCCGATCTCTCTGATGAACACAGACGCAAAGATTCTCAACAAAGTCTTAGCAAATCGGATTCAAAAACATATCAAAAAGATCATTCACGGGGACCAAGTAGACTTCATCCCCGGCACACAAGGTTGGTTCAACATACGCAAATCAATAAATGTAAATCATCATGTAAACCAGTCCAAAGTCCAAGACCACATGATACTCTCGATAGATGCAGAAAAAGCTTTTGACAAGATCCAACAGCCTTTTATGATCAAAACGCTAGAGACAGTAGGAATGGAAGGAACCTTTATCAATATAATAAAAGCTGTATACAACAAGCCCACAGCAAGGATTATGCTCAATGGGGAACAATTGGAAGCATTCCCACTTCGATCAGGAACTAGACAAGGCTGTCCACTCTCACCACTTCTACTCAATATTGTACTTGAAGTCTTAGCTGAAGCCATAAGACAAGAAAGGGACATAAGAGGGATTCAAATCGGCAAGGAAGAAATCAAGCTATCCCTATTTGCAGATGACATGATCTTATACCTGAGGGATCCCAAAAACTCCACCAGGAAGCTCCTGGACCTAATTGAGAAGTTCAGCAGGGTGGCAGGATACAAAATAAATGTGCAAAAATCAGAGGCCTTCCTATATGCCCAGAATGAAAGAAGTGAAAAAGTCTTGAGAGAAACAATCCCATTTACTTTAGCCCCTAAAAAAATGAAATACCTTGGTATAAACCTAACCAAGGAGGTAAAAGACCTTTACAATGAAAACTTTAAAACCCTAAAGAAAGAAATTGCTGAAGACACCAGAAGGTGGAAAGATCTCCCTTGTTCCTGGATTGGCAGAATCAACATTGTAAAAATGACCATCCTACCAAAGGCAATATACAGATTCAATGCTATACCAATCAAAATCCAAAGCAATTCTTCAAAGAAGTTGACCAAACAATCTCAAAGTTCATATGGAGGCACAAAAGACCCAGGATAGCAAAAACAATCCTGAGTAACAAAAACACTGCTGGAGGTATTGCCATAACAAACCTTAGTCTATACTACAAATCCATAGTTATAAAGACAGCCTGGTACTGGCTCCAAAATAGACACACAGATCAATGGATAAGGATTGAAGACCCAGATATAAGCCCAAGGAAATACAGCCATTTGATCTTTGACAAAGGGGCCCAAAAAATTCAATGGAAAAAGAACAGCATCTTCAACAAATGGTGCTGGCAAAACTGGATCTCCACATGCAGAAGATTAAAGCTGGACCCGTACTTGTCACCATGTACAAGACTTAATTCCAAATGGATCAAGGACCTTGATATCAGGCCAGAGACTATAAAAACCATAGTTAAAAGGATAGGGAACTCCCTCAAGCTGATTGGGCTAGGTCAACAGTTCCTAAACAGACATCCAATGGCACAGTCACTGCTACCAACTCTCAACAGTTGGGATCTTGTGAAATTAAAGAGCTTCTGTTCAGATAAAGAGATTGTCACACGAGCTCAAAGGCAACCCACAGAATGGGAGAAAATCTTCACTAACCACACATCTGATAGAACTCTGCTGTCCAGAATGCACAAAGAACTTAGAAAATTAAACACCAAGGAAACCAATGGCCCAATTAAAAAATGGGCCTTGGAACTTCAAAGAAACTTTACCAGGGATGAAATTAAAATGTCTAACAAATATCTGAAAAAATGCTCCACTTCCTTTGCCATCAGGGAAATGCAAATCAAAACTTCCCTGAGATATCATCTTACCCTGGTCAGGATGGCAAAAATCCACAATACAAACAACAACTCTCCTACATTGTTGGTGGGAATGCAGGCTCATACAGCCACTCTGGCGAGCCATCTGGAGATTTTTAAAGAAATTAAAGATCGAAATGCCATATGACCCTGCTATTCCACTTTTGGGAATAACCCCCCATACAGCAGAGGTTCACCTCGATAGCACAAGCACGACCATATTCATAGCAGCACTGTTTACAATAGCAAAGTCATGGAATCAGCCCAAATGCCCAACAGTTGACGAGTGGATATGAAAAATGTGGTACATCTATACAATGGAGTACTACTCAGCCATCAAAAATGATGAATTACTGGAATTTGCCGGGAAATGGATGTCATTAGAAACAATTATATTAAGTGAAGTATCCCAGACCCAGAAAATTAAGCGCCATATGTACTCCCTAATAGGTGGCTCCTAGTACCAAACCCACCCAGCCCACCTGGAGACAGTAATTCCAAGGATTATGAACAGGAGGGATGGGGTTGGAGGGCCACACCAGAAACAAGGAGAGAAGGGACCATGTTACAGCAGGGAAAATAGGCCTCCACCAAGGACCCAAATAAGTAATGAGACATCTGATTAAGTTCACAGACTTTTGTTCCTGATCATTTACTACTGAGGGGGTGTGATCTCACCAGAAGAGGAGGGCATATAGTCTGGCAGATAAAAAGTAACCATTTTGCAAATGGGTGATAGACCCTTCCCTTACTGTGGTTTCCCACTTTTATTACATCTACCTTTGAATGTGCTTTTATCACAAGACTCTAACAGCTTTTTGTCTCTGGCCAGGGGGTAACATACAATGCCCACCAGGATGGAGTGAAGGGCATTGCAGGAGCAGCAAAACTGCAAAAGAAAATCAACAAACCACAATCCAGAACTTCAGAGACTCTATATCAACCACCTAGAACTAGGCCAGCTTAGTCTCTCCCCATCTTGAAGCTCAGGGAAATTTGCAGAAGAGGGGGTGGTAAGAGTGTAAGAGCAAAAGGATGGGAGGAGCAATGATATGTAAGATACTCCATACTAGTTAGGGCTGAAGGAATCATAATTGGACTTTGCATGCCCTACGCATTGTCCAACACACTGTTGACCTCACAAAGTCTAGCATCTGCTAAAGGCACCAAGATCCTTGGAGGCAAAGGATTGGCAGCCACAGCAGTGTTCCTATACCTAAGGGGAACACGGGAAAGGGTTCGGGGAAAGGCCACTGGGTCCTTGTACGTCATCGGAGAGGAGGGCCCAGAGGAAAATCAGACATGCACAAGAAAGGACTCTCTGGGAATTGGGGCGGGAGGCACTGGGGGATGGGGAGGGAGAGGGGTGGGGAGGGGGAGCAGGGGTACGGGGGGAGGAGGAGGGAGGGAGGGAACTGGTATACCTAATATGTTTGTATGAGCTGAAATAAAAAGAAAATAAAAGAAAGAAAGAAAGAAAAGAAGCAATATCACATTCTTTTAAGGCATACAATATTTACTAGGTAGTTACAAATAAGCCAAAATACCAGACAGAATATCTGATGCACAGAAGAACTTATAAAAGGATATTACTTCATCTGCTTTCTCATTAGTTTAGCCACACACACACACACAAAATGCGCGCACACGCGCACACACATACGCATACACAAATTTAGGAATCACCTCCCTAATTTGCTCTATTCATTAATTAATAATGAATGAGCTTTGAGAAATATTGACATGGATGCATACAGGGTGGCTTTTCTTAATATTGATAGAATTCCTGATGTATCTTCCTAACAGGAATGGCAAGAATGAGGTGTATTGGACATGAAAGGGAGATTAAAGTGAATATTTCTATTGATTGATTATGCTCTTTCATCAGCCATCTGGGCTTGATCCTCATGCTAGAGATGTCAAGGATAATTTTTAATGCTTGCCCCTAATGCCTCTCCTTCATCACTCCTTTTGGGCATGTTCTGTACAATCAGAAAACAACCCAAAATAAAAATTTAGGTACCATTACTCTTAATAAATGCAGGATCCTGGATAAAGTGTCAAAACATTTCCAAAGGGCCAGTCTTTAACCTCCAATTCATTCCACTTGCTTCTGTCCAATTACTAAATGCATGCCATTCTAACCGAGGAACACATTTTTTAAAGTTTGACATTGACACGCACCACACAGAGATCAGAACTGGGCAGAAGCCCATGACTTACTATGATTTATATTCTGTCACTGGAGCTAATGCATAGTGAATGTTTCAAAATCCTCTTCCCTTTCTCCAGCCCTTTAAATGGAATTGAGCACAAGCAGAATATTAATTTTAAAGTTAACTTGCTCTAATTGAATGGCAAAGCTTTATTATAGTCGTGTATCAAACAAGAGCTCTAATATATCATTAGTGACACAGCTTTGCCTTTCATTTTGCCTTCCTCTTCCATCCACAAGCTTCTTAAACACCACTCTTAGTGGATTAATATACTTCATTGGGAAATTACCTTCCTGAATCATCCCTTTACTGGCCACATTCTTAAGCCATGCAGATTGATGTGCTAACCAGCCCATGGTGTTTTAGTAGAATTCTTGGATCCATGGAAACCTGTAACTAATGGAATTGTAAGTGGTAATCTAGTTTTTTGTCACTTGAGTTTCACCTTCTTACCCTTTAGAAAAATCTGTCTCTTTGTAGCACCAAAGGAAAAAAATGAGTTAATGACATCCTTTGAAGATACACAAAACTATTCAATGGAAAAAGATTTTTGCTGATTTGGTTGATTCATAATTTCATAGAAATTAAAAATTGAGGAGAATCTCCTTCTGGTTGTACTGAGAAATCAAATATGAATTTTCTAACTATCCAAGTTTTCACCAAAATTAGTCTAAAACAAAACTGAGTTTCTTACCAATGCCTTTCATCCTTCTTGAGGATTTTGGACACTGTGATTCATGTTTGTTTTAATTGTGAAAACTTAATCAGAAAACATGTAAAATATGTTGCTATGTTAAAATACATAGTGATAATTATTATGAATCAGGATTGATGAAAACAGAAATAAGTGCAAACATCAACATAAAAAAAAGCCTTTTAAAGGGAACACAGGAAACGGTTCTGGGAAATGCCACTAGGTCCTTGCACCTCATCGGAGAGGAGGACCCAGAGGAGAGTTTGGCATGCACATTAAAGGATGCTCCGGGGATGGGAGGGGGAGGCACTGGGAGATGGGGAGGTAAGGGGGAGGGGAGGGGGCACAGGGGGGTGAGAGGGGTGGAGGAAGGAAAGGGACTGGTGTACCTGTTAAGTTTGAATGAGTGCAAATAAAAAATAAATATAAATAAAAAAAAGAAAAAAGCCTTTGAAAAGAAAAAAAAAGAAAAAGAAAAGAGCCTTTGGCTTTACAGTGTGAGAAACTGTGACTATGTAACTTCATCTTAATAATGCGAGGAATTCTGAAGCTTCAAGATGTCCAAAGTAATGTGATCCAGCGGACTTCAAGTACCATCTACACCAGCGTATTCTACATCTAGAACTTTATTACAACCTGCCCCCTCTCTCCAGATCCACCTTGATTTCATTTCTAGTATCCATGCTGCTCACATGTCCAAGGTATCTTTTCTGCCCCAAATCCCATTCCAAATTAGGTTAGTTCAATCCCTCTCATGTCTATCAAACACTCCATCCTCCTTGCAGCATTCAAGGAAATTATGGTCACAGGGTTATTTGTTTGTGTTTCATGCCAATGTGTGCACGGTGGAGTCTGCCCTGGTGGTCTATTCTCTGATGGAACATTGGAGCTCAGTAGTTACTAGAGAAAAATAATGAAAAACCAGTACTCAAGTCTCAATTTATACATGGGCACTGCAGAAGTTCTTAAGTGTACCCTTGAGTGTTCTCTTTCTCTAAGCTGATAGATAGTTTTCCATATTATGTGGCTGCTCTCCATTGATTTCAGGATTTTTTTATTATTATTATCCTACGGGTTAGGTTCAGCAATGATTAATCCATTGTCAGTAACAAGAGATGATACCACTTTGATGCCTCTGGATGTTCTTTTATGACAGCTAAGCCGTGAAAGTAATGTCATCTATATACGCACCAGTATTTAAGCTCTTCATCTTCTACATCCTAAGTGATGTGTGATTTCACTCATGAAAATCCTGCTTGGATCTGGAATCTGTATGTTGCATGCCTCTGCTCACAGCTTTGCTTTTTGAAAATGACATCCTAACAGTGGAGGTGAGGGAAAAAATGCACATCCAGAAGTTCTGTGTTTCTTCTTTCAGAAGAATCTAGAATATGATAAATCCCTCTACAAAGTTGAGCATTTCATCCCACATGCTGCTAAGGGAAGGACTTATTTTTACATCTTGCTCACTGTGACTTGATTATAAAGAGAGATACCCATATGCATCAGATTCTTCGCTGTGATCAGTCCAACTTCCACTGCTACACAGTATGGTAATTCATATTCCAGGGAGAAGCGGCTGAACAGATCATCTTCCCATGTCACCTGATACAGCCATACCCTTCCATCAGCCCTACAGCTCTCGCGAGCTATAATTAATCTTTTATAGCACCTCCCATGTCACTGGAAGATGTGAATATAGTATTCGCAATGAAAGCTAACATATCCAAATAGATGGTTACAACATAGCATGAATAAAAACTAATGACTAGACTAGACATAGCAAAGTTTTTTTTTCCCCAGGCTGACATTAAAATAAACTGGAAACTTGCAATTTTCAATTGCTCCTGTTTTTCTACTCCAACCTCTCCTGAATAAACATGCTATGTAGACTACTGTCCTTCCCAAAGCCTTGAAGCTTGAAAAGAATACAAGGTTGATTGAATTCTGCTTTCTATTGTGCCAAACAGCAGTGTAGTGTTGAGGGCAGACAGAGCTCTGCCTCTGACCTCAGCATCAATCAGTGAAGATTGTCAAGCCTGACATTTTATTGTCCCTGCTTAGTGGCATGCTGTAAATAGAAACATTATTGTTATAAATTGTCCTTTGAAGTCTGGCATTGTACAAATTACACTGTGTACTCTATTTTATTAAATGGGGAAACTCAGCAGGCCTTCTATCAAGGCACCAACCTGTGTGACTATCCTCCTAGTGCTCTGTTGGCAAGCTAAGCAAGGGCATCATGAAAACTACACTGTCAACATACAATCTGTAAGATCTTTTCCTTAGGATATGCTTTAAGGCATTTATCCTGACCTGTTTTTAGCGTATATCTTAACACAGAACTATGGGCAAGACACTGTATCTTAGTGTGACCGAATGTGGACATTCAGTCCCAAGAAAAAGAAAATGTTAATAATTATTAGTGCATAAACAAAAAAGTAAAAAGTCAAGTGTTTTTTCTTCTCTTTAAAAAAGCATATGAATCAGTCACATGGTTCCAGGTGATTGTGAAATGTAAACAATTGATAAAGATGTCTTCATGAAGCTTACAGACTTATGACATAAGTGTGCAACAAGCACATGAAAAATAAAACTTCAGGACTGAGAGGATGGGCTCTGGGGTTAAAGTCTTTGCATCATGAGCCAAAGGACTTCAACTCAGATCACAAATTTCACGTAAGAATTGCTGTAAGTGACAAACTGCACTTCCAGCCCTGGGGGTCAGGGCGTGGATAATTTCCAGTGTCACCTTTGGGACCTCCCAGGGCACATACACTCAAATACTCTTTTATGTACACACACAATCATACACATACAATATACATACATACTCATAACCATGCAATTGAAAAAAATCCAGACCTTATGATAAACATTATTAATTTTATTGACAAGATATTGCAGTGATGAATGTAGCTAATCATAATAGATGTTCTTGAATAAGGACCAGCAAACCTACAGTTTTTTTAAAGTAATGCTTACAAAATACTTCTACATAATATTGCAGGAACCTAGCTGCTTCTGCTGTTTGATAGCAGAATTGGCATGGCATAACATGGGCCAAAGAGCCCACCAAGCCTAGAACGTTTACTGTCTTCATAGGAAATATTTGTCAGCCATACTTTCAAAGGTTAGAGCAAGAAGAGATGATTACACACACTAGCTTAATCTAGAGTATCAGAAAATAGGTGAGCATCAGTGCGAAATAGGAAACAAGAGATGACACTCTAGGCTGAGACAAGTTCATGAACCAAACCCCCAAGAGGGGGACTCCACAGAGTATGGCCACACATATGTGAACCTGGCTAAAATTCTGGGTGGCTTGCAAAGGATGTGGCACCAAATTTAAAAAAAAAAAGGGGTTGGCACAAGATGGAAAAAAGAATTCAATGTCTAATAAAGACATGAAGAGCCCGCCGCCTGCTGCCCAAGGTGAGTGAGAGAGAGAGAGGGAGCCCAGCTCAGCCCACCCAGCCCGGAACCCCACGCGTCCCGGCGGCGAGCACCCAGGCCCACTCCGGCCTGGCCCTGCGCCCCGGCCCGGACGACCGACCCCAGCCCCCTCCGCGCCGCCCCCGCCCCCGCCCCCGCCCCCGCCTCCGCCTCCGCCCCCTCCCGCCACCCGCAGCCCGCTGCCCGCTGCCCAAGGTGAGTGAGAGAGAGATAGAGCCCAGCCCAGCCCCGACCCCCACCCTGGAGCCGCCAGCACCCAGGCCCCGCCCTGGACCCAGCCCCTTGCACCCTCCCCGCACACCTCCACTCCCCCCCAGGTTGCAGGTGAAGAATTCTGCCATTGAGCCAGCGAGCAAAAGAGCCCAGCCCAGCCCCGCCCCCCACCCAGGCGCCACCCGCCCAGGAGCACCGCCCAGCAAGGCCACCTGCTTTGCCCCCAGGGCCCTGCCCCCCTCCGCGCTGACCTTCCCAGGAGAGCCAGCCAGCCAGAGAGCCCAGCCCAGCCCCGCCCCCCACCCCGGAGCCGCCCGGCCAGCAGCACCAAGGCCCCGCCCTGGACCACAGCCCCTCGCACCCTCCCGCCCCCGCGCACCTCCACCCACCCCCAGGTCCCAGGTGAAGAATTCTGCCATCAACATCAGACCCTCTGCCTCTCTGGCCCACCGGGGACCTACACACGTGGTCCACAGAAGACACACTGCTACTCAGAATTCAATAGAGCCCAAAGGAAACTCAAGCAAAATTCTAAGGAACAAAGGGAACACAGGCCATACAGCTGGACTCCACTACAATCATTATATCACGTGGGCGAGTTTCTACTCATCCAGCCCAAAGATAAGTAAACTTTTTCTTTTCACCTTACTGATCCTTTAAAGTATCAATGCTGTAGATCAACTTTCTCATACAGCCACCCCACAACATACAACTCCAGGGAGTACACCACTCACCCCCACATTTCACCAAGATACTAAATCGTAAAAGTGCACTACCAAACTAATATTCACCCCCTCGTAACATAACCTGAATTAACTGACGTACTAACAGCCTAGTAGCCTCATCTAGGATATAACAATAACAATACACAAACATACCCAATCCAAGGCAAGCACTAGTAATAACTGGCAAGTGTAACAATACCAACTACGGCAATTCAGTGAAAAACACACCGAAACTGAAAGGTCCTAAAAAACAAAACAACAATGTACAAGTCAAAGTGCAGATCCACGAGAAAAAAAACCAAGAAAACCAATCTCCTGCCAAAAGTATCCATCCCATAATGAGGGATTCTGACGAGAACAAATCCACAGAAAATAGCCATGAAAGCCAGACCCAACATAACGACTTTCAGAGTATGATCATTACCATGATTAATACTATGAAAGAGGAAATCTGAGAAGAATTAAACAACCATATCAAACACTTTGAACAGGAACACAACAGGCACTTAGAGGAGTTGAGAAAAACAGTTCAAGAAACAAAAATAGACATAGAACAGTTAAAACAGTCTCAGGCAGAGTTTAAAATTGAACTAAAAGACAAGTTATCTTCAACCCAAAACTCAACAGAGAGTCTTATCAGCAGAACAAATGAGGCAGAAAATAGAATTTCAGATCTTGAAGACAAAGTGGGAGAATTAACCAGCTCAATGGAAGAGATTGTTAAAGCCAAAAAGATACTGGAGAGGAACATTCAAGAGATATGGGACACCCTGAAGAAGCTTAACATGCGCATTCATGAAATATCAGAACAAGAATCCCAAAATACCACACCGGAGGAAATATTTCAATTCATCATAAATGAAAACTTCCCAAAACTAAAGAATGAGAGGCCTATCCAAATACAAGAGGCATTTCGCGCTCCAAACAGATATGACCAAAATAGAAAATCGCCACGGCAAATAATAGTCAAAACACTCCACATTCAAGACAAAGAAAAGGTGCTGAGAGCTTCAAGAGAAAAAAAGCAACTCACTTTTAAAGGTAAACCTATTAGAATAACAAATGACGACTCAATGGAAACAGTAAAAGCAAGAAGAGCTTGGAGAGACATACTTCAAGTATTAAATGAGCAAAAATGCCAACCCAGACTGATATACCCAGCAAAACTATCTGTCATGATTGAGGGAGAAAGAAAAGTTTTCCAGCACAAAGACAACTTGAAGGGATACATGTCTACCAAACCAGGCCTTCAAAAAAATCCTAGAAATGATACTCAAGCTTGAAGAAAAGAAAAACCGTATCCAGGAGGACAGAAGGGAAGTATAATACCAACAAAACATAAATATCAAACAACATGCTTACAAAATCTACTAAACATAAAAAATGTCCAGAATTAAAAATAATTTCTCCATTATAACATTAAATGTCACTGGCATTAACTCGCCGATTAAGAGACACAGATTACAAACTTGGATTAAAAACCACAATCCAACAATCTGCTGCCTTCAGGAAACTCATCTCACCACAAAAGATAGGCACATCCTAAGAATGAAAGGCTGGTCCAAAATCTTGCAAGCTAATGGAACCAGGAAACAGGCAGGGGATAGCAATTATGCTTTCAGACAAAGTGGACTTCAAACCAAAGAAAATCATAAGAGACACAGATGGATACTACATTTTAGTCACAGGTACAATTCACCAGGAAGACTTCACAATCCTGAACATTTATGCACCCAATACGGGCCCCTCCACATTCATTAAGAAAACCCTACAGCGTCTAAAGCAAGAAATCAACCCCCAAACGATAATTCTTGGGGACTTCAACACCGCCCTCCCAATATGGGATAGATCAACAGGTCAAAAGCTTAACAAAGACACTTTGGAACTTAATCAAACCCTTAAAGAAATGGACCTTACAGATCTCTATCGAACTTTTCACCCACGCACCAAAGAAGACACATTTTTCTCAGCAGCACACGGAACTTTCTCCAAAATAGATCACATATTGGGCCACAAAATGAATCTACACATATACAAAAAGGTTGAAATTCTAACTTGTGCCTATCAGACCACCACGGCCTTAAGCTGGACATCCACAACACAACAAACAAGAGAAAATACACTAACTCCTGGAAACTTAACAATATGATGCTGAATGAGAACTGGATTCAGGAAGAAATTAAAAAGGAAATTCAAGATTTCCTGAAAGTGAACGATAATGAAAATACAGCTTACCAAAATCTCTGGGACACAATGAAAGCTGTCGTGAGAGGTAAGTTCATAGCTCTTAATGCCTACATCAAAAAAATGAAAACATCAGAAATAAACAACTTAACGATGCAGCTTAAGGCTTTAGAGAAACTTGAGCAATCTGATCCCAAAAGTAGTAGAAGAGAGGAGATTAGCAAAATAAGGGGAGAAATATCTGAAATCGAGACTAAGAAAACTATAGAAAAAATCAACCAGTCAAAAAGCTGGTTCTTTGAAAAAATCAATAAGATTGATACACCCCTAGCTAAATTAACCAAAAGCAAGAGAGAGAAAACCCAAATTAACAAAATTAGAAATGAACATGGAGTAATCACTACTGATACCCAAGAAATCCAGAGAATTATAACATCATATTTCAAAAACTTATACTCAGTGAAGTTTGACAACACACAAGAGATGGATGAATTTCTAAGTAAACACAACTTACCTAAATTGGATCAGGAAGTTGTAAATTACTTAAATGGCCCTATAACATATAAGGAAATTGAGGAAGTAATCTCGAATCTTCCCACCAAAAAATGTCCTGGACCAGATGGATTCAGCACAGAATTCTACCAGACATTTAAGGAGTCAATAACACCAATACTCCTTAAACTGTTCCATCAAATAGCAAAGGCAGGAACACTACCAAATTCCTTCTATGAAGCTGATATCATCTTAATCCCAAAACCTAATAAAGATTCACTTAAAAAAGAAAACTATAGGCTGATCTCTCTGATGAACACAGACGCAAAGATTCTCAACAAAGTCTTAGCAAATCGGATTCAAAAACATATCAAAAAGATCATTCACAGGGACCAAGTAGGCTTCATCCCCGGCACGCAAGTTTGGTTCAACATACGAAAATCAATAAATGTAATTCATCATGTAAACCAGTCCAAAGTCCAAGACCACATGATACTCTCGATAGATGCAGAAAAAGCTTTTGACAAGATCCAACAGCCTTTTATGATCAAAATGCTAGAGACAGTAGGAATGGAAGGAACCTTTATCAATATAATAAAAGCTGTATACAACAAGCCCACAGTAAGGATTATGCTCAATGGGGAACAATTGGAAGCATTCCCACTTCGATCAGGAACTAGACAAGGCTGTCCACTCTCACCACTTCTATTCAATATTGTACTTGAAGTCTTAGCTGAAGCCATAGGACAAGAAAGGGACATAAGAGGGATTCAAATCGGCAAGGATGACATGATCTTATACCTGAGTGATCCCAAAAACTCCACCAGGAAGTTCCTGGAACTAATTGAGAAGTTCAGCAGGGTGGCAGGATACAAAATAAATTTGCAAAAATCAGAGGCCTTCCTATATGCCCAGAATGAAAGGAGTGAAAAAGCCCTGAGAGAAACAATCCCATTTACTGTAGCCCCTAAAAAAATGAAATACTTTGGTATAAACCTAACCAAGGAGGTAAAAGACCTTTACAACGAAAACTTTAAAACCCTAAAGAAAGAAATTGCAGAAGACATCAGAAGGTGGAAAGACCTCCCTTGTTTCTGGATTGGCAGAATCAACATTGTAAAAATGACCATCCTACCAAAGGCGATATACAAATTCAATGCTATACCAATTAAAATCCCAAAGAAATTCTTTAAAGAAGTTGACCAAATAATCTCAAAGTTCATATGGAGGCACAAAAGACCCAGAATAGCAAAGACAATCCTGAGTAACAAAAACACTGCTGGAGGTATTACCATACCAAACCTTAGTCTATACTACAAATCCATAGTTATAAAGACAGCCTGGTACTGGCTCCAAAGTAGACACACAGATCAATGGATAAGGATTGAAGACCCAGATATAAGCCCACAAAAATACAGCCATTTGATCTTTGACAAAGGGGCCCAAAGAATCAATGGAAAAAGAACAGCATCTTCAACAAATGGTGCTGGCAAAACTGGATCTCCACATGCAGAAGATTAAAGCTGGACCCGTACTTGTCACCATGTACAAGACTTAATTCCAAATGGATCAAGGACCTTGATATCAGGCCAGAGACTATAAAAATCATAACTGAACGGATAGGGAATTCCCTCGAGCTGATTGGGCTAGGTCAACAGTTCCTAAACAGACATCCAATGGCACAGTCACTGCTACCAACTCTCAACAGTTGGGATCTTGTGAAATTAAAGAGCTTCTGTTCAGATAAAGAGATTGTAACACAAGCTCAAAGGCAACCCACAGAATGGGAGAAAATCTTCACTAACCACATATCTGATAGAGCTCTACTGTCCAGAGTGCACAAAGAACTTAGAAAATTAAACACCAAGCAAACTAATGGCCCAATTAAAAAATGGACCCTGGAACTTAAAAGAAATTTTACCAGAGATGAAATTAAAATGTCTATCAAATATCTTAAAAAATGTTCCACTTCTTTAGCCATCAGGGAAATTCAAATCAAAACCTCCCTGAGATATCATCTCACCCCAGTCAGGATGGCAAAAATCCACAATACAAACAACAACAAGTGCTGGAGAGGATGTGGAGAGAGGGGAACTCTGCTGCATTGCTGGTGGGAATGCAGGCTCATACAGCCATTCTGGCGAGCCGTCTGGAGATTCTTAAAGAAATTAAAGATTGAAATGCTATATGACCCTGCTATTCCACTTTTGGGAATAACCCCCCATGCAGCAGAGGTTTGCCTAGATAGCACAAGCACGAACATGTTCATAGCAGCACTATTTACAATAGCAAAGTCATGGAATCAACCTAAATGTCCAACAGTTGACGAGTGGATAAGGAAACTGTGGTACACCTATACAATGGAGTACTACTCAGCCATCAAAAATGATGAATTACTGGAATTTGCTGGGAAATGGATGTCATTAGAAACAATTATATTAAGCGAAGTATCCCAAACCCAGAAAGTTAAGCGCCGTATGTACTCCCTGATAGGTGGCTCCTAGTACCAAACTCACCCAGCCCACATTGAGACACTCAAGGGTAAACCTATGTAATACGGTAATTGCAAGGATTGTGAACAGGAGGGATGGGGTTGGAGTGCCACACCAGACACAAGGAGAGAGGGGACCATGTTACAGCAGAGAAAATAGGCCTCCAAGGAATGCAAGTAAGTAATGTGACACCTGGTTAAGTTCACAGATGTTCGTTCCTGATCATGTACAACTGAGGGTGTATGATCTCACCAGAAGGGGAGGACATATAGTCTGGCAGATGAAAAATGATCATTTTGCAAATGGGTGACTGACCCTCACCGAGGTTTCTTGCTTTTATTACATCTACCCTTGAATGTGCTATTATAACAAGACTCCAGTTTAACAGTTTTTTTGTCTCTGACCAGGGGGTGACATACAGTGCCCATCAGGATGGAGTGAAGGGCATTGCAGGAGCAGCAAAACTGCAAAAGAACATCAACAAACAATCCAGAACTTCAGAGACTCTATATCATCCACATAGAACTAAGCCAGCCTAATCTCCCCCTATCCTGAAGCTCAGGGACATTTGCGGAAGAGGGGGGCGGTAAGATTGTAAGAGCAAAAGGATGGGGGGAGCAATTATTTGAAGAGTCTCCACACTAGTTAGGGCTGAAGCAATCATAGTAGGACTTTGCATGCCCTGCGTCATGTCCATCACACTATTGACCTCACAAAGTCTAACATCGTCTAAAGGCACCAAGATCCTTGGAGGCAAGGGATTGACAGCTACAGTAGTGTTCCTATGCTTAAGGGGAACACGAGGAAGGGTTGAGGGAAATGCCACTGGGTCCTTGTACGTCATCAGAAAGGAGGACCAAGAGGAGAGTTAGGCATACACAATAAAGGACTCTCTAGGAATTGGGGGGGAGGCACTGGGAGATGGGGAGGGAGGGAGGGGGAGCAGGGGGTTGGGGGGGGAGGGAACTGGTCTACCTATTAAGTTTGTATGAGCGGAAATAATAATAAAAAATGTAAAAAAAAAAGACATGAAGACTTTCTCTTGGTGAAACAGGCACAGCTGCATAGTGGAGCTTTTATTTGTGATGCCTTCATCTCTATGGACTGATAAAACAATGAAAGATACAGTTTACAAAACTATTATTATTTGATTTCATCAAACTAGATCAGCTCATTTCAGAGTGAAGATCCACACAGAGCTTTTACTTTATCTATAAATTTAGCCTTTACATTTTACTTCAAAGAACACTGAGAGCTGTTATTTATAGTTTCCTACCAAGCACATAGTTGTATCCCTTACATCTGTGACCTGTATCTTCTTCATGTTTAATGCCTGAAGAATCAAAGTCCTGAGCAGCAGCAGGGAAGAAAGCTGGTCTTCAACCCTGTCCCATTTGATTTGCAGCACAATGATGCTGTCACTTTGAGTCAACCAAAGGTTCACACTTGAAGACTCTATAGAATGTGAGTCTTACACTGAGATAAATGCACCTGGACCAGCTCCCAGGTAAATGAATTTTGATGTTTCCACTGCTAGAAGTTGGCTATTTCCATCTAGCTGGGGGACAACAGTTCAGTTTAGGACAGATTCAGCAAGTCTATGCAGGTGACACTGAGGTTGATTGGCACCCCCAAACAGTAAGAAATTATGATCAGAAATATGAGGGGAGAGAGTTGCATGTGTGTATGTCTGTATGTGTGTGTGTGTGTGTGTGTATGCAAGCAAGTGTACAAGAGGGCACTTAAGTATGTGAACCTGTGGAGGTTCAAGTGTGATATCAGGAATCATCCTGGATTACTCTACCTATTTATTTATTCCTTCTGAAGTTTCCAAGGCTCCATCTTCCAGTGCCAGAATTATAGACCTGAGACATATTTTTTCTCTGTCCCCCAACCTGGCTCCGCATTATTTATGTGGAATCTGGAGATTTGAACTCAGATCTTTTTGCCTGGGAGGAAAAGGTTTTAGCCACTGAGCCATCCCCCAGTCCCAGAATTATGAGGGTATTTTTTTTACTTTTTTATTTATTTTTGTACTTTTGCAAGCATATTGAGTATTCATCCCAAGCTTCCTTTCTTCCCTCTTCCCTTCCATCCCCTCCCTTTCCTTCACCATCCTCTCCGACTCCCTCCCACCCTTCCACCTGTGTGCTTCTATGGACCCCAGGGTTCACTCTGCCTACTTACTCCTGTAGGTGCTCAGGCCTCCATGGAAAGCAAGAGATGCTTTCACATAGACTCCTAGTAAAATGAAGCCTTTATTTGACTTTAGCCTTTTGATTATCTTAAGTTATAGGGTGATAAAGGAGGCTGGGTAGTGAATGGTGACCTCAAAACTCCAGCTGAGGGAACCAGGCGTTGTGTATATTTGTGCTTCACAGAATTTTCTGACACAAATCTTAATGATACTCATTATGTTTTATGAATATATAAGAGTTCCAACATCAAAATTTTGAGGATTCCTTAATATTATATTAATATTAATATTAGAGTTCCTTAAAAGGTATGTAAGCAAGCAAAACCTCATTATTTGTTCCCTTGATAAATATACACGTAGGCTGGAAAGACAGATATATCGTTGAATAGTCTACATTTGCTGCTTACAAGTTTAGAGATATAAAAGGATAGAAAGGAAAATCATTGCAGATTCTGTTAATTATGATGTAAATAAAGTACTTTTATGTATTTATTATGTCAGCTCTAAATACAAATCCAACTTATTTCCTACATCAACCCCATAACTAATTAATGAGTAAAAGAGGATTTTTATTAGGCTTCAAATGATCATATTATAGAGCAATATGATGTTGATTAAAATTGTGACTAAGCTATTTTATTTTGTGAAATTAGTGACATTACTGGATTGAATTTGAGATTATTATTCTAGTCATTTATCATAGACAAGCAGTTGAGAGAGTTGGGGCAGGACAGATCCATGAGTGTTGGTGTATAGGTGCCTACTCTGCCCTGATCTCAGCTCATGTGGCTTTCATTACTCCAGGTCAACCTCAGTTTGAAAGCAATAATGGAAAACTCCAGCAACAGACAACCCATAATTTATTATTGCTGTTTAGAATTGTGTGGAATCACATACTCGCAGCCTCTTGTTCTGTGCTACCTAGAAAGGAAACCCCAGTGAGTCCATGCTAGACCTGCTTATCTGGCTTTGGCAGTTCAAGGAAAGAGACCACATCTCCCACCCTTTACTATGGTACATTATTAAAATGTCTTATTATTAGCCAATTTCTTTCTCTACCTACCTTATAAATTCAACCTCATCATCAGTTATATATGGATGTTTAACATAAATCATTTTTGTTGGGTGTAGTACTATTCAACTCTTCTGGCATCTCTTGGGGGCCTTGGACTATATTCCCAAACAAAGGAACCTACTACATAATAGGAGAAATGACACCATAGTTTTCTGCTTTGTTCTGCACCCAACAATATAAATTATAATGTCATTTTGTTGATATTTAATACATAATCATGCTAATTTAATTAAAACGAGATAAAGAGTTGTGTCACAAAATAAAGACCTAGAGAACTGACTTTTGCTTGCTGTGATATAGGCAGAAGTGGTCTTATAGAGGATCATTACATTGTTAAAAAGTAAAATTATGGGGCTGGAGAGGTGGCTCAGGGGTTAAGCCTCTGCCTTGCAGGCAGAAGGTCCTGAGTTCGGATCCTAGAACCCCATGTATAGACGCTGGGCGGGTGGAAGCAGGGGCAGCCTGCGTTTCTGGTCCTGATAGGGTGGAGCCTGTGAATCCCAGGTCAGAGTAAACAAGGAGGAGGCAGTCCATGGTGGTTCCCGAATTCGCCCGTGGTTCTACACACACGCACACACGCACAATTGAATAAATAATAATAAAAACTGAAATTTAAAAATTAAAAATTATTTGCAAAAATCGAGCTGCAGTATTTTGTTTTGCTAGTGAATGAATCTATTGAAAATCTTAAATACACAGAATCTCCGAGCATCAGTGATCCTTACTCATCTGAACCTCTAATCTCTCCATATAGATTTTTGTTGGGCATTTGTCACAGAATCAGAAAAAGGTGAGCAGGTCTCAGTCTGAATAGAAATGAATTTTAAAGCCAGAATGCCACCCAAACTAGGTCTCAGAGGAAAACAGGGCAGAAGAAGAAGCAGGCAGGAAGAATTGGAAATGACACACAGGCTGAGCCAAAGCATTTAAAGCCTTCAGTCTCCAACTGAAACAGAAACTACAGGTACATTTTCAGCCCTCAGCTCTGTCGGTCACACCATGTTGTTAAAGCTGATATTACAGAAGTGTCCTTACACATCTTATTTAAAAATCGCATCTCTCTCACTTCTCTATTTCTAATCCTCCCCAGTTCTCCAGAAATTAAGACTCTGGAAGTTATAATTTGAAGAGAAGCTCTATTAGGTTCTACTTCTTTCTGGAAATGACACCAAAGAAAACAGTATTTTTACATATTTCATTGATTCATTTGCAACACTTAGGAGTGATTAGGCATGATGATAAAGACAGGTTTTTTTTTTTTTTCTTTCAGAGAAAAGAAATCATGTACTTCACAGCAGTGTAAATTAAGTAATTAAAAAAGCAGGGGCTGAAATTCACCATAAGTGACCATACGTTTCTTTCCCCAATTTCATCTGTCCCTACTTGGCTTCTTGGTTTCCATGAACGCCCTTCCAAAGCCCTCAGGAAGGAACTAAAACCATATCCTTGAACATATGTCAGACCAAGCCTTCCATAGGTGGTTTAATGAGGGGGACCCAGGCACGGATCAGGCCAACACACCAGAATCATTTGGACATGGAATCAGTCCTTGAGATGGTAAGGTTTCACAATTACCATTTTTAAAGTTCAAGGAACCCATGCTGGTTTTACTGTTCAATTTTTAAAATATTTTTACATTTCTTAAATTAATGCATATTTGATAGAAATGCCTTGCTGATTATTTACAAACTTAATCGCATCAGTGTTAACTGTGTAAAGCATTTTTCTAGGTGACTGAGTGGATACATGAGGCAAAATTTTTGTCAAGTTAGCTTCAACTCACTATGGACATAAAGTAAATAAACCATTACCCTCCCTCAACCAATTAAGAAATGTCATTGTAAATTCAAAATAAAGAGTTCAATAAGATGAATTTTGATTCTGTCAGATTTGCAAAGATTCCTAAAAATATAAGCATTGTTTTCTTCATTTAGTAAACATTTGCTATGCCTCAGACACAGCTGTTCAATCCTTGGGCTGTGTGAAGAGATGAGAACTCACCTTGAGCTCTGTCACTTGAGATAGTTCAGAGAAGCACAGGAGGCCCCTCTGTAAAGCTCTTAACTCTTTGAGAAGGACTAAACATGTGTTTTACTTTCCTGGGACCAAAAGGAAACCCTACCTTACACAGTAAGCATGAGACTTGTCAACCATTGCTACAAGGAGGTAAGGTAAGCATGATGTCAAGGGTTACATCAAGCTCAGCATCAGCCCTGAGAGCCAGGGAGGTTCTCTGAAAAGGACAGGCTTGCAAACCCCAGACATCTCAAGATGAAGAAAAGAATTATAGATAATAAACAGGGAAATGTGGGGCTGCAAAATGCTGTGCTCAACGCAGTCTTCTACTCTTATTCTTTCTACCTTTGAGTCTACTCTTATAGTAAGACTCTATTTTAACAGCCTTTTATCTCTGGCTAGAAGGTGACATCCAATACCCATCATTATGGAGCTAAAGGCGGTGCAGGAACAGCAAAATGAAAAAAAAAAAAACTATAATTCAGAACATCAGAGACCCTACATTAATCACCTGGAACCAGGCCAGCTTAATCTCTCCCCATCCTAAATCTCAAGGAAATTTGTGGAAGAGAGGGTGGTAAGATTGTAAGGGTCTAAAGATGGGGAGGAGCAACGATATGCAAGATACTCCATGCAAGTTAGAGCCAAAGTAACCATGATAGGACTTTGCATGACCTGAGCAATGACCAACCTATCATTGACCCCCCCAAAATCTAGCATGGATCACAGGCTAGGATCCTTACAGCCACAATAGTGTTCCTATACTAAAGTGGAACACAAGAAAGGGCTCTAGGCAATGCTACTGAGTCCTTACACCTCATCAGAGAGGAGGACCCAGAGGGAAGTTTGACATTCACACTAAAGGAAGCTCTAATGATGGGGGGGCCACTGGGAGAAAGGGGGGAAGGAAGGGGAAAAGGGGAAAGGGAGCAAGGAGATCCCGGGAAGGGTGGAGGGAGGGAACTGGGGTACCTATTAAATTTGTATGCATGGAAAAAATAAATTAAAAAATGCTGTGCTGGACTAATGATGAAAGTATCACTTCAGGATACAATCAGAGTTCAAAGTTGCATTTTCAATAATTATAATAATTAGTATAATAATGTTTAACTATCTTTTATATTGATATGTTATATTGATAGCAATATAATGAGATACTATTTGTATGAGCAGAAGAAGAAGAAGAAGAAGAAGAGGAGGGGGAAGGGAGGGGGAGGGAGGGGGAGAGAGGGGGAGAGGGGAGGAGGAGAACTCATACACAATAGCTAGAGCTTAAAGAGTTATCTATTGAATTTTTTAGATCCATTGTTATGGGAAGACTTTACTAAAGGCAAATATAATGAAAATAACATTTTTAAAATATTCTACTTATATATTTTTGCATATATGTAGAGTGTGTGTGTGTGTGTGTGTGTGTGTGTGTGTGTGTGTGTCTGTGTGTGTCTGTCTGTGTGTGTGCTCATGTGCGTGCGTGTGTCTGTGGAGGCTCAAGGATGACATCAAGAATAATTCTCGATTACTCTATCTCCTTATTGTTTTGTTCAGGGATTTCCTAGGTTCTGCCTTTCAACATTGGAATTATAAGCCACTACCATTTTCACCTAGCATTTTCACATGGGATCTGGGGATTCAAATTCAGCTCCTTCTGCTTTTAAGCAAAGGCCATAACCCCTGAGCCATCTCCCAAGCCCATAAATAACAGTTATATAACACGAAATGAAGGTATCAAGAGCCAAGTTTTATACTTCACCTGTCCCAGAAATTTATTGGAATCTCAAGGTCTTAAGAGTATGAAAGAAATTACATTTAGTCCTGAGTTTCAAAAGCATAAACATATTTTTCATTACATATAGTTTCAACTTTCATCTAACTCTGAACACAATATTTAACAAAGATTGAACATTTTCTTATTGGAGATCATTTTAAATAAGTAAAAGTTAAGAATAGAGAATTTACAGGATATTTTAAAGTTTCATTGATTCATAGGTATTTTTAAGGATAATTTTATTAGAAAAATAAGTTCAAAACAAATCAATAAACAAAACAAACCAACAGACAGTGGGGAAAATGGGCAAAACAAATATATTGTGTGACCAAACAGAAGGCATTTCATAGAAAGGAAGTATGATAATATAATGAAATACAGAAAGATGTTCATTCTCATTTGGTAATCAGGGAAATGAAAGTTAAGACCACAAGAGCATTCTTTTGCACTCAATTGACTGATACACACCAAGTCTGGGAAGGTCAAATGTTCCTGAGTGTTCTCAAGAGAGAACACAGCAAGAGCAGATGCATGGGGGTGGGCATTAAAGCACTGTTGTCACATGGAAACTCCTCCATTCAAGAATCTGTGACCTTGTTCTGTGACTCTTCAATAAATACTCTAAACGTTTCTATAAGATACTAAATTATATATATATATATATTTCTATAAGATACTAATTATAAACTAAACATTTATAAGATACTAATTCTTATTTTCATATTGGGATAGTATAAAATAGAGAGGAAAATTGGACAAAGCCCAAATATACAGCAAGAAAATGAGGGATAAATAACTTATGGTATGAGATGGAATATTTTATGAAGAAAATTAATAAAATACAATTACTCCTTATTGAATGAATCATTTTATTTGGCTATGAGTTAACAACAGGGATACATGCTAAAAATCCATTTAAGCTTTGCTTAACTTTTTCATGATAGTGCAAACATCACAGAATTTACTTAGAGAAACTAGATATATAGTCGTATCCACAGCCAATCACCAACCAAAACATTACGTGATATAATAATGTAGAGCTGTGCACTGTTTACAATAGTAAAGTCATGGAATCAACCCAAATGTCCAACAGTTGACTGAGTGGATAAGGAAACTGTGGTACATCTATACAATGGAGTACTACTCAGCCATCAAAAATGATGAATTACTGGAATTTGCCGGGAAATGGATGTCATTAGAAACAATTATATTAAATGAAGTATCCCAGACCCAGAAAATTAAGCACCCTATGTACTCCGTAATAGGTGGCTCCTAGTCTGCAGCTCTAAGCTTCCAAGATGTCTGCGGTGACTTAGCCTCCTCCAGCTTTGGCCAGCCAGCCATGCCGCCTCTGCTTTGAGAGACTGTACTTTCCCTCTGGAACCGTAAGCTGAATAAACCTCCCTTTCTCCCTTAAGTTTCTTGATTTTGGGTGTTCTCTCACAGCAATAGTTAAGAGCAACTGTTACAGAAATTGGTACGGGGTAGTGGGGTATTGCTGTGAGATAAGAACAGCTGGTACCACAAAGTGAAATTGTTTGTGAAGCTGAGAGAAGTTGGTACCCAAAAGTATGGCCAATGCTGTGATGTGGCTAATGTGCCTTTGGAACTGTTTGTTGGGAGAAATGTGGAGAACTTTGGGACTTTGTGCTGGGAAAGTCTTTGCATCTGAGCAAGGGTGCTAAATGGGCCTTTCTTGTAAGAGCTCAGAGGAGAGCAATGCTGTGAGAGACGCAGCAGTGGAAGCCCAGCTTGTGATGGTCCAGAGGGGAACAGAGACTGTGTTTGCAACTGGACGAGTGACACATGGAGCCATGTGTTGGCCGAGAGTTTAGTGAAGTTTTGTCCTCCTGAAAGCTTGCCTGAAGTTAAGCTGGAGTGCTTGGCAGAGGAAATTTCAAAGCAATGTAGTCTTGACAATGTGATGTGGCTACTTTTTAGTTGTCTTCAGAGTTATGAAAAAGAGTAAAGAATCAAGCAGAAAGAAGCAAAAACTGTAAGATCCAATGATGAAAAATACAATGGTGAACTTAAAGAGTTGAACCAGGAAGAAGCAGAGAACAAAAATGTTGTTGAAGAGATTAGCTCCATTTGTAAATCAAAGCCTGCTCTTGGTTTGGATAATAGGAGAGGCCCTAGCTTGAGGGCAAGATCCTCAGGGAAGGCTCCCACTCATAAGAATGCAAATCCCTTCAGAAGACTGGAGCTAAAGGGTGGAGTTCCAAGACAAGAGTTGGTTTCTCTTACCAAGCAACTGCTCAGGAGTTGGTCAGAGATGGTCAATATAGAGAAGCAGAATCAGCTGTGATTCAAGGGGGCCAATCTTGGCAAAGTCATCCACGTGGTTCTGGTTTTAGAGGCATCAGTGATGCAAGAGGGAAGAGATCATGGAGTCCTCCTCCAAGATTTCAAAAATTGGCAGAATCCAGGCATCATGTGGCAAGAAGCCTGCAGTTTAGAGGCCCAAGAAGGGCAGTTTGTGCTGTGAAGTTAAAGCCTGGTTTGCCATTGAGAAGTAAAGATTCCAGTCACAACGTGGGACACCTGACAAGGAGAGCTATATACCCCGGGAGGAGTCAGCTCAAGAGACCAACGTATTCTATGGGCAGCTGCATTGGAGGGATGAACCAAAGTCCTTTGGAACTGAGATGATTTCAACAAGAGGCTGACCTATTGAACTTGGAGCTACAAGATTTGGGATTTGTCCTGCTGGTTTTCAGTCTTGTTATGAACTGATCTTTCCTGGATATGCCCCCATTCCTTCCTTTTGGAATGGAAATGTTTATTCTGTGCCATTCTATGTTGGAAGTATGTAACTTGTCTTTTGATTTTATAGGAAGTTTTGGACTTTGGACTTTTGGATTGTTGGGAGTACTCTTGTAGGCTATGAAGACTTTTAAAGTTGGACTGAGTATGGTTTACATAATGAGATGGCAATGAGCCTGTGGGGGCCAGGGGTGGAATGTCATGGTTTGAAATGTATCCCCCACAGTCTCATGTGTTTGGCAAGGTCATGGCACCTTGAGAGGTGGAGCCTTGCTGGAGGAAGTCAGCCTTTGCTGCAAGCAGTCTGCAGCTCTCAGCTTCCAAGATGTCTGCGGTGACTTAGCCTCCTCCAGCTTTGGCCAGCCAGCCATGCCGCCTCTGCTTTGAGAGACTGTACTTTCCCTCTGGAACCGTAAACCTCCCTTTCTCCCTTAAGTTTCTTGATTTTGGGTGTTCTTTCACAGCAATAGTTAAGAGTAACTCTTACAATGTTGATAGGCCAATTATATTTTGCAGGTCTTGTAGAAGTGCTCATAAGCGTGCGACTCCATGGTGCAACACCCTGTCATATCCAGAAGATACTGTCTGGTCACACTCCTTCCTCACTGACCTCAAGCTATTATATTCTTACTGCCCCTCTTCAGCAAGGTTTCCTGAGCTTTGAAATGGGGATGATTTAGCTATCCTGTTTAAGGATGAGCACTCCATAGTCAATTATTCTCTACATTTAGGCCACTTGCGATTCTCTGTATTAAGCAATTTCCATTGCCAAAGGAAGCTTCTAGGTTGAGAGCTGAGAGCTTCTATAATGTTTTGATATTTGACACACATTGAGTATGGTTTCAATATTTATCCCCAAATCTTTAAACCCTTTCTAATATTCTTTTCTATGATTACAACTTAACCCAATAGTTTTACAGTGTACCTATTTCGCTGTTGAGTGTGCCTGTATTTCTTGATCAGTGCTTGTAAAAGTGATTCATCCCAAGAAAAAAGTCATAATTAATTATTAAAGTAATTAAAATAATATACCAAAAATGTGAAAGGTTAATGTCCAATTTCTTCTATTTAGTCACATTGTTTGAACTGTGTGGTTGTCTGTGTTTGGGTGGTATCCACTGGGCCATTCCATTATGGTGTGTTACTCTTTATAAGCTTTGCTTGGAAAATGAACTGCATCTCTCCCCTACTAGATTCAATTGTATCATCATATAGGACTTCAATTCCAGCATGTACCTAGACAACTCTTTAGTCTGTGTGTAAATAATGAGATTGGATTATTCAGTTATTTATTCCAGGAATAAAAGTCCATGATCTATAAAAAAAAAAAAAAAAAAGGTGGCTCTCTAGTACCAAACCCACCCAGCCCACCTAGAGACACTCAAAGAAAAATCTCTGTAATACCTACAGTAATTGCAAGGATTATGAACAGGAGGGATGGGGTAGGGGGCCACACCAGAAACAAGGAGAGGGGACCATGTTACAGCAGAGAAAACAGGCCTCCATCAAGGACTCAAATAAGTAATGAGACATCTGATTAAGTTCACAGACATTCGTTCCTGATCATTTACTACTGAGGGGGTATGATCTCACTAGAAGAGGAGGGCATATAGTCTGGCAGATAAAAAGTAGCCATTTTGCAAATGGGTGATAGACCCCTCCCTCACTGTGGTTTCCTACTTTTAATACATCTACCTTTGAATGTGCTCTTATAACAAGACTCTAGATTAACAGCTTTTTGTCTCTAGCCAGGGGGTGACATACAATGCTCATCAGGATGGAGTGAAGGGCATTGCAGGAGCAGCAAAACTGCAAAAGAAAATCAACAAACTACAATCCAGAACTTCAGAGACTCTATATCAACCACCTAGAACTAGGCCAGCCTAATCTCTCCCCATCCTGAAGCTCAGGGACATTTGCAGAAGAGGGGCGGTAAGATTGTAAGAGCAAAAGGATGGGAGGAGCATTGATTTGCAAGATACTCCACACAAGTTAGGGCCGAAGCAATCATAATTGGACTTTCCATGCCCTGAGCAATGTCCAACATACTATTGACCTCACAAAGTCTAGCATCTGCTAAAGGCACCAAGATCCTTGGAGGCAAGGGATTGGCAGCCACAGCAGTGTTCCTATACTTAAGGGGAACACGGGAAAAGGTTCAAGGAATGGCCACTGGGTCCTTGTACATCATCGGAGAGGAGGGCTCAGAGGAGAATCAGGCATGCACAAGAAAGGACTCTCTGGGAATTGGGGTGGGAGGTACTGGGGGATGAAGAGGGAGGGGTGAGGGGAGGGGGAGCAGGGGGTTCGGGGGGGAGGAGGAGGGAGGGAGGGAACTGTGTACCTGTTAAGTTTGTATGAGCTGACATAATAATAAAAAATGTAAAAAAAATAAAAAAAAGTAGAGCTGTGAATATTGATAAATCTCAATGTCTCAGCGATATAGATAAATATATATATGTATATATGTATGCATGTATATTTAAATCCTTCTCAGGTTTCTCTTCTACTTTCTACAAAGTATCATTGTGTAACATGTCCTCAACTTTATTCCATTGATTTTTTACATGTATTTTAAAGCCCATAAGAAGGATAATATATTATTCATTATTATTTTGTTTATAAGGAAAAGGTATCGTTATATGTCCATCTATATCTCTACAGACATACTGACTTGAAACAAAACACTTACACAAAAGTGTAACTACAAAACCTACAGATAACACCTACTTCACGCACAACTAGAGACCATGTAAATTGATCAGTGCTGTCGTTAAGTTTCACATATTCCTAATAAAACAGGGTTGAATTTATACTGTGAGCAGCCCTTAATGTTGACTGCCATAAGCTCACAACAGAGCTACTGACCCCAATCCTCCATGGACCCACCTGGCCAACAGTCAGCTACGAGCAGAGGAGAACCCATGGGGCTCTACAAAGTATTCAAGAACAGATACAGAGGAAGAGAAACACATCCAGTTTTAAACCATAAGGGAAGTTTACTAGGTTCCAAGAGATAGTCCCAAGCCCGAGATTACACAAAAAAGCCCGATTTAAACACATTGGAACACAAAACACAAGATCATGACTGTAGAAGGAAAACTTGTAGGGAAGGGGGATAGCAAGAGGAGGGGCACTATAGAAGGTACAGTAATCAGAAGGTATTGTAATCATGTATTAAATCTCAAAGAACAAAACATCCACCAATAAAGAAAAATGGGAAAAATATTTAATGTTAATTTTTATAACTCTTGCTCAATTTGTCTATATTACCCATAGACTTCATGTTTATAAACAACATAGGTACAACTTTATTTCCTATCAAACAGTGTATAAAATTAATATGGTAAAATGTCATTTTAATGAAATTATTCTATTTATAAATAATGTAAGCCTTTTGTTGAAATGCTATTAAATCTCAATTATACAACTTAAACTTCCATTAAAAATTAAAAAATGTTTTAATATTCTTTACATAAGAAGAGTTTTCTGATAAATCTATTGGTTCTAAATGATTTTAAAAGTTCTTCCCTTCAAGATTTATACAAGTTCCTCTCACATTGGTTCTGGGTCTGGCTCTGAAACCTAATAGTGCATGTGTGACATTAAATTATGTTGATCTGATTTTATTAATGGTATTGTGGGACATCATGCTTCTAATTTACAAGGCTTCCAGTAAAAAAAGAAACTGTTTGATGAGATTAGAGATTTATTTGTTTACTCACTTAGTCAGAAGTTTTGCATGTTGAACCTACTCCAATCTCAAAGAAGCCCCAAGGGAGTCATTAACTTTAAAAATAATTATAATCAATAATCGTGAGAGCCTCAAACTCAGAGCTTAAGAGTCTACTGGAAGAAAAACATTCCATATCTGAAATCTCAGATTTATATTCCAAGGCAAACTAATTATTGATTCTCTACAAATCAATTTCTTTATGTACAAATGGATGACTGCAGATCACAGAAGCTCTGTCTCTGGGTGGATAATCTTAGGGATTTGCATATGTTTTTAATACTGCATAATACAGAGCAACCATAAAAAATGAGTTGGAAGCATGAAAAAATAGAACACTGCACATCTAATTAAGATTATATTTAGCTGAGTTAAAACAAGCACGAATAAAGTTTGTGATTCCACAAGTGCATTGTTTTCAAATTTCTGTATACCAATAATGATTATTTCAGGGACATGACAAAATGAAGCTATAGCTCAAACAAAATTAGAAAAAAAAATTACAAAAGTACATGGCTAAATGAATCCCTCCCTACCTTCCTTCCTTTCTTCTTTCTTTCCTTCCTTCCTTCCGTCCTTCCTCCTTCTTTCTTACTTTCTCTTTCTTTCTTCTTCTTTTCTTCCCTTCCTCATTTCTCTCTTTCTTCTTTCTTTCTTCTTTTCTTTCTCTCTGCTTCTTGCTTTCTTTCTTGCTCATTTGCTTTCTACTGGTCTTTAGGCCTCTACTTTCTGAGATCTGGAGATTGAACCCAGGGCTTGCTTAACCAAGTACTCTAGCAACTCAGCTACATCCCCAATCCTGAACTATTTTTTCAGAACCAGTTTTGCAAGACAAGTTATTTATTTAACCCGTCAAAAAATGGGAGGGGATGATTTGCTATAAACCATGCTGATGCCAAAGGAAAATGATGCCACTGCCAAGGAAGCCTGTTAGGACTTTGGTGCACATCTGTCTAGGCACAACTATATTATGAAGTCCTGTTTAACCATGGAAAACATTTATTTTTCATTAAGCAAGTGTATATCAAAATTAAAAATTAAAATAGAATTTTAAACTGGGAAAAGTGTTATACACCTATAATCTCAGCAGAGGCATGAAGATTCCAAATTTGAGGCCAGCAAGAGATACATAGTGTGATACCATGTTAAAAAAAATCTAGAATATAGTTTAATACTCACTTTACTGTGAATACTGGGTAATAAACATTTTTATCTTCATCTCTATTGCAGCAACTCAGTCATTGTACACAAAAGCAGAGAACTGATATGAAACAACCAAAAATGAGCATAGCTGTGTTTTAAAAAAAACTTGGCAGACACAGAAATTTAAATCTCAAATAGTTTTCCTACTGGAACTAATATAGAAGTTCAGCAGGGTGGAAGGATACAAAATAAATGTACAAAAATCAGTGGCCTTCCTAATCAATGGCACAGAATGAAAGAAGTGAAAAAGCCCTGAGAGAAACAATCCCATTTACTTCAGCCCCTAAAAAAAATGAAATACCTTGGTATAAACCTAACCAAGGAAGTAAGAGATATTTACAATGAAAACTTTAAAACCCTAAAGAAAGAACTTGCAGAAGACACCAGAAGGTGGAAAGACCTCTCATGTTCCTATATTGGCAGAATCAACATCATAAAAATGACCATCCTACCAAAGGCAATATACAAATTCAATGCTATATCAATAAAAATCCCAAAGCAATTCTTTAAAGAAGTTGACCAAACAATCTCAACGTTCATATGGAGGCACAAAAGATTCAGGATAGCAAAAGACAATCCTGAGTAACAAAAACACTGCTGGAGGTATCACCATACCAAACCTTAGTCTATAATACAAATCCATAGTTATAAAAACAGTCTGGTACTGGCTCCAAAATAGACACACAGATTAATGGATAAGGGTTGAAGACCCAGATATAAGCCCACACAACTACAGCCATTTGATATTTGACAAAGGGGCCTAAAAAATCCAATGGGAAAAAAAACAGCATCTTCAACAGATGGTGCTGGCAAAACTGGATGTCCACATGCAGAAGATTAAAACTGGACCCGTACGTGTCACCATGTACAAGACTTAATTCGAAATGGATCAAGGACCTCGATAGAAGGACAGAGACCATAAAAACTATAGTTGAAAGGGTAGGAACTCCCTGGAGTAGATTGGACTAGGACAACAGTTCCTAAATGGGCATCCAGTAGCACAGTCACTACAACCAACACTCAACAGATGGGATCTTATGAAATTAAAGAGCTTCTGTTCAGATAAAGAGATTGTAACTCGAACATAAAGGCAACCCACAGAATGGGAGAAAATCTTCACTAACCACATTATCCAGAGTGCACAAAGAACTTAGAAAACTAAACACCAAGGAAACAAATGGCCCAATTAAAAAAATGGGCCTTGGATGTTACAGTAGAGAAAATAGGCCTCCATCAAGGACTGCAAGAAAGTAATGTGACACCTAGTTAAGTTCACAATTCGTTCCTGATCATTTACAACTAAGGGGATATGAACGCACCAGAAGGGGAGGGCATATAGTCCGGCAGATTAAAAAGTAACCATTTTGCAAATGGGTGCTTGACCCCTCCCATTGCCTAACGCCATATGACCCTGCGATTCCAATTTTGGGTATAAGTATTACATCTACCCTTGAATGTGCTCTTATAATAAGACTCCAGTTTAACAGCTTTCTGTCTCTGGCCAGGGGGTGACACAGTGCCCATCACGATGGAGTGAAGGGCATTACAGGAGCAACAAAACTACAAAAGAAAATCAACGAACCACAATCCAAAACTTCAGAGACTCTATATCAACCACCTAGAACTAGTCCAGACTAATCTCTCCCCATCCTGAAGCTCAGGGACATTTGTGGAAGAGGGGGCGGTAAGATTGTAAGAGCAAAAGGATGGGAGGAGCAATAATTTGCAAGATACTCCACACAAGTTATGGCCGAAGCAATCATAATTGGACATTGTATACCCGGCGCAATGTCCAACACACTATTGACCTCACAAAGTCTAGCATCTGCTAAAGGCACCAAGATCCTTGGAGGCAAGGGATTGACAGCCACAGTAGTGTTCCTATGCTTAAGGGGAACACAGGAAGGGGTTCAGGGAAATGCCACTGGGTCCTTGTACGTCATCAGAGAGGAGGGCCCAGAGGAGAGTCAGGTATGCACAAGAAAGGGCTCTGGGAATCGGGGCGGGAGGCACGGGGGGGGGGTGAGGGGAGGGGGTGCAGGGGGTTCGGGGGGGGGGAGAAGGAGGGAGGGAGGGAACTGGTGTACCTATAAGTTTGTATGAGCTGAAATAATAATAAAAAATGTATTATATAAAAAAAAAATGGGCCTTGGAACTTAAAAGAAACTTTCCCAAGGACGAAATTAAAATGTCTAACAAATATCTTAAAAAATGCTCCACATCCTTAGCCATCAGGGAAATGCAAATCAAAACCTCCCTGAGATATCATCTCACCCCGGTCAGGATGGCAAAAATCCACAATACAAACAACAACAAATGCTGGATAGGATGTGGAGAGAGGGGAATTCTCCTACATTGTTGGTGGGAATGCTGGCTCATACAACCACTCTGGTGAGCTGTCTGGCGATTTTTAAAGAAGTTAAAGATGGAAATGCCATATGACCCTGCTATTCCACTTTTGAGAATAACTCCCTGTACAGCAAAAATTCACCTCGATAGCACAAGCATGACCATGTTCATAGCAGCACTTTTTACAATAGCAAAATCATGGAATCAGCCCAAATGTCCAACAGTTGACAAGTGGATAAATAAAATGTGGTACATTATACAATGGAATACTACTCAGCCATCAAAAATGATGAATTAATGAAATTTGCCGGGAAATGGATGGAATTAGAAACAATTATATTGAGTGAAGTATCCCAGACACAGAATATTAAGCACTGTATGTACTCCCTAATAGGTGGATCCTAGTACCAAACCCACTTAGAGACACACTCAAAGATAAATCTCTGTAATACTTACAGTAATTGTAAAGATTATAAACAGGAGAGAAGGGGAAGGAGGGCCCCGCCAGAAACAAGGAGAGAGGGGACCATGCTACAGCAGAGATATTAGGCCACCATCAAGGACTGCAAGTAAGTAATGAGACATCTGGTTAAGCTTTCCTTCCTGGTCACTTGCAACTGATGGGGTATGATCTTACTAGAAAGGGAGACCATACAGTGTGGCAGATAGAAGGTAACCATTTTGCAAATGGGAGACTCACCCCCCCTCACCCTGATCTCCTACTCTTATTCCATCTACTTTGAATCTACTCTTATAATAAGAATCTATTTTAACAGCTTTTTATCTCTGGCCAGGGGGTGACATTCAATACCCATCAGGATGGAGCCAAGGGCATTGCAGGAGCAGCAAAACTGAAAAAAAAAAATCAACAAACCATAATTCAGAACATCAGAGACTCTATATCAACCACCTGGTAGTAGGCCTGCCTAATCTTTCCCCATCCTGAAGCTCAGGAAATTTGCAGAAGAGGGGCGGTAAGATTGTAAGAGCACAAAGATGGGAGGAGTCATGCAAGATACTCCACACAAGTTAGGGCCAAAGCAATCATAATAGGACTCTGCATGATCTGTGCAATGACCAACATATTAACCCCTCAAAGTCTAGCATGGACTAAAGGCACTAGTCCTTAGAAAGCAAGGGATTAACAGCCACAATAGTGTTCCTATACTTAAGGGGAGCACAAGAAAGAGTTCTAGGAAATGCCACTGAGTCCTTACACCTCATCAGAGAGGAGGACCCAGAGGAAAGTTTGACATATACATTAAAGGATGCTCCAGGGATGGGGGGAAGGGCACTGGGAGAAAGGGAGGGAGGGGGAAAGAAAGGGGAAAAGAGGGGAGGGAGCAGGGAAGTCCAGGAAGGGGTGGAGGGAGGGAGGGGACCGGGGTACCTATTACATTTGTATGAGCAGAAAAAAATAAATAAATACATTATTTTTTTAAAAAATTAATAAAAAAATCTCAAATAGTTTTCATGAGTGGTAAAATATTCTTTTGATATTTGCTTACAGTGTTAAAACATCCCTTATCTCATGAATTATCAACCATGCATGTGGGGAAAATCCCTGGTTAAAAAAAAAAAACTCTGTATCCAGGACACGAGAACAGAATTTTGTGCTTCTTGTATGATTTACACATGTGAAAGTGATACTTATACAGTACTCCCAAACCGCAAAACATTGAATTCGTTCCAAGTAGTATCTGAAGAGAAATAATTCTGTCATTTATATATGCTCTCTCTCATAAAATATTGTTATACTCATCAGATCTGCATTATTTTAGTTATCTTAGTGTGTGTGTGTGTGAGTGGATATGTGTGTGTGCATGTACGTGTGTGGGTGTCTGTGTTTGTATATGTGGAGGCATGTGTAGGTGTATATTCAAGAGGGTACTTAAGTGTGTATGTTTTTGTGGAGGCTCAAGGGTGACATCAGGAATCATCCCTGATTATTTTAATCTCCTTACTGCTTTTCCAAGGCTGGAATTGCAGGATACCATTATCTGCCCAGTATTTTTATGTGAGGTCTTGGGATCCAAACTCAGTTCCATTTGTATGTAAGACAAAGTTTTTAACCACTGAGAAAGCTAGCCAACCTTGTTTTGATGTATTTTTAAATATGCAAGAAAAAAATACAAAAGATTTCCTCCTGATTCATAAGGGTATACTCTCCACAATACCTACCTAATGCCCAGGACCAAGGAAAGCCTGGGACCTACAGAGTCTATCTGTCACCTGTATCCTACACCATCACATAGTGCCACACTGTTTGCTTCTCTGCCTCCTTCACACCACTGCTCTTGCCATTATTAAATCAATTAAAAGTTACTTGAGCAAAGCGCTGCAAGACTGTGACAGTAGATCAATAACCAAGACAGTTATGAAGTGACAAATGGGCAGGTGCTGTATACAGCGTGGATGTGCTGCACAAAGAGATGATTTCTCGTCCTGACAGGATGGAATTAGACTGTACAAGGTTATCTCTCAATACTCAGAACAGTGCACAATTTAAAACTTGGAAACTGATTATTTCTGGAATCTTCTGCTGGTTTTCAGAGTGTGATCGACAGCCGTGAATTACAGCTGTGGAAAAGAAAGCTAGAACTAACGAAAGCCGGCTCCTACTGCAAGGTGAGTACTGGAGGGTTTATTCAACCATGCCCAGCTCTTAAGTTGCCTCCAGAGACCATCCGGAACTTAAAAGGACACCCCAGGTTGAGCCAGCGGTGCATACACAGGCATTGCACTTGCCAGCACAGAGCATCACTTTTTAAGATGGGTAGAAGCCATGTCACTTGAGTTGGGTGGCATCTATCCTCAACTGACTCACCAAGTTTAAATCATATGATGTATGTTTGTCAAGTGTTATGATAAATGAAACTGTTTTGTGAGATCTTAAACATTTCTGACTAGCAGCCATATCTTTCTGCCTTTGAAATCCCAACCCTGAGAAATACCGATTAAAGGGGAAAAAGCGAAGAAAATGAAAATGTCTTTTAAACCAATAGAGCTGTATTTTCCCAAATTAAACATTTTGGATGATTATACCATTTATTGTTTCTGAGTTTCTAATCATCCACATAGAAGTTATGATTGTTTAATTCCTGTAATTTTCATTTCTGAATTCTGTCTCTTGGTTTTTACATTTCTTTTGAGTTTCTTGCCATAGAAAATGTCAAGGAAATTCTGGTGTTTACTCTTTATATAGCATAAATGTAACAGCATTATCAACATCTTCTAGTATCAGAGAATTTCTAAGGTTATGTCTTTGATTGGAAAAGATTTTCTATTATAAAGAAAATGCAAGATATGAACCAAGAAGCCAGAACTGTCAGCCTACAGAGTAACTAATTTATGCTATTGAAATGGTTTATTTTGATTTGAAGGATGGTGGCAAAATCACGATGCAGATTATGCATCGCTCTCAAGATTTCAACTTCTAATTATCTCAATACTTCCAAGTTGTTCTTAGAGAGTAGCTCCTTGGTTAAAAATATGAAAAGCTCAGACTGTACCACGCCTAGGAATATTCCCAAAAGACTCAACATCTTATTACAGAGCTACTTGCACATCTATGTTCATTGCAACTCTGTTCACAATAGCCAATAAATGTTATTAGCCTCAAGGTCCAACAGCAGATGAACTGGTAAATGGATGGAATAATACTAATAGTAAGTGATAACACTAAGTAAAGTGTCCCAGATGTGACAATACAAAAGCCACACGTCCTCTGTTATGTGCAATGAACCCTCAGAATGGTGTACTTAAAGGGAAAATTCCTATAGTAGCCTGAAATTCAAAAGGAACATAAGCTGGAGGTTAGGGTATGGAGGAGGACCCTGAGAGAGAAGAGGTAATATGACACATGATTTTTTAAAAAATGGTATTTAAAGCACACACTCGGGTAACCAATTGCTTTTTCTGACTGATACTAAGGATGTTTCAGGCAGGAAACGCTTGCTGGCACTATAACCAGCCAAATACCCATGAAAAGAGAGACCAGAGGCCCTAGGTGGGAACAAACTTCTTAGTGCTAATTATAAATACTTGATAGTAAGCTAACCTTCTAAACACTTATCATTATACTCTGAGATCAGAGAAGCATCCAACTGAGAAGTATCCTTTAGAAATGGAGGATGTGCAGTGTAGAGAACCACAACCCACCAAAGTACAAAGCAAAAGTGACTGTGGACTGCTCTGCCCTGTAAAGGACATTTAAACCACTCCTTATCCCACAGTTCAGAAACCTTGTGGAAACGGGTGGTAAGAATATGAGAGCCTGAGGGAGAGGAGAGGCCAGACAGTAGACTCTGTTCATATCAAGACTGTCTTACCCAAGACTCAATGCAGCAATGTCTCCTCTCAATAGACCTCAAAGTAACTGGCCTGGCAGCATTTCACCATGGAGCAGGGTGAGTCCCAAGAGACTGTAACTGGTGCAAGACAAGAGAGCAGGGGCTTTGTTACTCCACAGCTTGCTCACTGGTGGGCCATTCATGCCCCAGTGGGTACCCAGGCACTTTCCAATGCAGGCATCCTGGATGGAGCCCAATGAATCACACATTCAGGGGACAGAGGAAGGGGGGATGGGAGAGGTAGGGTAGGTAATAAGGGACGAAAACATTTATAAATTCATTGCATTTGTATATGAAAGCAACAAAGAATAAAATAAATATAAAAAGCTTAGAATATAATTCATCAATTTGATAGATGCGATTTCAAAATAAGAGAAACACCATCAAGGAGACAGTCTCTCACCCCAAGGTGAAATGAATTCACCAAGCTCAATGCTAAGATGCTGCATTATCTGCTTCGTCACCTAATGAGCAGGAAAATATATTAGTTCAAGCCATCGTGTATGTTTGGAAGAAATAAATTTAGCTGTGACCATTCAAAAGTAAGCAAGAAAATAAGATAGTGTTTTTGTTCTTTACCAAACAAAGGGGAGTGGGTCAGCAAAGACTGAGCAACCCATGAAAACAAAGCCACGTGGTGTTTACAGAGCTCGGTGTGTCTTCTCCCTTTGCACTTTCGGCAGCATTGGCCACAGAGTAACAACTAGTGAAGAAATATAGAGGTGAGGGAGGCCAAGAGAGATAAGACTCCTGTGACTGTTGGAAAGAACACTTTCCCCTGCTTTCAGCAGGTTAAGAAAAGCAAAGCCTGCTTCCTGCTGAGTGTGCCAGATGGTTTCTGTTAACTCCCCAGGAACTTCCTATAACATCTCTTGGCCAGTGTGAGTTGGTACCACATTCCCTAGTGGCCAGCAGGGAGGAACAAAGACACCTGGGCCAGGCACTTGTTAAATGGTATATTCTTTTCCCATGAAAAGCTTAACAGCCTGAGAAGTCTGCTTCTCTGTTTCGCTGGGGGGTTTTTTCTTCTAATTATATACTTTCATAGCCTGTCATACCTCTGTTGCTCTCATAGTGATTGGCATTTGTTTATTTTTATTTGTTTTGTCTGTATTTCCCATTGGCCTAACGACTTTCCAACAAGCTACAATGAGCTGGCCATTAGTTCTTTATCCATCAGTGTTTACAAAGAGCTATACTTACTATGCCAAAGTTCAACTACTAAAAAGCCAACTGTTTTTATCCAGGCATATTAACATTGTTGTAGACACTGATTATTCAAATATGTAACAGTATGGGCTAATTGGGAAAATATACTGATTTATTACCCTCATTTAAATCTTCTGTTTCTGGGATCATTAAAGACCATCTCACTCACATACTAAATAGCTCTCAGCATCATGAGCTGAGAGACATAAGTAAGAAATGAAAACATTCCAACACTATAGCAATCAATGATCATTATTTTTTACAAAGAGAGACAATATGGCAACATTTAAATTAGGTATTCTATTCTATTTGCCTTTGGTGTTCAAGTTGTGATTTGCTTGAAATTTTAGGTTTCTTTATGCATAATTAAAATCCAAATCTTTACATCATTAATTAAAAGAAGAAACAGACTCATACATCAAAAGCTATATATAAGCTTAAAGATAGATGGGTCTTAATTGTATCAAAATCTCATCTTTCCATGAGACAATTTATCTTCTGATTAGCTTTTAAAGTATCTCCCATGCATTTCAAAATCCACTCCAACCGTTTCTCAGAGAATGTAGGAAACTTCTCACATGTGTTCAACACATTAAGAGACCATGTGGCATATTCTACTTTACTCCTCTTCCTCCCAGGAAAATTAGCTCTAGTAGTGGTGGTAGCAGTAGTTATTCTGTCTGACGCTTGGCTTCTTGAAAGCCTTTCAAAATTAAAAGGACTGGGATACTAATGTAACTCAGTGATACAGCACTTGCCTAGCATGCCCAGGGCCCCAGGTCTAATCCTTAAATCTGCAAGGAGAAATAACAGCAACAAAATAAGATATCAGAGATAGACAAAACCTGAAAGGAAATTTGTTCACCTGTTTCAGTCTCATTACACATCGCTGAAACAAAATATTTGACCCCAGAAATTCTAAAGAAAAGGTTTAACTGGCTCACAATTCCAGGTTAGAGCCCATCATTGCAAGCAGTAGGAGCTTCAGCGAGCTGACCTGGCCACATCCACAGTCAAAGTCAGAAGCCAGAACCAAAACATACATGTTTACTAGTGCTCAACTCTTCATTTTTGTGCAATTCTGAAGCACCTGTCTGGGGAATGGTCCCACCCACAGTGACTGGATCTTCAACATTAACTAGTGCAATCAAGACAATTGGCTGAAGCCCTGCCTCCTAGGTGTCAAGTTGATAATTAATACTAACAATATGTCCTAGTTAGACATAAGCATCAACTTGTTATTTGAGGTTTCAAGCTCTGGGAACATTTGTAAAGTATGGGTAGCTGAATTAAGCCCTGAGCAATTGGATGATGGAAGGGGGAGATGGGTGGGGCCATTTGCTAGGCAGATGAATAAAGATGGCGGGAATTGGTTGAGGAAGTTGGTCTATCAAGTGAGGATTGTCCCTTTCAGGAGTCCTATGGATGGTGTAGCCAGTTCCCAGGGTCCTTGTTATTACTGTTATGAGCTCTTCTACCAAGCCATACAAGGAACTGTAATCAGGTAATTGAAAGCCAAAAATAAAGCCCCTCGTTCCCATTAAGTAGTTTGGTCATGAATTTACGAGCAACATGCAGGATAAGTGCAACACCATGGCACCACAGTTGTCTGCGCTTCGCTCAGCCAATGACAAGCAGCTGTCTAAGCAACGGCACTGGTGTTCCACCAACACCATGGAACCAAAGCTCAGAAACATAGGAGTAAATCAAGAGAAATCCTTTTGTCAGTTTCATTCCATCCTGCCTCTCTCATCCCACAAGGCTTCCTGTGCCCCAGGGTCTCCTAAATACACTCATTGAAAGGACTCATTCG
The DNA here is from genome assembly GCA_023101885.1 of Typhlomys cinereus. NCBI lineage: Eukaryota > Metazoa > Chordata > Mammalia > Rodentia > Platacanthomyidae > Typhlomys > Typhlomys cinereus. The sequence continues at coordinate 6,606,400 of JALPQD010000026.1, forward strand.
ACTGTCCTCCGTTGCAGTTTGGAACACATCCACAGCAAGCTAAACCCAAAAAGGCAGTGGAAAGAAACCATGTTTAACCTCCCTTACAGTAAATTCAACAGCTAGATTAAATCATTGTCTGACTCGTCCTCCAGTGGCACATCTCATACAACATAAGAGGAAAAGAAATTAATATCCTTGTTTTACAAATTAAAAAGACTGGTTTACAGTGCTATGTTAGATGTGTGTTCCCTGTCATGGGGGTGAAGGGGGTAAGAAGTTTTAAGCAAGTAGTTGCTTACTACTAAAGACTAACCTACTCTCTATCATATCCTGTTCCTGTTCTTCTCTTTCCTTTAAGTCTTTTTTATATATAAGCCTTTTTTTAAGTTTACCTACTGTCATAGTTAAGCACAGGTGTCAACTTGACTCTTGAGGGTTTGAGCTCTGGGCACATTTGTAGAGAATTGATGGTTGAGTTAAGCCCAGAGCAAACCTGAAGGACATTGTCTAGCTAATGGGGAAGACCCAGCCCATGGTGGGTGGGATTAGGCTCTGGATAAATCACAGAGAGCTGGTTGAGAGAGTGGGCATCCTTCTGTATACTTGGCCAGACATGCTGGTCTGGCAAGTAAGGATTGTCCATCTCTCAGCCATTATGGTGGCCAGTTCCCTCAGCCCTGGTGTTGGTGTGTGCTCTCCTGTCAAGCTGGACTATGAATTGTAACTGGACTGTCGTAGGAAAGTAAACTCCTTGTTCCCTTAAGCTGTGTTCTGGTCATTTATCAGCAACCATGCAGGCGGACTGCAACAGAATTTGGTACCAGAAGTGGGGTGTTGCTGATAAATATTGTGTCTTTTGAACGGTTTTGCTGGACAAAGTTGAAAATGCTTGAGAATTTTCACTCTGTGGATTTACAAATACCGTTCTTCAGAGTTTAGTGGGCCAATTGCTAAGAGAGATTTTTTGGGCCCAATTTGTGATGAGAGGAACAAGGACTTTGGGAAAGTTGAATTTAGAGACGATAGACTGGTTTGCTTGATTGAGGGGAGCTGTGTGGGTGGCTGTGAAGCTTTGGATGAGGAAAGGACAGGCAGCAGAACAGCTGCCATTGTTGGATAAATGAATATAGGTGAAGGAAAACCTAGTGACTTGCACTGAGACAGTGGAGAATGTGGAAACCACCGTATGGCAAGTTCGTGGTTTGGAAGCTCAGATTCCTTCAGGGGGCAAAAGCCCAAGTTAAAGCTGTTTCTTGCCCTTTGCAAGTTTGGTTACCTAGAAGAGAGGCTTTTCCAGCGTCAGCGTGTTGAAGTTGGTGCAGCTGTGGCTCCAGTGGACTAAACTGCGTTTCAACCTCGCTTCAGAATCTGGCAGCGTCCCTCAGGTGTTACTGGTTTGGGCGAACTACTGAGGGGTTCATGGAAAGCAGCAAAAGCTTGGCACCGAGTGGCAGGCGTAAAGTTCCTGCAAGAGATGGTGAAGCTTAAAGCTGCAGAGGAGAACCCAGAATTGTGTTTGAGATGAACTGTGGGACTGCTGCTGAGGATGACTGCGAGTGGAGATTCAGCCTGGTTCAAAGAACTCTGCTTTTATAACTTCGAGCTGCAAACAGGGACTGGGAATGCCTAGAATCTTTGAGCCACCGTGATTACATGATAACCAACAGAAGATGGACATTGAAGCAAAGGATGTGTTTTTTTTCTGGACTTCGATCTTTTTAATGTTTTCTTATTGTTTAAAATTGTTCTATTGTTTTATCTGTTCTAAACTATTTAACTTATTTCTAATTTAAGAAGGTTAAGAACTTTGAACTTTTAAAATGTTGGAACTGAACTTTTAATGAGAGAACATTTTAAATTTGTCCATGAAATGTATTTATATTTTTAAAGATAACTTTTAACATCTGTGGGGACAAGGAAAGGTTACAGTTTAAAAGTGCTATTGTTTTTGTGTCAAGTTGACAAGGGGTGGAGTGTCATAGTTAAGCACAGGTGTCAACTTGACTCTTGAGGGTTTGAGCTCTGGGCACATTTGTAGAGAATTGATGGTTGAGTTAAGCCCAGAGCAAACCTGAAGGACATTGTCTAGCTAATGGGGAAGACCCAGCCCATGGTGGGTGGGATTAGGCTCTGGATAAATCACAGAGAGCTGGTTGAGAGAGTGGGCATCCTTCTGTATACTTGGCCAGACATGCTGGTCTGGCAAGTAAGGATTGTCCATCTCTCAGCCATTATGGTGGCCAGTTCCCTCAACCCTGGTGTTGGTGTGTGCTCTCCTGTCAAGCTGGACTATGAATTGTAACTGGACTGTCGTAGGAAAGTAAACTCCTTGTTCCCTTAAGCTGTGTTCTGGTCATTTATCAGCAACCATGCAGGCGGACTGCAACACCTACAACCTTTTGTTTCTTCTCTTTTAGGATGTTCTTGCACCACCACCATTCCTGCCCTGGCTTGTGTTCCTTTTTGTTTGTGGGTGTTGTAAGGGTTTCTGCTTGGTTCAATCAAACTGATGGTTTAATGCTGGGGATCCTCTTACAAGAGATAACATATAGCATCTGTCTTTCTGGATCTGAGATATTTCACTCAGTATGATTTCTTCCAGCTCCATCTATTTATTTGGAAAATTTCATTAGTACATCTTTTCCTGATAGCTGAACAGTATTCCATTGTGTATATGTACCACATTTTCATTAGCATCCGTGAACTGTTGGATATCTAGGCTGGCTCCCTTTTTTTGCAATAGTGAAAGGGATGCTATGAACATAGTTGTACATGTGTCTGTGATATAGGATGCAGTGTTCTTTTTGAATATTCCCAGGAATGGTATAGCTGGGTCATATGGAATTTCCATTTTTAATTTGTTTAGGTACCTTCAGCTACAAAGAGAAATGAAATCACTTGCCCAAAGTCACAGAGCATGCGGGGCTCAGGATCTGACCACAGGGGAGCAACTGACAGCTCCTGGGGAGGCTACCAAAAACCCTGTTTGTCCTGCAACATCTCACCATCCTTCCATTTGTCCAGTGTTGGCCCAAGCCAATGGTGAATAATAAAGTTCAAGTTGGCATCACGAAGAAGTCATGGTATGGCCTCACATGTGCACATTATCCCCAAATCAGTGGGAGACATCAAAATTAACTAAGAAAAATGACATCTTAGTGTATTGGTAATTTTCACATCCTTTTCTAAACTTTGTCTGGAGGGTCTCTGAGTGAGAGACCCCCATACTCTCAAGGATTCAAGAAAAAGAGATTCCAAAAGGTTCAGCTTTCTCTTCCTCTGAGAAGTTCTTGATGCTTCTGAGGCAGAATTTCTCAGAAAATTGTAATTTTTACTTAAATGCAACTACTAAGCATCTTTCTGCTTTAGCCCAGAACTGTCAATGTAAATTCTGTTATGTCTCAAGTCAGACTAGAATTAAAGCTTCATTTATTTCTATTACTTAAAAGCAATGAAGCTTCAGGACTTGATAGATCTCTGTGTGCTTCATACTTTTGATTAAAAGACAAACTATCTAGCAAATACTCATTCAATAAGCATTATGATTTCTTCATTTATTTTAATTCCTTAGTTTTTTCTTATATAATTTTCTTGGCACAGCTTCCATAAGCTTATTTGTTGTAAGAGCTATGAATGTATAACTGGCATTGGTTATTAAGTAACCAGCAATAAAATATTTCCTAGATGAAAACTATGATCAGGATGCAGTGTTCTGCTTGCCCTGCACAATCCATGTGGACACTGCTGTCTTCATTCATAAGGAATCCTCTTTAATTCTCAAAAGTATCCAACTTAAAGGGTAAAGTTTATGATGATGTTTTATGTAGTACAACTGATAAAACATCAAAAGTTTGAGATGGCTCAGTGAGTATGAAGTGCTTGCTACCAAAAATTGTCACTTCCTCCATTTATATTGAGATTTTGTTTCCCAAAATTCTTTTTTATTGGTAGTTATGATGGTTAATATTAATTATTAACTTGACAGTATCTATAATCATTAAAGAGACAAGCCTCTGGAATGTCTGCCTGGGATTGACTACATTAGGTTAACAAGGGGGACGATCCACCATGAATGTGAGATCCAATCCCACGGGCTGGGATCCTGGACTTAATAAAAAGAGAAAAGAGAGCTGAATACCAGTGTTCATTGCTTTCTGTTCCTGACTGTGGATGCAATGTGACCAGCTACTTCCACATCCTACTACCTTAAAATTTTTCTCCATAATGGACTGTGCCTTGAACTGTGACCCAAAGTAAATCCTTCTGTCCTTAAGCTACATTTGTTAAGTAGTTTGCCCACCAAGTATGGAAAGTAACTAATACAGTGGTTTTCCCAACTCAAACAGAAAGCAGGGAGATGAAACTGATTCATTCATGAATATTGAATCAGCACCCCAAAATCTTATGTTTTTTTAAATTGCATTGGGAAACTCTCGATATGTGTAGCTTGAGATAAAAGCACAGGGATGGTGAAGGGCCACTCAAAAATATAGTGAGTACTTCTTTGGCCCTCCACATGTCATCAGAACCTCTACCTGCAAGGCTCCTTCTAACTCCTCTTCACTCCAGACTCCAGTTCTGTTCTGTCACTCTGATTTGCCATGTACCTCACGAACCTTTTAAATAAATGTATACATCCCAGCAATTTAAGGGTAACTACAAAAACCTCAGTAATAGTACTAACTAACACTAAATGTGTACTAAAGGCATCATATTTTTTAATCTTTAGAAACACCCTTTGAGCTGAAAGGAGGAAAGGAACTTGCAGAGATCACCCAGCTATAATAGCATGCAGAAACAAGATGTGGCCCAGAGTTGGTTTGGTGCTTAAGCCCATGTTCTCTACACTTAGGTATTGAATTTTACATGGCACTTATCTATGTGTCAGTCATGGAAACGGTCAAAAGAGTTTTAATATATTTAAAAGCTCTCCCTGGGCTGGGGGATTTCTTGCTGCTTATAGTCTTTGCCTCATGTAAAAAGACCTGAGTTCATATCCCAGATTCCATGTATAATGTTGGCCAGAAAGAGCAGTGACTTACACTGAAAGGCAGAGTCTGGGAAACACCAGAGCAAAGCAATAAGGAGGTAGAGTAATCCAGAGTGGTTCTCAATGTCACCCTTGGGCCTCCACAGACATGCACATGCAAGTGCACTCTTGTACACATGCTACACAGATTGTCCTATCAAATTGCTAAACAAACCATATACTGTAGTTCACTCCTGCAATGCCAATACTCAGAAGGCTGAGGCAGAAAGACTGCTGTGAGTTCAAGGTCAAGCTGGGATACACAGCGAATTTAAGGCTAGCATGAGCTACAGTAAGAGACCCTGTTTTCAAAACTCTAAATAATAAGATCAACTTTTTTTAATTTTTTTACTTATTTATTCAATTGTGCATGCATGTGTGTGTGTGTGTGTATGTGTGTGCGCGCGTGTGTGAGCGTGTTTATGTATGTGTGTGTAGAACCACGGGCGAATTCGGGAACCACGATGGACGCCTCCACCTCCTCCTTGTTTACTCTGCCCTGGGATTCACAGGCTCCATCCACCCTGCCAGGACCAGAAACGCAGGCGGCCCCCGCTTCCGCTCAGCGTCTATATGTGGGGTCTAGGATCCAAACTCAGGATCTTCTGCCTGCAAGGCAGAGGCTTAACCCCTGAGCCACCTCTCCAGCCCCAATAAGATCAACTTTTAAGATGTATAGGTTTTCATAGAAACCAAAAAAATATGGTTTTCTTACTCAGCTCTTTTACTTATGAAACATTTATCCACAAGGTAACTGGCACACATATGACAATAGCAGCTGCTCATAAACATTTATGGCAAGAAGGACAGATTTATATTCAGGCTACTATCAGGATGGATATTTCACTTTATTTTATTTTATTTTATTTTATTTTATTTTATTTTATTTTATTTTATTTTATTTTATTTTATTCCTTCCAATTCAAGAAAAACCTCTATTTAATAAAACAAAATGTCTTGTGGCTGGGATGTTCTTTAGAGGTGATAGAATACTGTCTAGCACAAGAGAGGTCTTGATTAGCCACTCCCAAACTGAGAGGGAGAGAGAAGGCAGGAAGGAAGAAAGGAAAGAGGGAAGGAGGGAGAGAGGGAGGGAGGGAGGAAGGAAGGAAGGAAGGAAGGAAGGAAGGAAGGAAGGAAGGAAGGAAGGAAGGAAGGAAGGAAGGAAGGAAGGAAGGAAGGAAGCTGAAAGGAAAAATAAAAAGGTAAGAAAACTGAGTCTACATAGACTCAAATGACTTGTAGAAGAATAAAATGCTTGACTTCATTGTAGATTTGGTTCTGGCCAGAAAGACAAGAACTATTACCAAAGCAGCTCCAAATACAGGAACCTACTGCTTGTCAGAAAGAGGCAAAAGGCAAAAGACACCATCTCTATTGAGGATTCAGGAAGAAATCCTGAGCGCAATAAGGAACTTTGAGACTGTAGTGACAACAGCAATATTTTAGCTTCCTCTGAGAATCGTTTCTAGTGTGTCAAACTAGATAAGGAAATAAAAGGTATAGATCCAAAGTAAAGGAGAGAAGGAAATAAAGTGCATTGTATATTTCCATGTACATTCTATGTGGATTTTTATATTTCTGTACTGTTCCCTGAAAAAAAGCTGGCTGCTTTTCCACATCATCTTTAAGTTCTTAGTGCCAAATCAGAATAAACAGAGTAAGTCTCCATTAGTGATGATCTGTTTCACTGCATTTATATGTGACAAATATATGTGACAAACTATATGAAGACCAACAGTCTTGGAATATTTGCTGGAAAATACTTGGAATACTTGGAAAACTTCTGGAATACTTCCTATAGTTCTGGTGCATGTATTTCGATTTTGAACAATATTCCTTAAAAATTCATTCAATTGAAGTCTAGGAGCTTTCTAACATATAGAATTTCAGACTTTCCCTGACTCCTGTTAAGCTAAGAAATTTGAATGGAAGTCCTGTAACCTGTATTTTAACTATTGACCCCACAAAGTCTAGCGTTTGCTAAAGGCACTAGGATCCTTGGAGGCAAGGGATTGACAGCCACAATAGTGTTTCTATGCTTAAAGGGAACACAGGAAACGGTTCTGGGAAATGCCCCTGGGTCCTTGCACCTCATTGGAGAGGAGGACCCAGAGGAGAGTTTGGCATGCACATTAAAGGAGGCTCTGGGGATGGGAGGGGGAGGCACTGGGGGATGGGGAGGAAAGGGGGGTGGGAGGCACAGGAGGATGGGGGGTTGGAGGGAGGGGGAACTGGTATACTTGTTAAGTTTGTATGAGTGAAAATAAAAAAAAAGATGTTCCTTACACAATTTTTAGACACACAAATATTTGAAAACTAACCACTGCCTTAAAATATAGTAAAGCCTGTGTGTAGAGCAAGTTTTGTATCAGGTCTTTATGAATTCAGTCCCGGTACTGCCTAGAATTTCAGTTACATTTGTAGTTTTTTTTTTTTTCTAGAGTTTTGTCAGAATTTCCAGGGTGCTAAAGAAAGCTGTTACTGAGTAAGAAAATGACACCTGCTCTAAATCCGGGTTTTGATGGACTTCTAATTGTAGTTGTTAATTTATGAATCCCTCCACATTCAATGCATTTTTCTGTGAGACAAAATAGCAACAAAATTGTAGTACCTCATATACTATTATAACAATGAAATGTCCTTTGCATTTTCTGATCACCAGTAAGTGAAAATTCTATTCCTCATCATTTTTATATACCTTCATTCCTCACACCCACACCTGAAGCACTACTGCATTCTCTTCACCAAGCTGGAACCTTGGGTCATTAATTACTGCTGTCCCAAGGTCCCTTGGATCAAATAGCATCCATCACGCGAAGGAAGGGTGAGCGCACACCTGGACGGAAGATGAATCTGAGTAAATCTGGCTTCTCCCAGCTGCACACACGCAGACAGAAGCACAAACACCCGTCTGGCAGCAACCACAGCTGCTGCTTTGCTTCCCAAGGCAACCTGGAAACCGTGGTTTTAAGCAAATCTTAGATAGAAAACCACAGGTTTGTCCAAAGACAAAAGGCAATCATTATCTTGATAGAAAATCATGATTTCTAAAACTAATGAAAACATATTTTCTTCAGAGTGAGACGTCTGATGATGAATTTGAAATGTTTCTGTAAGCAAGAGAAGAATGATTCATATTCTTCAATGAATTTTCAGGGACTCACCCACTGTACACAGGAAGAAGGATGAGTCAGCCTCTTTTCTCCCCAGTACAAAGCTTTTCCTTCTCCCCTTATCATTCTGCTTAACCCTGAGGAGCTTGGCTCTGAGACAGCCAGAGAAGTCTCCAGGAAATCATGGCCACCAAGCTGCAGAGAGCAGGCAGGGCTCTTCTTCACTCTCTACACTGAGGTTCGATGCAGATGGTGACACCAAATTCTGCAGAGTCCCAAAGACAGAAAAAAGGGGTACAGGTAGCCAAAATGGCTAGCTGCTGACTCTTGCTTAGCACCTGTCTTTCACTCCTCACACCAAGGAAGTCTCCAGAAACTCCTTTAGTCATCCCTTAAGCCTGGACAGACACTTCATGGATCTAAAGGCATCCCTCTATCCCATTATTGCTCCATGTCCAGGAATCCTTGTTACAGCATCAGCATAGACAAAAACTTCCCTCCTGAGAGGCTAACTCTGCAGACTTTGCCCAATCTGTTGAAGGCAGCTGAGAATGTTTATCTGTTCACACTTGAGTGGAGTTTCCTGTATCTCTTAGCTGCTGTCCACCAGGAGACTCCACTTTTAGTGACCAGGACAACTGCTGCACAAACTCTAAAGCCCATTTTCCCAGCTCTCTTATATGGATTTTTACCAAATACAAGTACAATTTGGTAGAGTTTCATTTTTGCAAAATCTAAGCCTACAGTCATATGTTTGTTTCTCTGAGTACTTTTTGTCCATTTTTTGGCATATATGTCTCTGTGTATGTGTCTCTGTATGTCTGTGTGTCTATGTGTTTCACAGACACACAAAGGAGACTTTGAGAATTGCCCTGAATTTCACTATCTCCTCTTTGCTTTGCTCTAGAGTTTCCCAGGCACCGTCTTCCAGGATCAGAAGTGCAGGCTTCTGCCATTTCTGCCAGTCATTTTTACATGGGAGCCAGGATCTTAACTCAGGATCTTCTGCTTGCAAGGTAGAGGCTTAACCCTTGAGCCATCTCTCTAGTCCCATTGTTTTCAACAAATATTTGTTTAACTCTGTCAACACAAATCAGCAAGTTTCTTGATACACAAACCTGAAGATGAGTTTAATCCCTGGAGCCCAAGATGGAAAGAGAGAACTGAATGTCCTCTGTCCTTCACATGATCACCATGGCACACACACACACACTCATCACAAACACATACAATAAAATTAAATAAAAATATCGAGCTCAGACATGTTATAGACACTGTGCTCAGTACTAAAGATAGTGGAGAAAAAGACAAAACCAAAGCTTTGTGGTGATGTTGTTTACTACTATTCTCACATAATGATACTATCATATCATACTATGAAAACTAAAGTAATGATGCTTTTATTATACATACTCAATGGAGATCATGTGATGTTTTGATCCACACGTGAAATGGTACCAGAGACAGGCAAACCAACATACCATCAGTTCGCATAGCTACCTGCCTACTTGCAGGTAAGATTAACTACAATCAACTGATCTAGTTGTCACCACATTATTAGGCATAATCCCTGTGTTGATCATGAGATCTTTACAATTCATCCTACACATTCTTTGACCCCAGATTCCCAACAAAGTATCATCATATTCACTAAGTTAACAAGTCTTCCAGTGTGGAAAATCAAGGATGAAATGTACTTTTTATCACATTTGAGCTCATCATACCACACAGTACAGAAAACCCCTTGCTTAAAAAAATGGTTTATGAAGAAATGTATCACTCAAAACATCAAAGTAATGAGATGAGAAAACATTTGTTAGAGATCTTCACCAGCAGACTGACAGAACATACACACTGTTTCTTTGAGGAGCCCTTGATAAAAATATCCCCTTGAATCAACTAACAATATCACAAATTAGTGACTGAATAAAGGATTTGTTTCTGGTTTAAATTACAAATCCTAAACTTTATTTGAAATAGTAAATTAACACAAGCTTTCAGACCACTTTCTTATTTAAAAATATACATGAATAGTCTGGAGAGATGGCTCAGGGTTAAAACTCTGCCTAGTAAGCAGAAAGATCTTGAGTTCAGATCTCAGGTACCATGTGAAAAATGCCAGGTGGAAATGGGATGGCCTGCACTTCCGGTCCTGGTGAGCAGAACCTGGGAAACCCCACAGCCAAGAAAAAAGGAGGTAGAAATAATCCAGGATGATTCCTGAAAGTCACCCTTAGTCCTCCACAAGGACACACAATGCACACACACACACACACACACACACACACACGCACACACACACAAATAAAAATAAATAAAGTTTAAAAAATATTTAGCAAACAGCTAAGTGTCTATATCTGTAAGTATCATTTAAGTATCTATATCTAAGTGAATGTTCTCTAACCTTTTTGAAACAAATTGCCAGTGATGTCAATAGGCTCACATTGTTCTAATGACTGTAAGGACAAGCCTTATGACTTTAACCTACTAATTTTGATTTGACTCCAGAAGTTGATCATCATCTCTCTTTGTCCCTAATGACTTCATTCTGTTCTCCATGGTTTGCTTTGCTGATTCAGGCAGATGCAGGTCACAAGACGTAACTCTCTCTCTCTTTAGAAATGCTTCTCAGTAACCCCTTCAGGGAGACCCAACTGGTCCACCAATTTATCTTGGCCTACATGTGTGTTTATAAACTTGCTAATACTGGAAAAAGTATGATTTTCTAACTTTCCTTTTTGGATTTACTTGGTGTCATGTTTAAAAGGAAAAATTCCATTAATTCTATGTCTCTGTCAGTTGTTCTTAGCAACCACCTTTATCCACATTTCCTCCTCACAGTTATAACTCCTTTATAGCATCAGGAAACAGCATAAACTTTAATTGGTTTTATTATGTCTTCCAAGTTTAGCATGCAATACAAACATGTCAAAGAAGCTATACAATGGAAAGATACCAATCCAAGGTTGATTGACAACTTTTGATCCTATACCATCATATAGGAAACTTCTTCGTTCAACTGGCAAATATGTCAGAAAGGTTACTTTAGCAGATACATTGCATTTTGAAATAGGCATTAACAAAGTAACATGGCTAATGGAAATTTCAAGGTCACATGGAGAGCACCAACTATCAATGACACTTTGAACGGCTCTACTACATTCTGTTACATGTCTTAAAAACTATTTTATGCTTCAAAATAGAAGTAATTATTCCAATTCTAGGTTACATTCTATCGTGGTAGGAAAGCCACACAGTAAGAGCTTGAGGGAGCTGGGCACACCATATCCACAGTCAAGAGAAAAGGGGGATGAAAGCATGGATGTACACTTGCTTATTTGCATGCTTGAAACACTAGATTTCTACATATTTAAATGGACCAATTGGAAATCCTGCCTAGAGAATGGCCCCACTCACAAGAAAAGGGTCTTCCATCCAGAACTAAAGCTATCATATCATTTCCTTCAGACACACTTACAAGTCACACTGACAATTGAGAATATTATCATGATTGTATGATGAGCAAATACTATTATTTAGTATTTTCAGGCCTTAGTAAAGATGGTAGTAAAGTGATTGAATGTCTGTAATCCCAACCTTTGTGACACTGGGGCGGGATTTTGAGTTTAAGATTAGTTGGACTACACAGTGAGATCTTATCCCAAAAAGACACAGAGCTAGAAGAAAAGATTCCTGAACCTTTCCACCCTGGTGTCTCTTAGAAGTCTCTTCACAGTCCCGTCCTGCAGGAGGAGGGTCAAGGTGGCTTCAGGTTCAGGGAAAAGATTCCAAATAGCCCCAACAGCAGGTGCACATGACCATAAATCAGACCACATGCTCTTTAAGGAAAAAAACTTTCAATATTATAGAGTCAGATTTACATCTTCATGGTCAGTTTAAAAACGGGAATAACTTTTTATGTGGCCACAGTTATATTTCAGGATATCCTTTCCATTTAAATAACTGCCTTAGCTTCCTGTCTTAGCACTCATCAGATAAGAATCTCTACAAGCAAGAACTCCAGTGGCCAGGCCCACCTTTCTTTGCCTAGCCATGGAACATGCACTGCTAACTACCACCCAGCAGCCGTATATCTGGGGACCCCCCACATCCTGATAAGCCTGGTTTAAGCGGATAAGGATCATTGCTTCCTTCCTGGATACATCCATAAACTTTACTCATCTCTGCTCAAAGTGGCAGCATTGCTGGAAAGCTTTATGCGACTGGTCTAGCAGCATCATAAACCTTAGTGCTGAACAATCATTTTATTCATTTGTTCAGCCAAATAAATCCCCACCATATGCTTTGATGCCTACATTCGAGATTGACTCTTTCTTCTGGCAAATGATAGTGCTCTTCCTTAACCAAATGATGACAGAGACCTTTAGCATCACCTTTCATCTGAAGTGTCTCCCAAATTCCTAAAGGACAGCCAGCTGTTCAGCTTGGTACTGCCCCTTCTTTCCCAAATACCCTTTTCAACTCTACCTATGAGAAAAACCTGACCATCTCCCACTTACTTGAGATTTGCCAAACTATTTTTGGTTTTCACTCTATATCTCGCATATGTGATATTCTCTCTCTTTCCATGATGTAGTAATCATAATCATGAAGCAATATAAAATAAGGATGACAAATTGAAAGCCCATGAACATGAGTTCTTTGTCCTATCTGGGGTTGTGGATATTCAGTAACAGTGATATAAAGCTCATATTCCTGCAGATTCTCTTATCTTGTCATGAATCATAGAAATCATAATCACATCAAGAACACCCTGAGTTTGGTAATTTTTCTGAGATGAATGAAAATAACTGGAACGTATACCCATTAGACACATCTTGCCCCTATGTCTGTTTCACCCCAGCTTCTGTGTTTTTCCTCACAATCTTGCCACTAAATGCATCAAGACCTTCCTTCCTCTCCTCCATATTTTACCTTCAGGGTAAATCTTTTTGCTTCAGTATACAACAACCCAGCCACGCTCCAGCAGCCACCTCTTATTATCTCCTCAGAAATGTTTTTACCATTCCACGAAGAAATTCTCAGAAGTTTCTAAGAAGATAAATCACTCTCCGTATCATTACCCCAAGTCCCCTCTGGCCTCAGACTCAAAGTTTTGCCGCCATTTCCTCCTTTTCCACTGCCAGCCTCTCCACAGAAGTTGAAACACAGAAGGTCATCAACCACCCCCCTTCACTCCTACAAGGAATCTTTCCAGCTCGCTGTGATACATACAAAGGTCTCTTAACTACCAAAGCTCTTGGGCTTGTCCAGTGCATGTGTGTATCATACCCGATCACTTTTAGACCCTTTTTGAGCTTTTGCTTGACAACATGATTTCAAAAGAACAGCCTAAGACAAAGAAATTGTGGTTTAAATCCAACTTTAGCAACTAAAACTTATCCAGCCCCTCTGGGTCAGCAAGCTAGCTTGGCAAGTAAGTCTCATGCTCATAAACCTGGTGAGCTGAATCCAATCTCCATAAGCCACATGGTGGAAAGCTATAACTGACTCCAAAAGTTGTCCTCTGACCTCTACACATGCACCGTCTCATCTCTCTCTCTCTCTCTCTCTCTCTCTCTCTCTCTCTCTCCCTTCTTCCCTTTCTCCCTCCCTATGTCAATTGCTCCCTCCTCTTTCTTTGCTCCCTCTTTCTCAAATAAATAAAATATAAAATATAAATTACCCAGCCCTAATTAATAACCAAACCTTCCTTTCATACTCTGTAATTTGCTGACAATAATGTCAACTTCTGTCCAATCTCAGACCCCCTCTGTCCAGCCTCAGACACCCTCTGTCCAATCTCAGACTCCCTCAGCTCAGCCTGAGGCCTCAACTGCTCTCCACTTTGACCCAGAAACTGCAGGTGAACCCCCCATTGAACCTTGGCTCTCATGGGTCCCTAGTCCCCACATTTAAAACTCTGGATCCTTCAAAAACTAAACAACTTCACCTCTCCTTGAGTCCTTCACCTACCTTTACCTGCTTTGGGGCAGCAAAGAGAAGGCAAAGTGTAGCTGCTGTAGTCTTCAAGGCATCCATGTCATAGGCCCTGGCATAGCCCTTATGAGTCCCCAGCGGAGTGCCCAGGGCACTCTGGGCAGATCTGTAGGAGTTGTCTAGATTGCTTTAATTAAAATGGGAGGAACACCATTTCCAAGCAGGTGGTATGTATAAAAGCATGAATGGCATACAGGTGGCTGTGTGCATTCATTCCTCTAATCACGCTGTTCATATAATACGGTCAGTTCCCTTGAGTCCTGCTAATAGGCTCTCCTTGCCATGATGGACCATTTCCTGGAATTGTGAGTTGGAATAAAAATCACTTTTCTAAGTTATTTATTGCAGCCTCAAATTACAAAACTAAAATTCGCCTTCCCGCCACTCCGCCGCCCGGGACGCGCGCCCGCGCAGTCCAGCCAGACCTCACCACGCTGCCACCTAGGTAAGATCCATCCCCGCCCACCATCAGAACCCCGGGCCGCCCAAGGGAACCAGCTCCTCCCACCATCCAGCCGGAGCCGCCGCTCTAGGGCCTGGGAGGAGGAGGAGGACACCCCCTGTGTGCCGGGGCCCCGCCAGGTCCCCCAGGTTAAATAGCGCCCCACCGACACCCCATCCTCCCTTCCCCCACTCCGCCGACCAGGGCGCGCAGTCCAGCAGGGCCTCACCACCGGACCTAGGTAAGCTCCGTTCCTGCCCACCCCCAGAACCCCAGGCCAAATAATTCAGTTTAGTGAAAAACGCACAGAAATTGAAAGAAGATCTTAAGAGTTAAAACGACAATGCCAAAGTCAAAGTGCAAATCCATGAGAAACAACACTCAAGTAAACAAATCTCCCAATGAAGAAATTAATCCCATAATGTTAGACTCCAACCAGAACAAACCCATGGAAAATGGCCATGAAAGCCTGACCCAGGATAACGATTTTCAAAATATGATCATTACCATGTTCAATACTATGAAAGAGGAAATCCGGGAGGAATTAAATAAATGAATCAATCGCTTTGAAGAGGAACACAACAGACACTTGGAGGAGTTGAGAAAAACAGTGCAAGAAACAAAAACTGCTTAAAGCAGTTAAAGCAGACTCAAGCAGAGTTTAAAACTGAGCTACAAGACAAGTTATCTTCAACCCAGAACTCCACAGAGAGTCTTATCAGCAGAACTAACAAAGCAGAAAACAGAATTTCAGACCTTGAAGATAAAGTGGGAGTACTAACCAGCTCAATGGAAGAGGTTGTCAAAGCCAAAAAGATACTTGAGAGAAATATTCAGGAGATATGGGACACCCTGAAGAAGCCTAACATGCGTATTCATGGAATAACAGAGCAAGAATCTCAAAATACCACCCCTGAGGAAATTTTCCAAACGATCATCAAGGAAAACTTTCCTCATCTAAAAAAAGAGACCAATCCATATACAAGAGGCATTCCACACCCCAAACAGATATGACCAAAACAGAAGCTCGCCACAGCAAATAATAGTCAAAATACTCCACATTCAAGATAAAGAACTGGTGCTGAGAGCTTCAAGGGAGAAAAAAACAAGTCACTTTTAAAGGTAAAATAACAAATGACTTCTCAGTCGAAACAGTAAAAGCAAGAAGAGCTTGGAGAGACATACTTCAAGTACTGAATGAGCAAAAATGCCAACCCAGGCTGATTTACCCTGCAAAACTATCAGTCATGATCGAGGGAGAAAGAAAAATCTTCCAGCACAAAGACAACTTGAAGGGATACATGGCCACCAAACCAGGCCTTCAAAAAATGCTAGAATTGATACTCAAGCTTGAAGAAAAAAACAGGCATATCCAGGAGAACAGAAGGCAAGTATAACACCATTAAAAGTGAAGCAATATACTTATAAAAACTACTAAACATAATAAATGTCTGGAATTAAAAATAGTTTCTCCATGATAACACTAAATGTTAATGGAATTAACTTACCGATCAAGACACACAGATTATATTTTTGGATTAAAAATCACAATCCATCAATCTGCTGCCTGCAGGAAACCCATCTCACCACAAAAGATAGGCATGCCCTAAAAATAAAAGGCTGGTCAACAATTCTACAAGCTAATGGAAGCAGAAAACAGGCAGGGGTAGCCATTATGATATCAGAGAAAGTGGACTTCAAACCAAAGAAAATTATAAGAGACACGGATGGATACTACATTTTAGTCACAGGTACAATTCACCAGGAAGACTTCACAATACTGAACATATATGCACCCAATACAGGCCACTCCACATTCATTAAGAAAACCCTACAGCGTCTAAAGCAAGAAATCAACCCCCAAACAATAATACTTGGGGACTTCAACACCGCCCACTCAACATGGGATAGATCAACAGGTCAAAAGCTTAACAGAGATACTTTGGACATTAATCAAACCCTTAAAGAAATGGACCTTACAGATCTTTATCGAACTTTTCACCCACCCACCAAAGAATACACATTTTTCTCAGCAGCACACGGAACTTTCTCCAAAATAGATCACATACTGGGCCACAAAACGAATCTACACATACACAAAAAAGTTGAAATTCTAACCTGTGCTCTGTCAGACCACCACGGCCTAAAGCTGGACATCCACAACACAACAAACAAGAGAAAATACACTAACTCCTGGAAACTGAACAATATGATGCTGAATGAGAACTGGATTCAGGAAGAAATTAAAAAGGAAATTCAAGATTTCCTGAAAGCGAATGATAATGAAAATACAACTTACCAAAATATCTGGGACACAATGAAAGCTGTTCTAAGAGGTAAGATCATAGTTCTTAATGCCTACATCAAAAAAATGGAAACATCAAAAATAAACAACTTAACAATGCAGCTTAAAGCTTTAGAGAAACTACAGCAATCTGATCCCAAAAGTAGTAGAAGAGAGGAGATTAGCAAAATAAGGGGAGAAATATCTGAAATCGAGATTAAGAAAATGATAGAAAAAATCAACCAGTCAAAAGCTGGTTCTTTGAAAAAATCAGTAAGATTGATACACCCCTAGCTAAATTAACCAAAAGCAAGAGAGAGAAAACCCAAATTAACAAAATTAGAAATGAACATGGAGTTCATTGATATCCAAGAAATCCAGAGAATTATAACATCATGTTTCAAAAAATTATACTCTGTGAAGTTTGACAAAACAAAAGAGATGGATGAACTTCTAAGTAAACACAACTTACCTAAATTGAATCAGGAAGTTGTGAATTATTTAAATAGTCCTATAACATATAAGGAAATTGAGGAAGTAATCTTGAATCTTCCCACCAAAAAATGTCCTGGACCAGATGGATTCAGCACAGAGTTCTACCAGACATTTAAGGAGTTAATAACACCAATACTCCTTAAACTGTTCCATCAAATAGCAAAGGAAGGAACACTACCAAATTCCTTCTATGAAGCTAATATCGTCTTAATCCCAAAACCTAATAAAGATTCACTTAAAAAAGAAAACTATAGGCCAATCTCTCTGATGAACACAGACTGCAAAGATTCTCAACAAAGTCTTAGCAAATCAGATTCAAAAACACATTAAAAAGATCATTCACGGGGACCAAGTAGGCTTCATCCCTGGCACACAAGGTTGGTTCAACATACGCAAATCAATAAATGTAATTCATCATGTAAACAAACCAGTCCAAAGTCCAAGACCACATGATACTCTCCATAGATACAGAAAAATCTTTTGACAAGATCCAACAGCCTTTTATGATCGAAACACTAGAGACAATAAGAATGGAAGGAACCTTTATCAATATAATAAAAGCTGTATACAACAAGCACACAGCAAAGATTATACTCAATGGGGGAACAATTGGAAGCATTCCCACTTCAATCAGGAACTAGACAAGGCTGTCCACTCTCACCACTTCTATTCAATATTGTACTTGAAGTCTTAGCTGAAGCCATAAGACAAGAAAGGGACATAAGAGGGATTCAAATCGGCAGGGAAGAATTCAAGCTATCCCTATTTGCAGATGACATGATCTTATACCTGAGAGATCCCAAAAACTCCACCAGGAAGCTTCTGGAACTAATTGAGAAGTTCAGCAGGGTAGCAGGATACAAAATAAATGTGCAAAAATCACAGGCCTTCCTATATGCCCAGAACAAAAGAAGTGAAAAAGCCTTGAGAGAAAAAAATCCCATTTACTATAGCCCCTAAAAAAATGACATACCTTGGTATAAACCTAACCAAGGAGGTAAAAGACCTTTACAATGAAAACTTTAAAACCCTAAAGAAAGAAATTGCTGAAGACATCAGAAGGTGGAAAGACCTCCCATGCTCCTGGATTAGCAGAATCAACATCGTAAAAATGACCATCCTACCAAACGCAATATCCAAATTCAATGCTATACCAATTAAAATCCCAAAGCAATTCTTTAAAGAAGTTGACCAATTAATCTCAAAATTCATATGGAGGCACAAAAGACCTAGGATAGCAAAGACAATCCTGAGTAACAAAAACACTGCTGGAGGTATTAACATACCGAACCTTAGTCTATACTACAAATCCATAGTTATAAAAACAGCCTGGTACTGGCTCCAAAATAGACACACAGATCAATGGATAAGGGTTGAGGACCCAGATATAAGCCCACAAAAATACAGCCATTTGATCTTTGACAAAGGGGCCCAAAGAATCCAATGGAAAAAGAACAGCATCTTCAACAAATGGTGCTGGCAAAACTGGATCTCCACATGCAGAAGATTAAAGCTGGACCCGTACTTGTCACCATGTACAAGACTTAATTCCAAATGGATCAAGGACCTTGATATCAGGCCAGAGACTATAAAAACCATAGTTGAAAGGATAGGGAACTCCCTTGAGCTGATTGGGCTAGGCCAACATTTCCTAAATAGACATCCAATGGCACAGTCACTGCTACCAACTCTCAACAGTTGGGATCTTGTGAAAATAAAGAGCTTCTGTTCAGATAAAGAGATTGTCACACGAGCTCAAAGGCAACCCACAGAATGGGAGAAAATCTTCACTAACCACATATCTGATAGAGCTCTACTGTCCAGAGTGCACAAAGAACTTAGAAAATTAAACACCAAGGAAACCAATGGCCCAATTAAAAAATGGGCCCTGGAACTTAAAAGAAATTTTACCAGAGATGAAATTAAAATGTCTAACAAATATCTTAAAAAATGCTCCACTTCCTTAGCCATCAGGGAAATGCAAATCAAAACCTCCCTGAGATATCATCTTACCCCGGTCAGGATGGCAAAAATCCACAATACAAACAACATCAAGTGCTGGAGAGGATGTGGAGAAAGGGGAACTCTGCTACATTGCTGGTGGGAATGCAGGCTCATACAGCCATTCTGGCGAGCCGTCTGGAGATTCTTAAAGAAATTAAAGATTGAAATGCCATATGACCCTGCTATTCCACTTTTGGGAATAACCCCCCATGCACCAGAGGTTCGCCTCGATAGCACAAGCATGACTATATTCATAGCAGCACTGTTTACAATAGCAAAGTCATGGAATCAACCTGAATGTCCAACAGTTGACGAGTGGATAAGGAAAGTGTGGTACATCTATACACTGGAGTACTACTCAGCCATCAAAAATGATGAATTACTGGAATTTGCCGGGAAATGGATGTCATTAGAAACAATTATATTAAGTGAAGTATCCCAAACCCAGAAAGTTAAGCGCAGTATGTACTCCCTAATAGGTGGCTCCTAGTACCAAACTCACCCAGCCCACATTGAAACACTCAAGGGTAAACCTATGTAATACGGTCATTGCAAGGATTATGAACAGGAGGGATGGGGTTGGAGGGCCACACCAGACACAAGGAGAGAGGGGACCATGTTACAGCAGAGAAAATCGACCTCCAAGGAATGCAAGTAAGTAATGTGACACCTGGTTAAGTTCACAGACGTTAGTTCCTGATCATGTACAACTGAGGGGGTATGATCTCACCAGAAGGGGAGGGCATATAGTCTGGCAGATGAAAAGAGATCATTTTGCAAATGGGTGACTGATCCCTCCCTCACCGAGGTTTCCTGCTTTTATTACATCTACCCTTGAATGTGCTATTATAACAAGACTCCAGTTTAACAGTTTTTTGTCTCTGACCAGGGGGTGACATACAGTGCCCATCAGGATGGAGTGAAAGGCATTGCAGGAGCAGCAAAACTGGAAAAGAAAATCAACAAACCACAATCCAGACCTTCAGAGACTCTATATCATCCACATAGAACTAAGCCAGCCTAATCTCCCCCCATCCTGAAACTCAGGGACATCTGCGGAAGAGGGGGCAATGATTTGAAGAGTCTCCACACTAGATAGGGCTGAAGCAATCATAATAGGACTTTGCATGCCCTGCGCCATGTCCGTCACACTATTGACCTCACAAAGTCTAACATCGGCTAAAGGCACCAAGATCCTTGGAGGCAAGGGATTGACGGCCACAGTAGTGTTCCTAGGCTTAAGGGGAACACGAGAAAGGGTTCAGGGAAATGCCACTGGGTCCTTTTATGTCATCGGAAAGGAGGACCAAGAGGAGAGTTAGGCATACACAGTAAAGGACTCTCTGGGAATTGGGGGGAGGCACTGGGAGATGGGGAGGGAGGGAGGGGGAGCAGGGGGCTCGGGGGGAGGAGGGGGGGAACTGGTCTACCTATTGAGTTTGTATGAGCGGAAATAATAATAAAAAATGTTAAAAAAAAAGAAAGAAAAAAAAGATTAAAGCTGGACCCATACTTGTGACCATGTACAAGACTTAATTCCAAATGGATCAAGGACCTTGATATCAGGCCAGAGACTATAAAAACCATAGTTGAAAGGATAGGGAACTCCCTTGAGCTGATTGGGCTAGGCCAACATTTCCTAAACAGACATCCAATGGCACAGTCACTGCTACCAACTCTCAACAGTTGGGATCTTGTGAAAATAAAGAGCTTCAGATAAAGAGATTGTAACACAAGCTCAAAGGCAACCCACAGAATGGGAAAAAATCTTCACTAACCACACATATGATAGAGCTCTGCTGTTCAGAGTGCACAAAGAACTTAGAAAACTAAACATCAAGGAAACAAATGGGCCAATTAACAAATGGTCCTTGGAACTTAAACGAAACTTTACCAAGGACGAAATTAAAATGTCTAACAAATATCTTAAAAAATGCTCCACTTCCTTAGCCATCAGGGAAATGCAAATCAAAACTTCCCTGAGATATCATCTCACCCCGGTCAGGATGGCAAAAATCCACAATACAAACAACAACAAATGCTGGAGAGGATGTGGAGAGAGGGGAACTCTCCTACATTGCTGGTGGGAATGCAGGCTCATACAGCCACTCTGGCGAGCCGTCTGGAGATTCTTAAAGAAATTAAAGATTGAAATGCCATATGACCCTGCGATTCCACTTTTGGGAATAACCCCCCATACAGCAGAGGTTCACCTCGATAGCACAAGCACGACCATGTTCATAGCAGCACTGTTGACAATAGCAAAGTCATGGAATCAGCCCAAATGTCCAACAGTTGACGAGTGGATAAGGAAACTGTGGTACATCTATACAATATACTCAGCTATCAAAAATGATGAATTACTGGAATTTGCCAGGAAATGGATGTCATTAGAAACAATTATATTAAGTGAAGTATCCCAGACCCAGAAAATTAAGCGCCGTATGTACTCCCTAATAGGTGGCTCCTAGTACCAAACCCACCCAGCCCACCTTGAGACACTCATAGGTAAATCTATGTATTGCCTACAGTAATTGCAAGGATTATGAACAGGAGGGCCACACCAGAAACAAGGAGAGAAGTGACCATGTTACAGTAGAGAAAATAGGCCTCCATCAAGGACTGCAAGTAAGCAATGTGACACCTAGTTAAGTTCACAGACGTTCGTTACTGATCATTTACAACTAAGGGGGTATGATCTCAACAGAAGGGGAGGGCATACAGTCTGGCAGATAAAAAGTAACCATATTGCAAATGGGTGAGTGACCCCTCCCTCACTGAGGTTTTCTACTTTTATTACATCTACCCTTGAATATGCTCTTGTAATAAGACTCCAGTTTAACAGCTTTTTGTCTCTGGCCAGGGAGTGACATACAGTGCCCAGCAGGATGGAGTGAAGGGCATTGCAGGAGCAGCAAAACTGCAAAAGAAAATCAACAAACCACTATCCAGAACTTCAGAGATTCTATATCAACCACCTAGAACTAGGCCAGACTAATCTCTCCCCATCCTGAAGCTCTGGGACATTTGCAGAAGAGGGGGCAGTAAGAGTGTAAGAGCAAAAGGATGGGAGGAGCAATGATTTCCAAGATACTCCACACAAGTTAGGGCCGAAGCAATCATAATTGGACTTTGCATGCCCTGCGCAATGTCCAACACACTATTGACCTCACAAAGTCTAGCATCTGCTAAAGGCACCCAGATCCTTGGAGGCAAGGGATTGGCAGCCACAGCAGTGTTCCTATGCTTAAGGGGAACACGGGAAAGGGTTCAGGGAAATGCCACTGGGTCCTTCTACGTCATCGGAGAAGAGGCCCAGAGGAGAGTCAGGCATGCACAAGAAAGGACTCTCTGGGAATTGGGGCGGGAGGCACTGGGGGGTGGGGAGGGAGGGGTGAGGGGAGGGGGAGCAGGGGGTTCGGGGGGGAGGAGGAGGGAGGGAGGGAACTGGTGTACCTATTAAGTTTGTATGAGCTGAAATAATAATAAAAAATGTAAAAAAAAAAACTAAAATTCACCACACCACCCCTTAAAGGCACAAACAATTGTGAAATGCTTAATAATCCATGTCAAAAGCCTTCATATCTCTCATATTTAGAAATCTGTTCATCAGACCCATTATTTCCTCTTTGGTCCAAATCCTCAAGGTATTTGGGGTAGCTCATGCCTCAGATTTGTCAATACAGAATTACATAGTGGCTCTTAGCTCTTTTCATTGTGTTCTTTTCATTTAGTCTGTCATTATTTAGCCAACTGAGATGTTAGGTCTAACTTTACTCTATAAAGCTGTCACTGAATCCTCATGGACAATTTACAGTGACATGCCCACAGGTATGTAAAAAAGAGATACATGAAAGCATCATAGTCAAATGCTTGGTGGCAATTTATTCTGTCTTTTCTGTTGGTGAGATTTTAATGAATTCACTGCACATCCTCATGTAGGTCCTGCAATCCATTAGAAAATGTTGCTGTGTGTCCCATGCAAGCTTTTGCTGGCCACAAAGAGACTTGCTAGCAAAATGGACACCATTACCTCAACTTCCTGAGGTAATATGGTGCAGATATTTGGACATGAGCTACAAAATGAATGCCAGAGTCTGTTTATATTTTTTCATAAAGACCCCGTCAAAAAAACTGAGTAAACATCAGCTACTGATGAACAAATACAATACATTTGCTAGCATGTATGGTGGCAAAATTCTCTCAGAATCAGAGCTTCTCTGCTCATGACAATGCAAAGTCTAGTATATAAGTGACACGTAATTATCCCATAATTAATTATTCATATATTCTCCTTTATTTAAAAGTGATTTTATAAGGAGGCAAAAAAAAAAGAGGTTGGCCACTTTTATAAATCTGTTTTTTGAACAATAGATCCTTTGAACAAACTGAAATAGTCTCCATCTTTTATTGGATTCTTCTGATTGGAAAAACTCGGAGGAAAGTGAGCAAAAGCATGTTGACAACACAGTGATCAAGAAAGCTAAAGCAAAGGTGATCAACAGGATCCACTGAGTTTTCAGAGCTCCAGAGCATTCGCCTCGTACTCACAAATAGTATATGAGATTATGGCAGTGTACAAACCAGTCACCTCCCTACCAGGAAGTCCTCTTCCCTGAGAGACTATTGAGGTTGCTAATTCAAGCTGTGGGAAGAGGAGCTACTTTCTCCAGTGGCATACTGTTGCAGTTTGTCTGCGTGTTGCCAATAAATTCACAACCAAATGACTCAGCTTTTATTCTGGCTCATGATTCTCCATTACAGTTCATAATCCAACTTGGCAGCATAGTTCACACCAACGCCAGGAACTGAAAGAATGGGTTACACCATATGCACAGACTGCTGAGAGAGAGGCAAAGCTCATTTGCAGATTTGCAAGTCTATCCCAGTATGCCTAAATGTGCCGAAACACTGAACCAGCTCTCTCCATCTTATCTTCCTGCCCAGGGAATGGCTCCACCCATCACGGGCTGGGGTCTTCCCACATCAATTAGATATTCTCCTGTAGGTTTACTCAGAACTTCCCTTAACTATTAATTCTTCACAGATGTGCCCAGAGCTTCAATTGTCAAGTTCATGCCCATAACCCTAACTAGCACATATACTATTGTACACTAGCACAAACGCAGGCATCTGTTAATGAAGGCAACCCAGATGGAACTCAGCGAGTGAACCAGAAAAAGGCATCAAAGTGGGAAGAGACTGACTGGAAAAAGAAGGTTCTCAATATGATAAGGTGTAAGGTGAGATTGGATAATATGGGGTGAAAATAAATGACTTTAATTCATTTTCTTCATGTAGGAGACTCTCAATGAATAAATACACCTGTGAAAGAATGGGGTTGTCTGTGAATTTTGTAAACTCGCCCCTTACTACATAAAAGTTACTTTCTGGAAACATTCTGAAGACAACAATATCATGGAAGAAGGAGCAGAACTTGGCTCGTGTTTACATTGACGGTGAAGAAAAAGGTACGAAAAAAATAAAAAATAAAACCGAGACACTGTTGACCCTGACGCTCAAGGTACAGAAAAGAGACTCAGGTGACACGGCCTCCCAGGCCTCGAGGGAACACCCAGAGGACAAGTGTTCTGCTGTTACTACACATCATGTTCCACAGTAAAACATGAGATCGGAGTTTGTCATATTGACTGACAATCTCCTGTGGTATAAACATGCTTCTGTTTTGACGGGAATCTGCTGAGATTCCCAGTGAACATGTTATTTTGATCAGGTCAAATTGCACCTTGTCTACTGTCAATAATGCAAATGAGGATGCTTCCAGAAAACAGCATTTTTGTCTCTGAACATCCTACATTGCTGTGTTTCTCTAAGTTACATATTCAATAAAACTAAAAACAAATGACTATCATAGCTTCTGACCAAGATAACAATATTAAAAAAAGTTTCAGAATTAATTTAGTCTTGTATAAATAATCTCAAGAGAAATAAAAATAGAAAGTGTGGCCAACGAAGCAATCATAATTGGACTTTGCATGCCCT
Source organism: Typhlomys cinereus (assembly GCA_023101885.1). Classification (NCBI taxonomy): domain Eukaryota; kingdom Metazoa; phylum Chordata; class Mammalia; order Rodentia; family Platacanthomyidae; genus Typhlomys; species Typhlomys cinereus. The sequence continues at coordinate 6,631,755 of JALPQD010000026.1, forward strand.
GCGCAATGTCCAACACACTATTGACCCTTCAAATTCTAGAATTTGCTAAAGGCACTAAGATCCTTAGAGGCAAGGGATTGACAGCCACAGTAGTGTTCCTATGCTTAAGGGGAACACAGGAAAGGGTTCTGGGAAATGCCACTGGGTCCTTGCACCTCATCGGAGAGGAGGACCCAGAGGAGAGTCTGGCATGCACATTAAAGGATGCTCCGGGGATGGGAGGGGGAGGCACTGGGGGATGGGGAGGGAGGGGGGAAGGGAGGAGGGCATAGGGCGGTGGGAGGTTGGAGGGAGGGAGGGGACCAGTGTACCTATTAAAGTTGTATAAGTAGAAATAAAAATAAAAATAAAAAAAAGAAAGTGTGGCCAAATGCTGACTGGGTAGCAGGCTGTGTCCCCAGAGTTTAGCACACAGCCACCTGAGGATACAGAACAGATCCATGTCCCACACAGCTTCATGTGTACTTGTAGTTATTCTGCATGTTGCTGATAAAGTCATGACAAAACAGTTTAAGGGAACAAGGAGTTTACTGCCTCTTACGAATTCCTGGTTACAGTTGTTTTTCAGCTTGGCAGGAAAGCCCACGTTAACACCAAGGCCTAAGGACTTGGCTCCATCATGTTTCATAACAGCTGTGTGAGGGATGAGTCTTACTGAACAGTACAGGCCTACCCACCAGTCACACCGTAAGTTAAAGCAGAATCAGGGCCAGAGTCTCTAGAAATCAGTTCTCTCCTTCCACCATATGGGGTCATGAAACTCAAACTCAAGTTGCATCAAAAATAACATCTCCCAGAACTTAGGTCACCAGGTTTGTGAACTTTATTACACTCTGAGATATCTTGCTGCTGGTCCCCAAACACAACTTGGAATGAATTGTTTCCCAGTCATTTACAATTGACAAACAACTTTTTTTTGGACTAATCCTTCAGTTTTCTTATCTACCATCTGATCACATAATCCTTACCTTTTGTCATGACACCACTGACTTTCAATGGTGTTTTTCTGAGACCTCAGCATCCTTGTGGGCCTTTTTGCACAAGTGTAGCAGAGAGAACACTTCACTCCCTTCCAGAGACAGGTGTTCTAAGTGCTGCAGCTTGGAAGTTTCCCAAAATGCTTGTGTTGCACTTCATAGCTATTTCCTCATTACACTTAGGCCTAATATGTCATCGTGTTGTATATTTGTGCAGTTTTGCTGTGTTCCAAAATTCAGGGCGCATGTCTGTCTTATTTAAGGCATCTACATCCAGAACCTCACAAAACAAATAACTGCAAGATAGTAGCAAAATGGGAAATTTGTCTCCAGTAAATGTTTCATTCAAAAGGCATTCATAACTTAGTTAGACATGCACCTTGCTTTTCTAATAAGGTCAACTAATAAGACATACATATCATTCAAATTTAACACTTCAGTGCAAAACACTGCATTTTCATGTGGATACACTCAGTGTATAGGCATTATGTATGCATGTTTGCAAGGGTGTAGGTAATAAAATATAACTCTGAAAGCAATAGAAATGAAAAGTGGCTGTTACTTTCAAAGCAATTTATTTCCAAAAGTCCTCATTATAAATAGGAAAACGCTGAGTGGCTTTCCCCAGAGCCAAAGTCAGAGAACTCTGAGGCATGCTGCGAACAGAACTCTCTGGACTGGTGCTGCACCTGCCTGGAGGTGTCCGCCCACATGTTGCAGACCTCATGCGGTTGGAGTGGACACAAAGCCTGCTTCACGCTGCACTGGGTCAGCCTTCCTGCGACCTTGGGGAAGCTGGTCTCACTCAATCCTCAAATGCTGTGTCTAAATTTATACCTTCCCTTTCAGAAGGAAATTCTCTACAAATCCAAAATATGCAGCCTCTTTCTTTTCTTTGAGCCTTATATCGAGAAGTTCAGAAATTCTCTAATCATCACTGTGAAGCACAGGTCTGAGGCCTGGACGTAAACTGAAGTTCCACTGCTTACAGTTACTACTATAAAATGTTACTATGCCTCAATGATTACATCTAAAATATGCATAAATAATATAGCCTGTGCCATAAAGTCACAAAGATTAAAAAACATATAAAATACGGTATACATACATGAACGCAAATATATATACTATATACAGAGTTATAAACACACACACATAAACATGCACATAAATACACACGACAAGATGTTACAGTGATGGGAGTCTGGAACTGCAACTATTATTATAGGTGTGGATGCAAACACACGCATGCAAAGGCACAAGGGATACCAGGAGTCATCCTGGAGCACTTTTTCTGCCTTACTGCTGTGATTCCGAATTTCTAATTAAGCCCAGTGTTAACTATTAGGCTAGTCTGGCTGCCACCTTATGCTGGCTCCACCTTCCTGGGGTACAATTGCAGGATGGTCACCTTACCCACTCAGCATTTTTTACATGAGATCTGGGGATTAGAGCTGGTATTGCCAGCACTTCAATACTGAGACACCTCCCTAGCCTGAAATCCAACTTACTTAAAATACAAAAGAAGCAGTCAACATCCAGCCTACTGAGGATGCCACCCATTTATCCAAAGCGCATTCTAGCACTCCCAACTGTTTCACAAGATTCTAACACTTTCTTTAAGGAAGTATAATTAAGATTGTGAACAACTAATCTCTAGAAAAGAGATGAAAAGTGAGCGTTAAATGTTTCCTTGCTAAATGGTAACACCGTTCCCAGCATGATGAAGTTCAACAGGCATTCGAGGAAGAGTGGCCATATATTGCCCATTGATTGGTGCTGGGGGGAATTGGCATGCATGATAGTACAAAAAGTAGCTCATTAATAACAAAGTACTTTCATAAACATGCACCTAAATTACACTTGCATTTCACTCCTCCACAATTACAGTAAAATTAAGACTGCTGCAAATTTAAATATAAAACTCATACACTGACTTTGCTTAAAATAATAAAAAGTTTGAGGTAAATTAAAACTATAATAATGATTTATATACATGAATTTGGGTACAAATGTAGAATAACATGATCTAAACATTTTTCCATTTTCTATGTATATATGTACACATGCATATGGGAGCCTAACATTGACACGAGGAATTATTCTCTGGTACTTTTCCATCTTACTCTTTTTGAGATGGGTTTCTAATCCATTCAGCGCATGCTGATTGGGCTAGTCTGGCTAGCTAGCTTGCTCTGAGTATTCCAGTCTCTTATTATTTTAAGACTGGGAATAAAGATGGGTTCTCACATCCAACGGGTATTTTACACAGGTCCTGGAGACCTGAATTTTGGTCCCATGTTTGTGTGTCAAGCACTTTAAATGCTGAACCATCATCTCCCTAACCTGATGTAAAGTTTTAATAATAAAAATGTATAGAATTTTAGAGAAGCAAAACAATCTTGTAATAGTAGAAACCTTGGGGTCTAAAGCTGGATGAATGAAGGGAAATACCCTTATTAAGGAAAACCCAAATAGAGGTAACAAGCCACAGAAGCCTGAACCCCCACAAGAGTAGATAAGCCTGAGTGAACTCTGGGGTCCATAGAAGCAGACAGGCAGGAGGGAGAGTGGGAAAGAATTGAAGGGATTGATGAAGGGAAGGGAAGAGATGGGAGGGAGGGGAGATGCAGAGAAGCAGGATGAATACTCAATATGCTTGTAAAAGTAAAAAAATAAAAAATAATATAAAAAATTCAAATTTTTTATTTATTCAATTGTGCATGTACATATGTGTGCGGGTGTGTATGTATGTGTGTGTGTGTGTGTAGAACTACGGACGAATTCAGGAACTGTTGGGCCTGCCCAGGATTTGCCCCAGGGCATGGCCAGCACATGGGACTAAAGATGGCGTTGAGGGCAAGGGTCTTGGGCATAACCTGATCACTTCACAGAGAGCCCTAATTGGCTTTCAGGTATCTACCTGCCCCCTGTGCTGAGCGACATTGAACTTGACCATTAGCACCTGTAAAATGTATTGATCTGTGACATTTCACGCCTTGGTGGCCTTTGTCTATAAAAGTTCTTTTTCTCCCCCCAGTAAACTGAGATCTGCTTCTGACAATCTCCCCATCCCGTGCTGAGTCTCTGAGGGTACAGGCGGAGGTGGGGATGGCTAGAACCTTCTTTCAGCACAGCCAGCAGCTGTGTGTTTGAGTGAGTGAATGAATGCGTGAGTGGGCACTAGTTCCCACAAGGAACCACCATGGACCGCCTCCACCTCGGTGTTTACTCTGCCCCGGGATTCCCTACCAGGGCCAGAAACACAGGCCGCCCCCGCTTCCGCCCGGCATCTATCTATACGTGGGGTCTAGGATCCGAACTCAGGCCCTCCCGCCTGCAAGGCAGAGGCTTAACCCCTGAGCCACATCTCCAGCCCCCAAAAATTCAAATCTTAAAAAATATCTTGTAATATGTAAAATGAAAAAGAACTTCCAGATACCTAGCAGGACAAAATACTTTCTTAAGGAAAATGTACATGCATCTTACCTGAATTACATTTAAAAAGTATCCAGTATGTCTAAGTGATAGTCTAAATGCTTTACAAATACTAGCTAATTCAATTGTCACAGCAACCCTAGAAGCAGACAGATGATACCATTTTATCACTCAGTAAACAAAGACAGTCCTGTGCAAACAGGGGTAAACCTTCCAAAGACATACAGCTACCAACGGCCAGACCAGGGATTTGAACTCAAGTGCACATCCTTTCGTAATAATTTTTCTCCTAAAGTTGAGTTTCAGCTATTTTTAAAATTTTATAATGAATTATAATATTTCCTATCATCAAAATGAATTTAGTTATGTAACAAGAGACATAAATGATAACATTTCCTTAGTTACATTCAACAACTAAATATTCTTTGACAAAGCACATGATTATTTCATGAAAAGTATCCTGAATAAGAATAATCAGGGGAGATAAACAAATTTTTTAAATGTGAGATTTATCTTATTTTGCCTGCATCTTCGTAACTTCAACTGAATAAAAAGTTCTTGCTAACTATATAGTTTGGATGGATTATTGAAAAACAAAATGGAGTGAACTTCAAAGATTTGCAATTTTCTTATCTAGAATGCTTGCCAAGTCAGCATTTCAGCTTGCTTTGTCTAGTTGTCTACCTGCTTCACGGGTATGTAACTTTCTAGTCAAGAGTAGAGTGGGATTAGTTTCTGACTAGTGTTAGTTTAGACCTTGTGTTCAGATTAGAGGGTAAGTGAATTTCAATGGAGAGATTACTCGTAGAGACAACTAGTGAAAAATGGTGTAAAGGGTGCCACTTGCTAGAAAACAAAATCTCATTCCTTTAAAAAAAAAAAAAAAAAGAAGACTAAGAAGAGTTAAACTCATAAATTTTCCATGGAAAACAGAAATACAGAAACAGTAGTCTAATCCTCTGGTGCTTCTGTCTATACTAGAAATGTCTCATACATAAACACTCTTTGTGTCCCATGTTAGATATCAGGAATGTTTATCCTCCTAGCTCTCAGACTGGCCATCTAAGCACCTACCTAATACTAGGAAATCATTTTCCAATTTCTTTTCAGCCAAACCAAGAGCCCATGCCAGATTTGCATTCAGATTCCCAGGCCCATGATTAAGCCCTGTGTATAAGTAAAATCTGGCAGTACTGTACAGTGGATTTTCACCATTTTCCTTATGGAAGGACAGTGGACCCGTCCCACCTGATTTGGACAACTTCTCTCTCTATTTTGATTTCTGTGTGTTTCTTTCCCTATCAGTCCTTTTTATATTTCTCAGCCCTAGGATAGCTTCAAGGGTCACTATGCTTGGACATAGGTATACTTTTATAAGAAGGAATGACAACTGAGAGAGACCCCCTAAAAAAAAGCAACATTTGTCACAAGAATTTTATGATCATCTCTCTACAGGGTGTTTTCACAGCTATGACTAACTTACACATTAACATGATTATGCTGAATTTCAAAATCAGTTGTTGCTACATTAAAGGAAATTTGCAATAAAATAAATTTCCAAATAAAAAAAAACTATCTTTCAAAAGTCCCAAACTAACCCCAAGTATTATTCAAATTCAGAGAATTTGAGTCCCTTGAAACTTTATAAATTACCTAATGTTATCCCTTCCCAATTTTTGGTTTTCCTATTTATAGGCACATATGTTTTTTCTAAATGTAAGCCTTTCAAAATAGGAAAACACCTTTTTCAACACATGTCATTTTTCTAAGGTTTTGATATGAGGGGCTCTCTAAGTCATCACCAAAGTCAGGATGTTCAGAGTGCCTGTAGCAATCATTAAAAATATGTCACTAGCTGGCAAGGATGCAATTTTTCAACAAGTTCTTTGATTAGCACCATTTCATTCACATGTAATTATCTAACTTCTAAAATTATCAGTACATCGAAAGTTATCACATTCAAATTTAAAGGCTACATATATCCTACATGAACTACTACATTGAAATAATTTTGTTGTAGTCTTACTCTGTAATGATTTTACAATCGTATTGTATTGCTAAAAGGGTGTTAAAACCAAAATTTTTTAGACTCACTTGGTTTAGATCCTTATAAAACAGGTTCTAACCCTCCTAAGTTCCAAAGTTGTGACATATTTTTTTTAAAGTGCATTTGTCTTTTTTTTTCCACTCATATAAAGTTGATAAGTAGCCCATTCCCCTTTCTCCCTCCTCCCCTCCCTGGACCCCCCCACTCCCTCCTCCTTTCTTTTCCTTTTCCCCCTCCCTCCCCTTCTCCCAGTGCCCCCCCATTCCTAAAGCATCCTTTAGTGTGTCTGTCAAACTTCCCTCTGGGTCCTCCTCTCTGATGAGGTGTAAGGACTCAGTAGCATTGCCTAGAGCTCTTTTTTGTATTCCCCTTAGTATAGGAACACTATTATGGCTGTTAATCCCTTGCCTCTAAGGATCCTAGTGCCTGTGATCCAAACTAGACTTTGTAGGATTCAATGATATGTTGGTCATTGCAAGTGCATTTGTTTTATGCCCAACAAACTGCCTTCCAAATATTTGCATTTGTGCGTATACATTGGCACTGCTCTAGAGATATAACTGGTCAAAGTGCTGAGAATGACTATTAAATGCTCAACTCTAAGCAGAAAGTCTATATTTCTGAGTCAAGTGATCATGAAACATTGTGGGAGAGGGGGCATGAGGATTATAAGTGCTGGAGGACAGGATGGAGTTATGTAGAATGCTATCTTTGGGGCATGCCATGGACCTTACATTCATGAACTCACAGCAGCTATGATTACCTGTCAAGGTTTGTACAAGAATTGCACCCATCAAATATTCCAACATGGCATGGGGAAGAGCTCATGAGCAATTTATAACCAGTTAACAAGTGCAGGAGGCAGGAGATCATGAGGTCCCACACCTTCCTACCAAGCTACCAGCAGTTTGCTAGGGAAGGCAGATATTGTCTACAGTGGTGTGGCCATCCATCAGTAAGTTGCCCGTACTCTTATAATGAGCCATTCTCTCCTTCTCTTGTAAGTGACCCTAAATAAACTTACAGCTCACACACGCAGAAAAAAAAGACGTGAAAGCAGAAATAGAACTACTGGGAAAGAAGAAGAGAATCAATGAGAAGTCAGAGAGGACAAAAGAGGATAATGAGGCCAAGTATAATAAAAAATATATTGTATATATGATTTAATGCTATAATGCTATACCTATCAAAATCCCAAAACAATTCTTTATAGAAATTGACCAAACAATCTCAAAATTCATATGGAAGCACAAAATACCCAGGAAAGCAAAAACAATCCTGAATAACAAAAATACTGCTGGAGGTACAGCATACCAAACTTTAATCTATACTACAAATCCATAACAAAAAAAAAAAAAAAACAGCCTGGGTAGTGGTTCCAAAATAGACACATAGATAAATGGATAAGGGTTGAAGACCCAGATATAAGCCCACACAATTACAGCCATTTGATCTTTGACACAGGTGCCCAAAAAAATCGATGGAAAAAGAACAGCATCTTCAACAAATGATGCTGGCAAAACTAGATACCTGCATGCAGAACATTAAAACTAGACCCATACTTGTCACCATACTCAAAATCAATTCCAAATGGATCAAGGACCTTAATATTAGTACAGAGACTATGAAAACCATAGTTGAAAGAATAGGGAATTCCCTTAAGTGGATTGGGATAGGACAACATTTCTTAAACAGAAACTCAATAGCACAGGCACTAGAAGCAACATTCAACAAATGGATCTTATGAAATTAAAGAGCTTCTGTTCAACTACAGAGATTGTAAACCGAGCAAAAAGGAAACCCACAGAATGGGAGAAAATCTTCACTAGCCACACATATAATAGAGGTCTAATATCCAAAGTGCACGAAGAACTTAAAAAATTAAACACAAACAAGATAAGGAGCACAATTAAAAAATGAGCTATGAAACTTAAAAGAAACTTTTCCAGGGACAAAATTGAAATTTCTAACAAATATCTTTAACAATATTCCACATCCCTATCCATCAGGGAAATGAAAATCAAAACTACTCTGAGGTATCATCTCATCCTGGTCAGGTTGGCAAAAATCCACAATACAAACAATACCAAATGCTAGAGAGGATGTGGAGAGAAGGGAATATTCATACACTGTTGGTGGGAATGCAGGCTTATACAACCACTCTGGAGATCAATATGGCGATTTCTAAAAAAGTTAAGGATTGAAATGCCATATGATCCTGCTATACCACTTCTGGGAATAATCACCCATAATGCATCAATTCACTACACTGACATGAGTACATCCATTTTCATTATAGCACAATAGCAAAGTCATGGAATCAACCCAGATGCCCAACAATTGGCAAAGGGGAATGAAAATGTGGTACATTTATACAATGGAATACTATTCAGCCATCAAAAAATGAATTAATGAAATTTTCCAGTAAATGGATGGAATTAAAAGAAATTGTTCAGTGAAATATCCCTGGGACAGAAAGTTAGACACCATACGTTCTCCCTTATAAGTGGATCCTAGTTCCAAACCCACTTAATGATACTCAAAGGTAAATCTTTGTAATACCCACTATAACTGCAAAGGATTATAAATAGGAGGGAAGGAAAAAGATTCCAAAAGAAAGGAGACAAAAGAACATACTTCAATAGAGAAATTAGGCCACAGTCATGTACTACATGTAAGTAGTGTAGCTCACTCTCGCTTCCCTTCCTGTTCACTTGGGATTGGACAGGTTTGATCTCCCCAGTCGGGGAGGTGATAGGGGTTGTCAATTAGATGGTAAACAACTGGCAACTGGGTGACTGACCCCACTCTCTATTGTGTCCTATTCCTATTCTTCCATCTACCTTTAAGCCTGTTCTTATATTAAGACCTTCTTTTAAACAATATTTTATCTTTGGTTAGGAGATGGATACCCAACCAGGAAGTAGCCAAGGGCATTGCAGGAACAGCAAAACTGAAAACAACAACAAACCATAATTCAGAACACCAAAGACCCTACAGTGTTCACTCAGAATCAGACCAGATAAATCTCTCCCCATCCTAAAGCTCAGGGAACCTTACAGAAGAGATGATAGCAAGATCGTAAGAGTCTAAAAATGAGGAGGACCACTGATAGGCAAGATACTCCATGCAAGTCTGGGCTGCAGCAGCCAAGATATAGCTACAATGTGATTTGACCTTGCCTGACCTTCACAAAGGCTGGCATGTCAATAAGCCCTCAAAGTCTAGCACTTGAAAAAGCTTCAGGTGGTAGGATCTTCAGAGGCAAGGGATTAAATAAAAATAACAGTTCCCATATTAGTGGACAGCCCAAAAAGGGGCCGCAAGGTATGCCACTGAGTCCCAACCCCTCACCAGTGTAGATGACTCGGAGGGACATTTAGTGCCCACATAAACAGATGTTCTGGAGGATGGGAGGAAGCAGGCAGGAAACATCAGAAGAGCAGGAGGGAGGAAAGAGGGGTGAGAGAGAGGAAAGCCAGGGAGAGAGTGGGATGGGAGGATAATAGGGGGAAAGGAGGAGAGAGGGGGACGGAGGGGAGTACCTATTGAGCTTGTATAAATTGGCAAAAAATAATAAAAATATACTGTAAACATGTATGAAAGTGTCATTAAACCCATTATGTGTAGTAAATACATGTTAATATAAAAAGAACTAACTTTATGGTAGAATAAAATAAAGTACTTTTGCTTTGTCCTAGGTACCTGGCATAGAGCTTCAAAATCCCTTGGAATTTCCTGAGTGTTGGAGATTCTCTTTTGTTAGTTTCACAGGCTTCTTTGGTTTACTGCCCAAATTTATGTCAGCAAGGCATTGTGTGTAGGTGTGAGGTAGAGTCACAGCTGGACAGATTCAAAATGGAGCCTGATCACTAAAAATCCAACCACATGATTAGTGGGTTAGTAGATCCTTTTTCTCCCAAGTTTAGGAAGTGGAAGGGAAATAGAGATTGAGTTCAGGCATGTGACCAATACGAGTTGTTGGTGTGAGAAAAGCAATCAGTTGTCTCATCAACATGTGAAAGCTGCAAGTTACAATAGCAAGCACCCTGGCAAAAGGTGACCAGTAATCTCCAGGGAGGGATTTTCCTCTCTCTACCAATCTAGCATTGCAGATTCAGACTCACTACGACTATGCCAGATGAATTTATTTTTACCTGAAATATGCCAACAGTCTTCAGTATACTTACTAGTGGCATGAATGCTAAGGGAATAACCAACTCCTTCTGATTGGATTTAAAGTCCATTTTCAGCAAGGATCACATTCCTACTGATGTAAGCTAGAACAAAAGCCTATGAAAATGGAGTACATAGGCCCTGGGCAGGAGGGAGCGAGCAGAAGCTATTAAGTTTTAGCTGTAAAGGCACTGACTGCCTTTTAAGCTGTCATTAAACCCATAGTGCAGAAAATAAGTGAATGCAGACTTCTGAACCTTAAACAGGACATCTAAACCATTAACCCTGGTCCCAAGGCTCAGGGACAGCAGGGGTGAAGCCAATAGTATCTTCTAATCATGAAGATCAGTGGATGTTTCAGTCTCTTACATAAAATGGCATACTATTTACATTACTTATGGTATTCTATTCTATGTTTTATTAGTTTATATGCACATGTACACACAGTAACCAGAAGTCAATATCAATTGTTTTCTTCAATAATTCTCCACCTTTTTATTTTTGAGGAACTCTAATTTACTAAATCTAGAACTGGTCAATTTCACCAAACCAGCTGACCAATGATCTCCAGGGAGGGATCTGCCTGTCTCTATCAATCTAGCATTGTAGATTCAGACACACTATGACTATGCCAGATGAATTTATATTTACCTGAAATACTCCAATAGTCTTTAGACATATCTCTATCTCATCAAAGGGGATGAGAAGGGAGAAATAATTCCTTAGAATTATACATTAAAATAGAATAAATGGAAAAAATAGAATAATTGGGATAGAGTGACAGTTATAAAGAAGGCTTACTTTAATCCTTGTCAATTTCTCATCTCTTCCTATGATATGGTGTGATCAGTTCTCCTAACCCCTGGCAGTAACTCTTCTGCAAAAATGGACTGTAACCTAAAATCATGAATTGGAATAAAAATACTCTTGTTTCACTCACAAAAATTGAATATTTGAAGACATGTTCTATGAGATAAACATCTTCCTAGAACTTACTAGTATCACTAATATTTTTTAATTTTATAGTGTGCTATACACATCTATCCCATATAACCTTCTCAGCAGTATGTTATTATCACTTGTATTTGACAAGAAAACTGAAAATTTGAGGCATGGAATAGCATGATATTGCACCATGACTGAGGGATCCATCAGGGTGAACCCAGATCTCACCGACCACATTGCTGATGCACATAACTTTTGAAAAGTCACACTGACAAATTGTATAATGAAAATTAAGTCCACATGATTCCTTTTTCAGTTGTCACTCTAGACTGATCTGTATTAATTTCTCTAATAACGGAATAATTAGGTAGGTGTGGCCCATCCCATTCAAAGGACTAATCCCTCCACATTTTCCCTCCTGTGTCTCATCACTGCATCCACTGACACAGTCTTTAGGTTACCTTTTTGTAACTCTCAACCTCTGTATATGATGATTGCCACACGACTTGATTGTGGCAAGTCTAAATGATAACCTGATTTAACACCTGACAGGAGCTGAAATGTTTAGTGAAAGAATATATAATGTACAATTTTCTTTTATAATGCTACTTCTGGCAGAGCCTAGTTTTACAATATTGTTCAATTATATACTTCCTGCCTTTAAGTATATTTTACTCTTCATTTTTTTCTTGAAAAAGCAAAGAAGGTCTGACATTTCTTGCAGATATGCACAGCAGTGGCTGTTGCTGTCACCCATGACAATAGATGAGGATATTATCTATTACTGTGTTATTATTATCCTTCCTTTTAGCATCATATTGCCATGGCAACTGCACATTGAGGGAGGTTTACAACCGCTATGACAGTTCTCAAGATTCACTATATTTCGAGTCTCCATGTTCTCTTGGGGAATCGAGGGCATCCGTGTGTGGATGTGCCACATTTCTCTCCCTAGCATGAGCTCACCCTGAACCTTATAAGCAGTCTGGGGCACATTTGGGAAGCCTTTAAAATGAACTACGTCATGACATGTCATACATAAAAGGAGTGCTATTGTTGTCTTCAATTACCTCGAGTTCCAAGCATCATAATGAATGAATCTTAGGAATAATGAAATAATAAATTTCCACGTGGATGAAATTGCAATCTTGATATCCTGACTACGCACCATCACTCTGCCGAGCCTCCCAGCGACAGGGTGATGCTGCCCTTGAACATCCTGGGGACTGTCAAGAAGAGTAAATCTTCAGGGTTTCCTGATGGCAATTCTTAACTCAAGGGAATATAAGACATTCTTCGTGAAACAAAAAGTGACAGATAAAAATGGCTTAATAAATCACTCTTTAGAATTATATTAGCAATAGATGAACTAATGATTCTCTCAGCAGGATGAAAGTTCCTCGAGATTACATACTGACAAGCACAGTGTCATGGAATATGTGTATCTCATAAGTATTAGATTATTCAGAGGAGAAGAGAAGGAGGTAGGGGCAATATTGGGGGGGGCATCAGGAAGGAGACCCATCTGCCTATTGAGTTCTTAGTGCATGAAAGTTGTTTGACATCCTTAAAGTTCTGCCTGAGCTAAGAATTTCTGCAATCCTGGAAGTTCACGCCAACAAATAAAGATGTAAGTTTGGACTATCCAGAACTCCATCAACTGAGTTCTAAGTCTCTGTTGTGTGTACAAATTTATTTTAAATTCAGACATTCCCTCCTCTGGTGTGTGTGTGTGTATGTGTGTGTGTGTGTGTGTGTGTGTGTGTGTGTGTGTGTGTGTAGGTTACGTAAACACAAGTCTCAGGAAACTCCAAAACTTCTGAGACTCAAAGGCCCTTCCCCAAGTTCACATGAGCATTAACAATTGCTGGGGTGCCCAGCTGGTGACCTGCTAATGAGCTAGTGCAAGTCATGTAAAGCGCTCCAGGATGCAACTACGGTGAGTCATCACCTATGCTGATAAGAGTTTTCCCATGCTCCTGTAAGTAACTTCTCGTCCATACTCCTTTAAATAACTTTTGTAACTCACCAATACACTAAGTTAGACTCAGGTGGAATTTCTTCAGTCTATCAGTTTTCGAATGTGAGTTGTGCTTGACAGGCTCATGTACTAGCTAATGTTATATTCAGGAAGGTCCTGGCTTCTTTCGGAGGTAGAGTCTTGTTGGAGGAAGGCAGGTACAGGTTGCCCCAGCCTGCTTCTGCTAGCTGTCTGCTCTTGCAGTTTGCTTCTTGCTCCTCTGCTTCCATGATGATGTCTACAGGCCTGAGTCTCCTCCAACTTCTGCTGTGTACAATGCCTGTTTTGCCATAAAGGGCCGTATCTCCCCTCTGGAACAGTAAGCCAAAAACTCTCCTTTACTCTCCTTAGGTTGTGCTTGAATATTACATATCTCACAGTAGTAGAAAGAAAAGTAACTACAACAATCATCGATGATGCTGTTTAGGAAGGTTTTGAAACCTTTAGGTGTTGGTCACGGCAATAAGAAAAGTTAACTAACACCATTACCCTCCACCCCAAACCTCATCAGTCTTCAAGCTGCAATAAAACTCTGATTGCTCTGTCCCTAATCTTCATGGCTGATAAATACTGCCTGTATCTAACTTTCATGTAAAATTGTCAAATAAAATAAAACTTTATTGCTCACTGAGTAATGGTCATTGTTTGCTCCGAGGATGCTGTTCTTCGTCATGTGGTAAAATCTTAAGTTAATGCCTCAGGTCTTTCCTTCGAAATAACAGTTTGTTAAGGCAGCCTTCCATTTCAGGAGCACAAATTATTTATTTGATGTCAATTTTTAAATTGATTTGACTACCTTTAAGGTAAATTTTCTTCAGTATTTGATAAATGTCTTCATTGCATTATCTGTATCTTATTAAATATTACATAATTTTAGATGCAGTGTTTTGAGAAATCCTTGAAAATATATTAAGCAATTATTTATGCTTATACATTAAATCCAATTGCCACAAAACAAGTTGTAAAAGAATACTCGTTAACTTTAATTTCTTGAAAATGATCTCTGAGTATGTCTTATGGCTCAAGATATTTTTTTAGGGGCCTGGAGAGGTGGCTCAGGGGTTAAGCCTCTGCCTTGCAGGCAGAAGGTCCCGAGTTCAGATCCTAGACCCCACTTATAGACGCCGGGCGGAAGCGGGGGCGGGTGCGTTTCTGGTTCTGGTAGGGCGGAGCCTGTGAATCCCTGGGCAGAGTAAACAAGGAGGAGGTAGAGGTGGTCCATGGTGGTTCTTGAATTCGCCCGTGGTTCTACACACACACACATACATACACACACGCACAATTGAATAAATAAAAAATTAAAGATATTTTTTAGAAAAATTTGGAATTTTAGGTGAAAAATTTTGTGATGTAATGAAAAATTATTATCCTCTTACACAGGAACACACATAAACTTGTTTACAGATGTTCTCATCAAGTTTCCATGTGCACGAAAATAAACAGAATGATAGGCACTAAACTAAGTTTTACTCATTCACCATAAAGACAGGATGGAATCTCCCATTATGTAATAAAAATTTACAAATATCAATCCTAACTATACTCAGAAAATGCAATGTGAGATATACAGCTCATGACTAATTGTTTATAACATTAAAAGTCATAAAAAGCATGAAAATTGTAAAAAGTCAGCATTATTTCATAATGATCTTCTACTATATTTGTAAAAGCTTTTTTTTAAATATACTTTTTTTATTTATTCAATTATGCGTGTGTGAGTGTGTGTGGGTAGAACCCGGCATCTATGTGGGGTCTAGGATCCAAACTCAGGACCTTCCGCCTGCAAGGCAGAGGCTTAACTCCTGAACCACCTCTCCAGCCCCTATAAAAGCTTTTTTTACCTGACATGAATACCCTCTATGGTATGGGTTTGTAATCTCTGTGTTCTGAATGTTCATGTGTCCCTTCAGCCAATGATAGTGCAACTAAACATGTCTCAATGCTTCTGTCAATTAGTGTCAATGTAATATGCTAAGAATATTCTTGGCTGATGATGAGGCAATTTTCTAGGAGATGGACATCTGCTGAAGCATAATTCTATTTATTTAGCTGTAGTTTCATTTTTTGCCTTTTATTTTATACACTGAAAACAATGTTGATCAGTAATAGCTGAGAAAAGATACGCGTAAGAGCAAAATTCATCAAAATCAGATCAAATTATTTTTAAATATCCAGTCAAATGTATATAGAATTTAATCCATGCAATAGCAAAGAAGTTAAAAATTAATGAGCTGAGCATATGTATCATTTGTGGTCTTAGATGTCCCCCCCCAGCTGCCCATATGCTAAAGGCTTAGTTCCCCCTGCAGCAATGTGAAGATGTGGCCTTGGGGAGGGGATTGAATGGAGAGGATATGGGTAATCCATTGATAGATTCATACATGAAAGTGTTTCAGGGGAGGGGCTTAGTTATGAAAGTGGTCTACAGCAGAGAAAATAGGCCACCATCAAGTACTGCAAGTAAGTAATGAGACATCTGGTTAAGCTCACAGACTTTCCTTCCTGGTCACTTGCAACTGATGGGGTTTGGTCTCACCAGACAGGGAGAGCAAAGAGTCTGGCAGATAGAAGGTAACCATTCTGCAAATGGGAGACTGACCCCCCTCTCACCGCGGTCTCCTACTCTTATTCCATCTACCTTTGAATTTACTCTTATAATAAGATTTTATTTTAACAGCCTTTTATCTCTGGCTAGGAGGTGACATCCAATACCCATCAGGATGGAGCCAAGGGCAGTGCAGGAACAGCAAAACTGGAAGAAAAAAAAAACAACAACAAACCATAATTCAGAACATCAGAGACCCTACATTTATCACCAGGAACCAGGCCAGCCTAATCTCTCCCCATCCCAAAGCTCAGGGAAATTTGTGGAAGAGGGGGTGGTAGGATTGTAAGAGCCTAAAGATAGAGGGGAGCAACAATATGCAAGATACTCCACACACGTTAGGGACGAAATAATCATAATAGGACTTTGAATGACTTGCGCAATGACCACCATATCATTGACCCCCCCAAAATCTAGCATGGATCACAAGCACTATGATCCTTAGAGGCAAGGGATTAACAGCCACAATAGTGTTCTTATACTAAAGGGGAACACAAAAAAGAGCTTTAGGCAATGCTACCGAGTCCTTACACCTCATCAGAGAGGAGGACCCAGAGAGAAGTTTGACAAGCATACTAAAGGATGCTCCAGGAACTTGGGGGAAGAGGAGGCACTGGCAGAAAGGGATAGAGGGGAAAGAAGAGGACAAGGGGGGAGGGAGCAAGGGGATCCAGGGAGGGATGGAGAGAGGGAAGGGAATGGGGTACCTATCAAGTTTGTATGAGTGGAAAAATTAAATTAAAAAAAAAGAAAGTGGTCTATCTCTCACTCTTTTTCCCTCTCCTTCACAGTTTTAACTTTTTTATCTTGGGCATTTAATCACAATAACATAAAGATAATAAAGCATGCATCTCAAAATTTGCAAATTCATTCTGAGATAAACAGAAATAAATTAGAAAAGAGAGTTATTGACGAAAACAGAAATGGAATGAAAAAATAGACAGTCAACTAGAGAACAACTTGAATCTTTGAAATGACCATTAAGTTGATAATCCCTTAGCAAGACTAATGAAGAATAAAAGGAAGAAATGTAATGTTGTTATGAATATACCAGAAGCACATCACTATAAATCAAGAAGTATTAAAATTGTAAGATAGTCACAACATTTATGATAATGAATTTGAAAATTAAATTAAATGAATAACTTCTAAACAGCACAACAAAACTGGCACAAAAGCAAGAAGTTTTAACAGCCCTATAACGCCAAAATAAATTAAATCTATAATTAAAAAATGTCTCAAGACATTGAAGTATAGCTACTGTCATCTAAGAAATACTATCAAATATTAAAAGTGGAAAATAAAATCCCCTGCATAAAAAGCTTTCTACAGATCAGATAAAGGAACTTCCCAAGACTTATTTCATATCAGCATAGCTTTGCTGATATGATCTCACAAAAATTGATGCAAAAGGAATACAGCTCAGTTTCATTCATGGACATAAATGCAAAAATACTAACCAAAATATCAGTGAATCATTTACAATACCATTTGAAACAAATGGTATACTTTGATCAGTTTGGAAATTTTCCCTGAAGACCTTGGTATTTGAGGTTTTAAAGTCTGCAATCCAGTAGGAACTTGCAGACAAAGCCGATGGATGGATCAGTTTAGTTGGTAAAATTACAGACAGATAGATAAAGGTTGAGTCAGGAACACAGGAGTGGTCACAGCTCGCTCGAAGGTGTTCATAGGCTGTTTGATCCATGTCTCATCTCCCTGGAAAGGGACAGAGGCTTAAACAGGAAGACACTCAGATGCAGACTTCAGCACGAGGCCGAACTCTGTGATTGGTTGATGAGGATGTCTGCATTGTGGCAAAGGAAAGGATCTGTCAGAAAACAATGTCTAGTATCCTGTAGTTGGCAGCAAGGATGAGTACAGTAGTGAAAATCCTATAATCTGAAAAGCCAAACTGAAAATGACAGAGAAGCTGTGGATGGATGGAGAGAGAGAGATGAGAGTCTAGCACTCCATGTGGAAATGCTTGTAAAAAATAGATCGAAGAGCAAGGATCAAAATTTCTGGATGAAGACTGCTCACAAGAAAATAGAAAGAAGGCATGGCTTCAACTCCTCAGCAGCCTTATAACTAGCCATGTAGGATGTAGGACAGAACAAAACTTAAAGAATCCAAGCTGGAAATCTAGGTTTTCAAATCCCAGTTTGTTTTCTCAGTCTAATGAAACATAAGCAAATAGGAGCTATGCCAGAGTTAAACTCAGTAAGCCACCATCACCAAGGGCTCTTCCCAAGCCACCAGACCTCTGGGGCTTCATTAACTCTAACATTTTTGGATAAGGAAACAATAAAATTTCAACATCAAACTTTTCTTAAAATACAGGAATAAAATAAAATGGACTACTAATGTTCAAATTTAATAATGTTTACATGTAGCTATCAGTTAGTCTCAAACACGTTCACCAGGGAATTTATTCGGGTGGAACTGCTCGCTTACAAGTACCATCACTATTGTATCTCATTTGTTTTATCTTCTGTGTGCACTGTGATGTAACAGTATCACAGACAAAATAACTCAATGATTGTACCCGACACTTCTGTCAACTAAATTCAGGCAATATGGGGAATGTTAATCAATTTTTTCTATTGTTTGAGGGGAAAAAGGTAATTTAGGATAGGTTAGTAGATTTGTTTGAAACAAATCAGCTTATAAGCATCTAACTCAGATGCACAAGGATTGAAAACATAGTGAATATTTCAAAGCTAAATGTCCTAGGGACACCCAGCCCACACGTAAAGGACCTAATGTACTGTCAAAAGAATGTGTCACTTTTTCACGATTGTTTCTTACTAAATTGTACAGTGAGTTCCACTAGCCAGTTGACCCTTTTTGTTCTTGGGGAAGGCCCCTAGGCCATGTCCCAAGCCCCAGGTCATCTTTGCACCCCACTAGCCAGTGGGACCTTTCTGTTTCAGACCTTGGAGGACTCCCTGCAACTCAGGACTTAACAGAGTCCAGAGAAAATCCAAACAACGGGCTAAGGGACCAACACCATACATCTGAGGACTTCTAAAATCATCCCATTAATGAGAGAGAATTTTCACATCTCGCTCTAAAATAAATAAACCTTTTAACCATCCTGTTACTCTCAATTGTTATTTACCATAGTTTAACATTTCCATATAGCCCACCCAAAAACCCATACAACTTCAGGGACTATACCATTCACCCACATATATCACCAAGAAAGTAAACCTAAAAAGTGCACTACCTTACTAATCTTCAATCCCTGTCTATTAAACCCACCTTAATTGATGTACTAACAGTCCAATAGCTTCATCTAGGAAACCACACCAACACCAGACAGGAATATACAACTCCAAGGCAAACACAATCAATAACCGCTCAAGTGTAGTAATACTGTCTAATTCAGTTCAGCCAATAACACACAAAAACAAAAAGAAGGACATAAGAGATAAAACAAAAATGCCCAGGTCACAATGCAAAAATAAAAATACAGTCCAATTTATCTGAATGAGGCACAGGTGGTGGTAACCCATGGCAACTTCTTAAATGTTATACAGATAAGCATCTGCCAACAGATGCACCAAAACTATTCGTTGGTTTTTTGTTCTAAACCAATAGTACTGGAAAGCACACAATAGTTTTCCAAATACATTTTTGTATTATAACACTGCATAAGCTAGTCTGACAGTGCTCTAGCCACCTCAGTCCTACAAAGCTTGCTTGAGGGGAAGAGTTGTACAAAGTGCAATTTTAAGTACCAGGGGAAGAAAGAACCATGCAAATCCATGTAATGAGCATCTTGGCCTTTATCCTACAGAGACAGACTTTTTAGTATGAATTTACAGAATGTAAGACCACGGACTCTTCTTTATACTGTGGCCTAATTTTAAAGGTCTCCAGTTGTTTTTAAAGTTTGCCCTTGTGCCAAGCTCCAGTGTATATATAATTGATTTGTTTGTAAACTCCATTATCAAAGTAAATCTTAGAGCAATAAGTTTTACATATTTTAACTAAAAAGCTTGAGCTGCTGAGACATTTCCCATTTTAAGAGATGGGCTGAAGAGATGGCTCAGGGGTTAAGCCTCTGCCTTGCAGGTGGAAGGTCCTGAGTTCGGATCCTAGACCCCACGTATAGATGCCGGGCGGAAGCGGGGGCGGCCTGCGCTTCTGGTCCTGGTAGGGCGGAGCCTGTGAATCCAGGGGCAGAGGCGTCCATGGTGGTTCCCGAATTCGTCCGTGGTTCTACACACACACACATATATACACACACATACATACACATGTGCTCACACACATACACGCACAATTGAATAAATAATAATAATAATAAAAAAGAATTCTCCCCTACTCTCCCAAAAACTTGAAATATGAAGATGTAGTTTGGCTTTTGACAATCCTAATATAACGGAAGATTAAGTGTAATTCAGGGGACCATTTATGCAAAAGGTGGAATCTCTTGCATAATATCCCAATAACAGGTTTTGCCAATTTGGGGGGACAAATATTTGCAAAATCGTTAGCCCAATAGCAAGTAAGAATGTGGGCCAACATAAAAATGCATTAATATCCTGTTTTCCAATTTGGCACCCTTTCTAATGTTTATAAATGTTTCTAATGTTTATAAACAAAATGAGATATTGCCCAGATCAAACATAAAAATCCTAAATAACATGTTTTTTAGGTATTTACTATACATGATCTGAATTAAAAACATGAAATCAAAAAATAACATTTTTTCTCTTCCTCCTCCAAAAAAAAAATATCATAGACATCTTACAAAGCCAGAATTAAAAAAAATTCTAGCCAGTCATGGTAGCACCATAAGTAATCATGGAGGAAGATGAGACAGGAGTATCACGCGTTCAAGGCCAATCTGGAATAATGTCTTAAAATGGAATCTGCCCAGATGTATACTGATAAATGGAAAATAAAAATGTGGTACACACATACAATGGCGTCTTATTTACCTGTCAAGAAAAAGGAAGCTACAAAATTTGTATGAAAATGTATATGACTGAGAATTAATATATAAAGTGACACAGCACAGATTCAAAAAGACAAATTCACATTCTATCATATGAGGATGTTAGCTGCTAATTTTTGAAAATTTGCCGTTACGCAAGAGTGGATAGAGACCAGGAAGCTAGATGGGCCATGGTAGAGGAGAAGGTTTTAACAAAGGGTCTGGAGAAGGAAATAAAACATAAAAGTAGAAAACAGAGTGTTGGGGCAGAGGAAGACAAGCAGAGAGGGTGGTGGGAGGGAGGAGCAGGAACAGGGCCTTCCAGAACTAAGGATACACGAAATGCATCAAGGAAAATATCACTGTATCATAATTTTGAATGAAAGTTTTAAAAAGTATTTTTTAATTACTACCAATTATGAGATGGAGAACCAGAAAATACAATATATTCTATAGAATGGAAATGGATTGAAGGAGAAATCACTATATTAACTGAAAGATTCCAAACACAGAAACACGTGTTTATTGCCTGAAAGATCCCAAACACGTGTTTTCTCTTATATGTGAGCTCAAGATATTAACTGTTATATAAGTGTGGGGGTGAAAGTTATGGAACTGGAAATGGACCATGTAAAAGGGAAAGGAGGTCTTGAGGAGGGCTGGCAAGGGGGAAGGAGATAATAGGGTGTGTGGGGTGAGAAACAGGAGCAGGCTGCTGGAGGGAGGAAAGGGAAGGGCGGAAGGGGAAGTAGAGTGAAAGAAGCAATCAGCAAAGATTATGAGT
Source organism: Typhlomys cinereus (assembly GCA_023101885.1). NCBI lineage: Eukaryota > Metazoa > Chordata > Mammalia > Rodentia > Platacanthomyidae > Typhlomys > Typhlomys cinereus. Next base: position 6,653,698 of record JALPQD010000026.1, read on the forward strand.
AAATATTATTTTGTATGCTAACTTAAAAAGGATTTAAAATATCCACCAGAAAAACATACCGTGCAAAACAAAATGACAGACTCACCTATTTGTCTTGTTTATGATGGATGATTTGGGAGCAGAGACCTCAATACATGTGAAAAAGCCCCGAGCTAGTATGTTCATGTCAAGTTATCCAAGGTTTCTACACCTACAGTTTGTAAGTACAAAACCCAATTCTGTCTGCAGTGAAGTGCTTTAAATGTTAAAAGATTTTTATAGATGAAGTGCAAAAGCGTCTCAGTAAACAATCAGATACAGAGACAAGAGGGAAAAAAATGAAGCCAGACAGAGATGTCTCGCATAAAGTAACTATGTTCATTGATATTTGATAGTTTACAATAAAATTAAACCCCAGCAGATCCTGAGAAAAAAATAATAGAACTGCGGGAATTGAAAAATGAAAATTACCCATTGTAAATCAAAAGGAGTCAGATAAAAGGCAGATTTTCCCAAACTGGAAGAAAATGTGTCAAGTGGAACCAGAATGAAGACTTTTTACTGAACTCAGCAAGGCCACAGCCAGGCTTCCAGACTGGTTCTACTGAGCATTCTTCTTTCCTACTCCAATTTACATTGAAATAATTAACAAAACCCAAACTCTGATTCAGAAAGAAGAAAGGGAGAGAAAGGAAAAGGAGAGGAGGGGAAAGGAGAGGAAAGGAGGGGAGAAAAGGGAAGGGGAGAAATAGAAGAAGCTTACTGATCTCAAAAAACAATGTTTCTGATACATATCGTGAAATTTGCTTAATAGATGGCCTATTAAATGTTCAAATTGGTAAACATCACATGTAGCTGAATTCTACTGACTATAACAAAAATGCATTTGGATGCAGATACATGTGTAACTGCAGCTACGCAAATAAAATAAAAATGAAATAAAACAGTAAAAGGGGTTCTAAATAACCTTGCATCATCTGTTGGAGTGCTCACATTTTCCCAGCAGACCAAGCAGCAGATTTTACTGTTCCCATAAATTTATTTTCCCAACACACTATTCCTCTGTTTCTCCTTTTAGTTCTACCAATCACTCCTTTAACTCATTTTTACACTACATTATTTGGTATGTCATAAAATTTTCCTGGAAAATTGAATAATTTTGTCATATGGCATGATGATCATCTCATGAGATAGTATAATCATGTTATAAAATCCAACATCCATTCATGACAAATAGAAACAAATGATTATCCAGATCTAATAAAAGAAAACTCCTTTGTCCAACAAAGAAGACATCAAAAAGAAGCAGAGAACACTTATTTAAATTTAGAGGTAAGACAAGAATGTTTCCTTTCCCTCAAACTCTAAAATTTGAGTAGAGATTTCTGCAAATGAAATAACAAAGCAATAAGATGTAAAAATGTAAGGACTAGAAATAGAGAAACAAATCTTTGCTATTTACAGATGATAGGATTATCTACAAAAAAAAACTGTGAAAGAATGAACATATAAATTATTCAAAGCATGAAGACATTTTAGCCAGTCTGCAAGATGCACAAATACTACGCAAAGCCAATGGAAATCCTATAAACCAGCAAGAAATTGTAAGAAAACAGAATTTAAAATAATATTTACAACCTTACAAAATATTAAGAATTTAGACAGTAAGTTTTTGGAAACATCTTGCATGGCTTATCCAGTTGTTAAATACAACCATTATTTTAAATAGATGACATAAAACTACAGATAAATACTTAGATTATTGTTTCTTACAATCCTTATACATGTGCTGCACAAAAATCTGTTTTTGAGATTACTAGTTTCCACTGGTTCTGTCCTATGGGAATGCCACATGGCACCATGTTAGTCCATATGTCTTCCCTACTCCACATTCAGGAACATCACATTGGAAACTTGATGTCGACTGTGCTGGGAGAATTTGTAGTGTAGAAATAACAATTTTCCCCTCTTCTCCCATTCTCCAGAGAAGCAATTGTTAAACATTTACTGATACTTTATGAAGATAATCCACCAAAAAAAATCCAACAGATCTCTATGGGTATTTTATTTAAAAACTTAATTTAATGAATAACTTTGTGCACAGGGAGTTAACAGGATATGAATCTTAGCTCTCACAAAAACTGGATGAAGGAGAAATTATGCAATACTGTAATAGTTAACACAGTATTGCATAAAAATTCACCAGAAGAGTAAGAGTACTATTATAAACAGTGTTCAGAGAATTTCAAACTACTAGAACACTGATGGTCTACTCAAAACTTCCTTTACCAAAGTATTTCTTAAAGAAGAAGCAAATAGACTATCCATAAAGAAATTTCTTTATTTTCAAAGGTTGGCTTAGAAAAAAATTCCTTGAGGCAAAAACTTTGATCATAATTTGAATAAGAGAGATGGACAAAACCAAATAAATGAAAATGTGTAACAAGCATGGACTATATATCCTTTGAAATTGACATAACATCCAAGAATAAGTTTCTACAGAGAACAAAAATGGAAGATTCTGGTCTTTTGATCTTGATTTACTATGAGGTTATAATGATTCAATACTATGGCACCGGTTTAGGGGTCAGAGTTTCAGAAACTAAGTTAGGAGGACAGTGAGTGGAGTGACAGCAGAGGACGTGCAGTGAACTCAGGAAACTGACCCCATGGCAGGAATCAGCAGGTAGTTGCAGCTTTCTCTGCTTGTGGATGTATTTGCCACAGCTGAAAATTTGGAGGAAACATTCACAACGCATATGCCTTAGCAAGGTTACTATCCAAAACATACATTTGAAGGAGTCCTAAAAATGTCATAAGAAAGAGAACAAAGAAATAAATGGCCTGCAGACAGGTCATTTCTACTAAGAGTGATATGAAAAAGTAATGAATTTATGACAAGTTGTTCAATTTCACAATAATCAGAGAAATTAAAATTAAAACCATGAGGAGGTCTCAGCTTGCATTGAGCAGTAAAAATTTTACTGCGAGATGGCATTTGCATTGAACTTTGATCTATAGAACCCAGAAGACTGACACCCATAAATTGTCCTCTGACCCCCCCACACACACTAATTAACTGTACAAATTTAAGCTTGATATGTATGCAAATAAAAAGTAAGGGCTCTAGTTGATGGGAGTATAAGTTAGTAAGACGAATCTGCAGAAGCCCATGTGTGTGGCATAACCCTACAGCTTGACTCTAATTATGTTGGAGGAAACAAGTTCCAAAAATGCAGTCAGCAAAAGTTTGAAATGGCACAGGAAAAAAAAAAAAGAAGAAGCAAGCAAAATTTCTACTAAAAATAGAATTTTTTTCAGACTTTTCCTTCAGTATAATACAGCAAGGAAAAATGAGCAAATCTTTTCATAAAATTGACAAAAGCAATTATTTTTTCACTGTTTAATTCAAACCCAGAAATGCACAAATATCATACATGATAAAATCACAAAGAAAAGTAAAATACCATGTTTCTAGTTTTTTTCTGCATTTGATAAACTTCATAATACTCATTGTTTAAAATGGATGAAGTCTAAAACTTTGGCTGAATCAGGGAAATGCAAATCAAAACTTCCCTGAGATATCATCTCACCCCGGTCAGGATGGCAAAAATCCACAATACAAACAACACCAAATGCTGGAGAGGATGTGGAGAGAGGGGAACTCTCCTACATTGCTGGTGGGAATGCAGGCTCATACAGCCACTCTGGCGAGCCATCTGGAGATTCTTAAAGAAGTTAAAGATTGAAATGCCATATGACCCTGCTATTCCACTTTTGGGAATAACCCCCCATACAGCAGAGGTTCACCTCGATAGCACAAGTGCGACCATGTTCATAGCAGCACTGTTTACAATAGCAAAGTCATGGGATCAACCCAAATGTCCAACAGTTGATGAGTGGATAAGGAAAAGGTGGTACATCTATACAATGGAGTACTACTCAGCTATCAAAAATGATGAATTACTGGAATTTGCCGGGAAATGGATGTCATTAGAGACAATTATATTGAGTGAAGTATCCCAGACCCAGAACATTAAGTGCTGTATATACTCCCTAATAGGTGGCTCCTAGTACCAAACCCACCCAGCCTACCTAGAGACACTTGATGATAAATTCCTGTAATACAATAGTTGCAAGGAGTATGAACAGGCAAGATGGGGTAGGAGGGCCACACCAGAAACAAGGAGAGAGGGGACCATGTTACAGCAGAGAAAATAAGCCTCCATCAAGGACTGCGAGTAAGCAATGAGACATCTGGTTAAGTTCACAGACTTTTCGTTCCTGATCATCTACAACTGAGGGGGTGTGATCTCACCAGAAGGGGAGGGCATATAGTCTGGCAGATAATAAGTAACCATTTTGCAAATGGGTGATTGACCCCTCCCTCACTGTGGTTTCCTACTTTTATTGCATCTACCTTTGAATATACTCTTATAACAGGACTCTAGTTTAACAGTTTTTTATCTCTGGCCAGGGAGTGACATCCAATACTCATCAGGATGGAGTGAAGGGCATTGTAGGAGCAGCAAAACCGCAAAAGAAAATCAACAAACCACAATCCAGAACTTCAGAGACTCTATATCAACCACCTGGAACTAGGCCAGCCTAATCTCTCCCCATCCTGAAGCTCAGGGACATTTGCGGAAGAGGGGGCGGTAAGATTGTAAGAGCACAAGGATGGGAGAAGCAATGATATGCAAGATACTCCACACAAGTTAGGGCCGAAGCAATCATAATTGGACTTTGCATGCCCTGCGCAATGTCCAACACACTATTGTCCCCACAAAGTCTAGCATTTGCTAAAAGCACCAAGATCCTTGGAGGCAAGGGATTGACAGCCACAGTAGTGTTCCTATGCTTAAGGGGAACACAGGAAAGGGTTCAGGGAAATGCCGCTGGGTCCTTGTATGTCATCGGAGAGGAGGACCCAGAGGAGAGTCAGGCATGCACATTAAAGGATTCTCCGGGTTTGGGGGGGAGGCACTGGGGGATGGGGAGGGAGGGGTGAGGGGAGGGTGAGCAGAGGGGTGGAGGGAGGAGGAGGGAGGGAGGGAACCAGTGTACCTATTAAGTTTGTATGAGCGGAGATAATAAAAAATGTTAAAAAAAAAAAACTTTAGCTGAGAATGTGTTCCAGCATATGTGTGTGTCCGCGTGCACATACCCATGTGGAAACCAAAGGTGGACGTCAGGAATCTTCCTCAATTGCTCATCTTAAGTTTTTGAGGCAGGGTCTCTCACTGAACACGGAGCTCACCAATCAGCTAAACCGGCTGACCACCAAACTCCAGAGTTCCTCCTGTCTAGTCTCCCAGTACTGATATTGCAGGTTTAGAAATGATGACTGCCCTTTTACAGGGGTCCTAGGGACTAAGCTCAGCTCCTCACACTTACCCATCAAATACTTTACATACTGAGTCAATGCCTTGGTCCCCAAAGAGATTTTTTTCTGCTGTGATTTAGATGATGTTACCTTCATCTGTCCCCATGAACTAGAAACTTCCTCTGTATTATTAGAGTTGTAAACCCTGCAAAGGTAAACTGCAGAAAGTCAAGATCTAGAAAACATCCAAAGGCAGAATGCCTCCCATCACGTCACAAAACACCTGCCATCGCTTTCATGTGGCAAAAGACATGAAAAATGTTCAGGAGCCTTTAACGACAGGAAGCCCTTAGCTTCACTTTTCCTTTTAGAAGTATGACCAGAGATTAGGTCATCTAGAATTAAATGACAGGAACAGAAAATGCTGCTCTCTTTTTTGCTTTATCTTCATAGCAATTTTTCATCCAGTATACAGTGTCTACCATATTGTAGGATCTCAAGATTTTGAGCACTGTTGATGAGGGAAAAAATCAAGTATAATTCAAAGCAGACAGAGTAAAATACTAAGGTTTGCAGACTTTAGGGAAAGAATGCATTCAAAGGAAAAGAAGCTTAAGGTAAATACAAATGAGTGAAGGAATTAGGGCCAACACTAGATTAAGGCAAATAGCAATATAGGTAGGAGAATCAAAACACAGCACTAGACCCCCACTCATGGAACAGTGTCCTCATGCCTCCTGTGTACATATTTAGTTAAGATCATGATACCAGGGATTTTTATTCTTTCTCTCACTGTACCATAAATTTCTTCAATATATATGAATTATATTTCGATCATTCTCAAATACCCAGCATCAGGCATACTGTAAGCACTTAATGAATAATAAATGAATTGAGACATACTAAAAAAATACATGCACTTTCATCTACTTTAACTCATTTGTTTTTGTAAGCAAGAAAAATGTGACCATCAAACTCCCACCAAATGCTTAAAAATATGTTTGTTTGCATCCTCACTCTCTCAGTCTAGGAATTAAATATAAATAAGCCCTGTCTGAGGAAAATGGACACGCACACGCACGCACATTTTTAGGACTTGTCTCTGTTAATTGCAGAGACTAAGAAGCCTGAGTGTGCCACTTGCGACCTAGACACACAAAACAGTGGATGATGTAGTTTGTACCAAATCCAAAGGCCTTTTAAGAACCATGTAGACTGTCAATGCAAACAATTTGGGGGCCAGTGAATATAGTTTGAGATTCTCATCTCAGAGCAGAAAGCAGTAAGATGCAAATTTCTCCTTCCTTTCCTCTGGCTCTATTCAGGCTCTCAATAGACTGGATGATACCTGCTCATGCCACATAGAGCAATCTGTTGTCTCTGTCTACTGATTCTAAAGCCAAGATCAGCTGGAAATACCCTCATTGATACCCACAAATGGTGTGTAGTCTGGGTACCCTGTGGGCAGTCAAGCACTATGCTTACTTTTGAAAAGTATAGTAGTATCTCACTATATGCTTCAGGTTTTTCTAAATGTAATCATTTATTTAGAATTTTAATTTGAGTCTTCTTTATTTAGGGACCATCTAGCAAACCCACTTTTACAGTAATACTGTCTGTGACCAGTCTAAGCTCGTTAGCTCTGCAAATCTGCAAATTCTGCATTGGCAGAATTCTAACATGACTGTAAATGAATTCAGTTGTATTGCATATTTACACACCTATTTAAGATAATTTATATCTAATGTCAACATCAATCCCATACAAAGCTAAGTAAAATTTCACTGAGGAGACATTAAAACTACAAAGGGATCCATAAACTTCTCTATTTTTTAACTCATTCTTTTCAGTTTTGATTCTAAATGATGTACTTATTAAATTATTTTATGTATTTCATGGCTTAATCAGTTGCTAAGTAAGACAGTCATCTTTCAGTGTAAACAATTCCTGCAAACCATCCTTGTTGTAACTTTTCATGACACATGGTGAAGCAATTCAGATGAGCCCAGACCCAGTCTTGCCCACCATCTTAGCATTTTAAAGACATGTGCTCTTTAACTTGAACTAAGCAGGCCCCAGAATGTGTCTGCCATCATTCCTTCTTATATCATGACTTCAAACTTCGGAATATGTCTGCCCCAGAGAGGCCATAGTTTTGGAGTTCTCCTCAGTGCTCTCTCATCCTGAAGCACATAAGAAATCCTTCTCCATTATGTTATTGCTTGGTCATGCTTGTTTGGGTTTTGTATCCACCAAGATGGGAACACATTGTGCTGGGTTATACTCTCAGGTAAGGTGTTTATACCTTATCTGACATTTCTGCATGGTTGCTGCAAGAAAATCTTGTTCATATGTAAAGTCTGTAATGTGCAATTCCTTTTTTATTGCTATTTAGTATTTTATCATTTTTTATTATTTATTCAATTGTGCATGTATGCGTGTGTGCACCTGTGTGTGTGTGTGTGTGTGTGTGTGTGTGTGTGTGTGTGTATAGAACCACGGACGAATTCGGGAACCACCATGGACCACCTCCACCTCCTCCTTATTTACTCTGCCCCAAGATTCACAGGCTCCGCCCTACTAGGACTGTTAGAAATGCAGACCACCCCCGCTTCCGCCCGGCGTCTATACGTGGGGTCTAGGATCCGAACTCGGAGCCTTCCGCCTGAAAGGCAGAGCCTTAACCCCTGAGCCACCTCTCCAGCCCCTGTAGTGTGCAATTCTCAGATCATTAACATGCTTCCTAAAAAGGAAAGAGTCCTTCAAGTCTGTATGTCTCACTGTCTTTTGTTATAGGACTCAGAGAAGTATTTAATCTCATATGCTTTCTAAAGGCAACAGAGAATGAACACGTATTACAAGAATTACATGTATGACTTTTGCTGCTAACCAGGAAAATGAGAATCACAGGAAACAAAGCTTGCTAATTCCACTGAAAGAAAAACATCCTATGATTTTGATTTTGCTCTATAAAACTCTCACCAGAATCCTTAGGTTAAAGACGAGATAAGTAATAGCCACTGGCAGAGCCCTGTCTAGTCTTATCTATCACCAATCAAGCATCACTTCAAAAAACATTCATCAGATTCTACTCAATCAGCCTTGAAGAAGAAACTTATAAGTAGATGTCAAAATATGCCTCTACACTTAGAAAAAATAATTCTATTGAGAACATTGAGAGAATTATGCAAAAATCTGGAGCCCATCCTTGAAAAAATATTTGGATTTGAATCAAACCATATGTGTGACCTTTGACAAATCACTCCACAATCCAGAACTTGAGCCATTTTAGTTGTTAGCTAAGGGAATCAGCTTGATAACTGTGATGTTACAACTGAGGATGTCTTGCAGACATAATCACAAGATCAGCTTTCAGAACAGGCACTTTGGTATAGAATAATGTTAGTCCACACTCATTCATTCTTTCACTCGTCCTACATGCCACATAAAGGAACTTGAACGATGGAATAATATCTTTGTAATATTTTAAAATACGTTTATTTATTCCTTTTTACTGCAGGGGATCAAACCCAGCTCCTCACATGATTGACAAGTACGCTACTGCTCACACACACATACACACGCGCACACACACACACAGCTCAAACTCATGTTTTCTCAGGAACATTTTATTTCTTTTTTATTTTATTTTTTTACTTTTAAAAGCATACTGAGTATTCATTCCAGCTTCCCTCCCTACCCCCTCCTCCCATTCCTTCCCTTCCCTTCAACATTCCCTCCCACTCCTTTATGCTTCTATGGACTTCAGCGTTCACTTTGGCTTGTCTACTCCTCTGTGGGTTCAGGCCTCCATAGTGTAACAAGTTACCTCTCTTCAGGCCACTTCACTGGTATGCGCATTTCCCTTACTCATCCAGCTTTAGACCTAAAGGTTTCCACTGTAAATTCCCATTCTATGGGTAAAATAACAGCTACCTACAGAACAGTTTGATGTACTGTCTATAAGTTTATTGGCTGTCTTCCTATTGATCTATTTCCTTGCCTTTTTCTTTAGGTACTTGTTCTAGTTTACAGTAACAGGGATGGGTACAATTTCGACAAGCGGGTCTTGAGTCCAATCAGAAAGCTGTTGGATGTCTCCTTGGTACTCATGCCACTATTACACTGGTGGTCACCTGTTCCCACGGTTATTAATATTGCAACTTACAGATCTCTTGACACTGATGGGGCTTGTGTCTATTTCTCTCCCCCAGCAGCTTCTACAGTATTCCTTGGTGTATGGTGTAAGTTAAGAAACATTTTATTTCTGCCTGGACTCCTTTTCATGAATTTTGTTATCATCTTTGTATTGTTGTTTTAAATTATCATAGAGTATAATTGTGCATGTGTGTACACATCTACAAAAGGGCACTTGGGTGTGTATATGTGCGCGCATGTGTGTGTGTGCGCGCACGCCTATGGAGTGACATCAGGAATCACCCTGGATTGCTCTGCCTCCTTATTGCTTTACTCTAGGTTTTCTCAGGCTTTGCTTTCCAGGAACAGAATTGCAATCCACTACAAATTCCTGCCATTTTTATGTGGAATTTAGGAACCCAAATTCAGGTCCCTTTGGTTTTCAAGGCAAAGGTTTCAACCACTGAGCCGTCTCTCTAGTCCTCACCAGGATTTTTCCAAAGATATTTTGTTTTCATTGATCCTCTTCCCCATCCCCTCAACAACTTCCCAAATGAGTGTCCTCTTTTAATTCCTAGTAATCTCCCTCCTACTTTCCTATTCCACTCCTTTGCTCTCTCCTCTTCCTTAAAATCTCTTTCCACTTCTGGTTTCATGATTTGTACCCATAGCCATACGCACATTCATACCACATATTTTTACATTTGTTTATTGTATTGTGTGAGAGAGGTGCATGTGCACTACTACTTTGTTTTGGAGGTCAGAGTAAAACTTATGGGAATCAGTTCTCTCCTTTACAACTTGGGTTCTGGGGATCAAACTCATACTATTAGATGCAGTGTCAAGTCATCAGACGATAGAATTTTCAAAAAAAGTTAAAAAGTATTGAGGAGATGGCTCAGTTAGCAAAGTGCTTGCCATGTGTCATAGTTAGATATAGGTGTCAACTTGATGGTTGAGGATTTGAGTTCTGTTCACATGTGTGGAGAATTAGTAGTTGAGTTAAGCTTAGAGTGAACCTTCAAAAGATTGGGAAGGCCCAGTCCATGGTGGGTGGGGCTAGTCACCTGGCAGGTAAATAAAATAGAGGGAACTATTTGACAAAGTGGGCATTCTGCTGTATACTTGGCTAGACCTGTTGATCTGGCAAGTGAGAATTGTCCCTCTCTCAGTCCTTACATGTGCATATAGTGTGGCCAGTTCCCTTGGCCCTTGGTGTAAGTGAATAAACCCCTTGTTTCCTTAGGCTGTTTTGTCATGTTTTATCAGCAACCATGCAGGCAAGCTGCAACACCACATAAGCACAAGGACCTGAGTCTGGATCCCCTATATACACCTAAATTATGAGCATAATATTGTGCATCTCTATAACCCAAGTATTGAGAGAACAGAGACCAGTAGATGCCCTGAGGCTCATTGGCCAGACTCTAGTTTCAGTGAAAGACTGTCTCAAAAAATAAGGTGGAGAAGGATGAAATAATATATGTGACATTGGCCTCTGCTTTCTACATGCACACAAATACTTCCACCCACATGCACATATGTATACATTCATAAACACACATAATAAATAAGTGCATAATTAATAAAATACAAGCTACATATACCAACTTTAACTGCTTACTGATGGTAATTAAAACCATTTGCTTCAAATATAAAAATGCTTTAACTACTATCTTGGTCCTAATAGAGGAGTGACAGAGATCTGGATTCATACTTATAGCTGATCTCTGCATTTGAACCTTTTCACTAGTAGCACTTACATGGCACATAGACAAGCAAAATGTCTGAAGACCTGGTTCACTGCTTTCTAACATTCACTCAGCTACTTACAAATCACAAATGAAATACTTCCCACAGGATGCAGGAAGAAGGGTGCATTCCTCATGTAATATTCCCACACACAATGTAGCAACAGAATCCAGCCATGAGGAATTAGCAGATAAACACAAATTGAGAACCTCTATTCGGCTATAGATCCAGCATCCTTTGTCAAGGTTGTAAAAAGCTAAAGAGTGGTTTATGGTTCAGAGAGACTGAAGAGAGAAATGACCAGGTGCAAGGTATAAGCCTGAATGGCAATTTAATGCTAGATAGCGCTGAATATGACTGTGGGACAGTTGTCTAAATGTTGGATTAGATAATAAATTAGGCATTAATGTTGAGTCACCTTGGCCTTGTTTATGAATAAGAACCACTTCTGTGGTTGAAAAACACAGATTAAGTACTCGGGTATTAAAAAAATAAAAATAGATGTCTCAGGGACTAAAGCTTTTATTTTCCAAGCAAAAGGATCTGAATTTGGATCCCCAGATCCCATGAAAAAATACCAGGTGGAAATGGTAGCTGCCTGCAATTCTAATCCTAGCAGCAGAATCTTGGACAACTCAGAGAAAAGAAATAAGGAGATAGACCAATCCAGAATGATTCCAATGTCACCCTTGGGCACTCTACAGGAACATACACACTGAAGTGCCCTCTTGACCACACACACACACACACACACACACACACACACACACACACCCCACAAAAAAAAAAAATATATATATATATATATATACACAAAGAGAATTTATTGTGCTGATTAACTTTTAAAAACTATTAATTGCTAAATATGACTATTTGGCTGTCTTGTGCTTTTTCCTCATTTCTTTTTTACTTTTTTTCTAGTTTTCAAGCATAATGAGTGGTTGTCCTACCCTCCTTCTTTTCCCATCTGCCTCCTTCTCCTTTGAGTCTTACATTCTCCCCTCCTTTCACCAATCCATCTCTCCCTTCCACCTTTTTGCCTGTCTGATTCTGTGGACCCCAGGATTCTCTTCGAGTTGTCTGCTCTAGTAGGGGTTCAGACCTCTGTAGCAGTTTAAGTGGCACTTCCTTGGCCATTTCAATAGAGCATTCCCCTTTACCTGTCTAGCCCTCGTTCCTAAGGTTCCCATTACATGTAACTATTTCTCCTCAGATCCCTGCTAGTCTATGGGGAATGCTGATGTGTTAGTCATTGTGCAGGTCTGGTGAGGATAAGTCTCATTGCAGTGAGTTCCTGGATGCAGCAGCCCTATCTTAAGAGGAATGACCTGGCAAGCAATGGACCTCCCATCTTTTGGCTCTTACCATCCCCTTTTCTCAAAGATTCCTGAGCCTTAGGATGGGAAGAGAATTTATTGGCCTGATTCCAGCTGAGCATTTTAGGGTCGCTGATACTCTGCATTCTGGTTGGTTGTTGCTGTCTATTCAACTGCTATTCATTGTACTAGGCTGTGTTTTGCACTATTTTATAGCTTTCCTATCAGTTTAAAATTAGATTTTAAAAAGGTTAAGAAAATGATTGAATATGTAATTACCAATTAGAAATCTGAGAATCTGAAAGAACTTCAGCCAGACAAAGTGCCTTACCCTGGTGGGTATAACAGAGACTGATAAAGAAATTAGTAGAATAAGTCACAAGCAGTATAAATTCTAATAAATGGTGTGAATTAAAAAGTGATTACACTTTTTAACAAACTGGAAGTTGGGGCTGGAGAGATGACTCAGGGATCACAACCTTTACCTCACAAGCAATAGAACCTGAGTCTGGATCCCAGATCCCCTCAAAAATACTGACTAGAAATGGTGGCAGCCTGCAACTCCAGTCCTGGAAGGCAGAACCCCAGAGCAAAGCAATAAGAAGGTAAAATGATTCCTGAAGTCACCCTTGGATCTACACAAGCACAGGAAGTGTCCTCTTCTACACACATCTACACCCACACATAAAAGAAAAAAATGGAAGTTAGGTTAGGAAGGTTTTAAGGGGATATTGGTATATCAAAGTTCAAGGAATTGTTGTTTTTCTCTGCAGCTGTGAGACACATTCAAAGTCAAACACCTAATGAAGAAACGGAGATTTATTCAGCTTACAGTTACAAAGGGGAGATAGAGTCCTCCATGGCAGAAAAGACATGGTAGAAGCTAGAGATGGCCTAAGTCACATCCATCAAGAGCAGACCTCTCCTGGAAGCAGGGTAGAACTAATCCACTTCAAGATCCATCCCCTGTAACTGCCTTCCTCCAGCAAAGCTCCACCTCTTAAAGTTGTCATGACCTTTCCACACAACTGAATGTTCAAACACGTGAGACTGTGGGGGACAACTCACATTTACACCATGAGCGGAACATCTTCTGAGATGGTGACACAAAGTGAGTAAGGGCAACCCAGAGAAAAGCCAAAAGGCCTTCTGAACAGCACATGCTAAGATCATGATGTGAGGACTTGCTTTTCACCTTAGTCTGAATTTACAAAGAAAGGCAGGAAATAGAGAACGCTCAAATAACAGATCAGCATTAGTCCAAAACCAAAGCAAGTCTATGGAATTATTTCAGACATATTCGTATGCCTTTAAAAAGATGACAGACACCCAGCTGGAAATCAGCCCCTGCTAGGAGCAAGTCAGTGCTACCAAATGAAGCTTCTCGCTTGACTGAGGCCCTGAGAATGATCACAAGATCCAGAAGTGATAAACTGTGTAATCACAGGGTCATCTGTAAAAGCCACAAAGCAGCCAATGCGCTTTCCCATGTGGAGAATGAAAACACTGAACCAGGCTAATGTGTATCCACAACTAAAGATTAGCCACTTGGAACTATGTTTGAAAGCAAAGGACAGTGACCAGGGCCCTCTGAAAGTTCCTCCACATACACCCCGATGGGGGATGGGAAAGCCTTTGATTGCAGCAGAATGTTACCAACCCCTTGTCAAGAATCCTAGCTGTGCAATGAGGCTAAATTTGGAGTTCTCACACATATGTAATTGACAGAGGGTTTTGAAATACCATCTGTTACCATGTTTTAACTGCAGGAACTTTATCTTGAAATATTCCTTTTCTCAAGGAAAAAGATTCTTTAATACAAGTTTGGTAGAAAAAAAAAGAGATAGTCCAGAAGGCTGACAACAGCATTTTTCTCTGTTTTTGCCTAAAATATAACTGAATTCACAAGTTGCCTCAGCCTTTCATTGGTTCAGGTCCAGAGAGTCACGGAAAGTCCTCTCAAAGCCAGTTAACACAACAATAAGAGGGCACTCTCAACATTTTTATTTTCAACATTAAAGGAGATGGACTCGACTTAAAATTCACTTATTTCTTCATATCTTTCATCTATCCATACAGTTTATTTTCCTAAATTCCACATGATTTGGAACTTAAGCTGCATATTTTCATATTTATAGAAGTCTTACAATTATGAATATTCATTAAAAGTTAAAGAAAGCTAGAGTTTTTCTACTTGCTTCTAAGATGAAGTGAGAATTGCATGAATTCAGGCCTTATATCACCCTGGAACATGGTGATGAGGTATGCCTCCATGCTTGCTCAGTTTGCTGCCTGTCTGTCTCAGTCTGTAGTTATAATACAAAACTGTCACTTTATATAAACATTTTATAGGAATTGTTTTGCCAATTTCTCAGAGCCACCAAATAAGTGCTAGTATCTTCACTCTACATAGAGAAGAATAAAGCCTAGGAATCGCTCACCAATGGTTGGTTACTATGCAGTGAGTCCTAATTTATATATATGATTCAGGGAATAGAATTTGCTAGTGATCTTAATTGGTAGATCAAATCTAGAGCCTAATCTAAGCAGTGTGACCAGTCTATGAATGCTATATATTCAAAAAGGATGCTAGTTTATTCTGTGCTAATACTGAAAATAGTTTCTTTATGCTAAGGGCATCTAATGGAAAATGTTTTGAAATTTTTCTTTCAACCACTTTAATCTTTTAGCTTTGTTTGGGGGTTTTTTGGCATGGTTTTCTTCTTTCACTCCCACATTTCCTCCCTCCTCTTTCTTCCTCCCTTCCTCTCTTCCACTTAGCCAATTATATATTGCTTCCATTCCCCAAACAATTTCTTGCTCTGTCTTTTAATTACCCATCCTCATCTTTGGTGAACCCATACTCTCCAGGCCATTCACAAAAGAAGAAACACTCTAATGTTAAAGATCGATTTTTCCATATCTGCTCATATAGTAGCAATTTTATCCCATATGTGGTCCAGAGCATCTTATTTTTATTTGACTTAATTTTCCATTAAAGGCATGCCTATCATTCAACCTATACTGTAAGTACAATAAACATCTGTCCATTTAGGCTGCATTATCTTTGCCATGATATTATAATGCTCTGTACCACACCAATTTCAAGCCTGTCCTTACAGCTGCACTTAGAAGAACTACACACTGGCTCACAAAGTGCAATAGCAACAGTTCACTATCCATTGCAATTCTACTTCATCATTCCAGTCCTCTGAAAAAGACTTCCTGCCCTAGTGTGAACAGTGTAAGGAATAATAAGTTACCTTACTGCTTTCATTCAAGTACAGATTCTTTTATTAGGACGACTGGGTTCATTGGTATAACCTCAGTAAAAGCATTCAGTACCACACTAAAGCCATTGACTGAACTTTGGGCAGAGCATTAATCTTCTTTATCTGCAGATTTCCATTAGATGCCAAATGTCATTGACATAAGTCAACATCTCAAAACTAGGTGAAAAGGAAAGCTCCTTGCTTTTTTAAACATTTTCCATCTCTATACATGGGTATATATATTTTATAGTTTTCTGTTGATGTAGGGATACTACATCTATGCAATACATGAAAAGGATTATCTTGATCACTCATGGACACTTTATGTTTAACATTAATTCATTTCAGTTTTTACACTTCAGATTCTTTATCATATCACGTAAGTATTGACTGGACATAATGTCATTTTAGAAGTGAAAATAACTTCCTCCTAACCATCTCGCTTCTTTTATTTATTCATTTATTTAAGGGGGGAGGCGCACATGTGCCATGGCATGCCGGAGGAGATCACAGGACAACTTGCAGAGGTGAGTTCTCTCCTTTCCCCCATGTGGTCCTCCAGGGATTAGACTCACATGGGATTCTGCAGGTCAAATTCAGATCACTAGTTTTGCAACAAGGTACCTTACCTGATGAGCGATTTTTCCAGACCACATCTCACTTTTTTAATATGATCACTGATGACCCTGAATGCTTTAGGTAGTCTTTGCCTTCTGTCTGCATACTAGCATCATTTGAAGAAAAGGTCCTATCTTCAAAGTAACTTCATAAATGAAGTAGTATTCACCTACAGCCTTGAATGAGAGTACAAGGGCCAGCCCCGGAGTGTGGCAACAACAAACAAAGAGGCAGAGAGATTCAGAACTGGGCAGAGTGCAATTAGGAGGAACACACTGATGGAAGCATGCTCCTGAACCATACACCAAAGCAAAATGTAATTAAGAGAGTTTTACAATCTTAAGTTCCCAGGATCCACCTATCCCCATCCACAATGCTGGAATTTCAGGTATGCCCAACTTTTGGGATGCTGAGACTGTGAGCTCAGGGCTTTATTTTTCCACAGCATTCTTACCCACTGTACCATCTCCCAAGCCCTGAAGGGATATTTTAATCCATCATTTATATGGATTAATTATCTACACTTACTGAAAAGCAATACAACTTAGTTTATTTTTTTAGTAACATACTCATAGATACATGGGACAAGTTAAAGAATTTGATAGGTGACCAACAAAAGGGCAGAACCATGAGATTGCTTCCACAAAACACACATTATAAAGGTGATTATGGTTTTTTGAGAAAGTTCTTTGGAGTAAGACCTCCAGAAACTGAAGCAGGAGGCCACCCTCAAAGAGAAACAGGTTAAGGAACTTCCAAGAGAAAAGAAGATGTTACAGGGGGGATACCTGTCATTCAGCAGCTAGCTGCAGAGTTTCTAGGTCAGAGAACTCAAAAGGCAGTAGGTTCAGCATCTTTCATAGCTACTAATTGCTTATTTCTATGGTAAGCAGATGATGGACACTGTTCGTAGATGAGGTAAAATAAGAATGCTCTAAATAACCACTTTGATCACTTAAACAGCTTACATGGGATATATTTGAAGCAGCTGTATATCTAAAAATTTCAACTTATTCAGCATAACTTCAAAAAAGTGAATTGCCTTTGGATAAACATGACCAAGGAATTAAAAGACCTCTATAATGAGAACTCTAAAATACTGAAGAAAGAAATTGAAGAAGATACTAGAAGATAGAAAGATCTCCCATGCTCATGTATCATGGGATAAATATGGTGAAAATGACAACCTATCAAAGGCAATGTACAGTTTCAATGCAATGTCAATCAAAATCCTAATTCAACTCTTTATGAAAATTGAAAAACAGTATTAAAATAGAAGCACAAAAAGCCCCAGACATCCTAAAATGCCGCTGGGTCCTTGCACCTCATCGGAGAGGAGGACCCAGAGGACAGTTTAGCATACACAAAGGATGCTCTGGGGATGGGAGGGGGGAGGCATTGGGGGATAAGGAAAGAGGGGGAGGGGAGGGGGGAGCAGGAGGGTCAGAGGAGTGGAGGGAGGGAGGGGACCAGTGTAACTGTTATGTTTGTATGAGCAGAAATTAATAAATATATAAACTAACTCAAAAAAAGCCCCAGATATCCAAAATAATCCTGAGCAATTAAAAACATTGCTGAAGTTTCACCACATCTGATGTCAAGCTACACTATAGTTTCAGAGTAATAAAAACAGCCTAGAAGTGGCACAAAAATAGACATATTGATCAATGGCTTAGAACCAAGGACTTAAATATAAGCTCATGTACTTACAAGCCACTAATTTTTGACATATTGGAGAAAAGACAGCAACTTCAACAAATGGTACTGGGATAACCGAGTATCTACATGTAGAATAAAGAAACTAGATCCTTATCTCTCACCGGGCACACAAAAAAATCAATTTCAAATGGATCAAAGACCTCAACCCTAAACCTGAAACTCTCTGAAATCCTAGAAGAAATATCAGAAAACACACGAAGTGATAGGCCTAGGTAAGGACTTTTGGAACAGAACCCATTTCCACAGGAAATAAGACAAACAACCAACCTCACAAAATTAAAAAACTTCTGCTCTGAAGAAAAAAAAACTGTCAGCCAAGAAAATAGCAGTCCAAGATGGGATAAAATCTTTGTCAGATAAAATCTGACAGAGGATTAGTACCTAGAATATACAAAAGAGCCCAAATGAAATTAAATACCCCAATTCTGAAAATGGGCTTTTAAACTAAACAGAAAATTTATAAAAGAAGAACTTCAAAAGTCTGAGAGATACATAAGTAGATGTTCAACTTTCCTGGCCATCATAGAAATAAAAATTAAAACTACTTTAAAATTTTTTCTTACTTCAGTCAAAATCTCTAGGAATGCGAAAAAAAAATCAACAAATGCTGGTCAAGTTTTGTTGGAAAAGGAACACTTATTCATTGTTGATAAGAGTCACTTTGGAAATCAATATAGAGATTCCCTAAAGATGGGGAAGAGCAATGATATGCAAGATACTCCACACAAGTTAGAGCCGAAGTAATCATAATAGAACTTTGCATGACCTGAGCAATGACCTACATGTCATTGACCCCCAAAGTCTAGCATGGATCACAGGATCTAAGATCCTTAGAGGCAAGGGATTAACAGCCACAATAGTGTTCCTATACTAAAGGGGAACACAAAAAAGAGCTCTAGGTAATGCTACTGAGTCCTTAAACCTCATCAGAGAGGAGGACCCAGAGTGAAGTTTGACATGCACACTAAAGGATGCTCCAGGAATGGGGGGGGGGGGAGAAAGGGGCACTGGGAGAAAAGGGAGAAGGGATCAAGGGGATCAAGGAAGCGGGGAGGGCAGGAGGGGAATGGGGTATCTATCAAGTTTGTATGAGTGGAAAAAATAAATTTAAAAAAAGCTAAAAATTTAATTAACATATGATCCAGATATACCACTCCTGGGCATGTTCCTACTCCAGAGACACTTACACACCCATATTCATGGTGCTGTATTAAAGATAGCAAAGAAATAGAATCAGCCTACCTGTCCAGCTGATTAATGAATAATGAAAATATAGTACATATACAAAATGGAATACTATTCAGCTATGAAGAAATTAATTTATTAAATTTATTGCTAAATAGATGGAATAACATACAGAATGAGGTATCCTAGACTCAGAAATATAAACACTGTGTATTCTCTCTTATATGTAGATGCTGATATTGAATCTTCAGACTTGTGTACTTTATTTGTGTAGCAAATGGAAACAGAAAGGGTCCATTAAGAAAGAAATGAAAGGAGGGCCATAAAGGAGGGGAGGTAAAAGAACACAGGTGCTATGAAGAAAGAATAGGAAATAATGAAGAGACATGTTTACAGGAGGAAGAGATAAGGAGATACTAGGTAAATAAAGTAATACTAAGAATAAATGATACAAGCAGACAGAAATCTTGTACACTATAAGTTTATCCTAAAAATAAAAGCCAAA
This sequence comes from Typhlomys cinereus, assembly GCA_023101885.1. Lineage (NCBI taxonomy): Eukaryota > Metazoa > Chordata > Mammalia > Rodentia > Platacanthomyidae > Typhlomys > Typhlomys cinereus. Next base: position 6,673,507 of record JALPQD010000026.1, read on the forward strand.
GAAATCTATGAACAGATAAACCCTGCATTTGGGGTACACAAATGGGGAAGAAAAGAAAACTGTCCCAAATTGCTCCTACCAGCAACCATAGGCAAAGAAATACAATTCCTAATACCAGGTGTGTGACAGCTTCTAACAAGGTCAGAGAGATCACAAAACCCTCTTCCTCGATAATATAGGCTCTTTTTATTGTTCTTGGTTGCTCTCTAGAACTAAATAGTAAGACTCTACTGTTGAAGTCAACACACGCAATTTTCATGACATGGAGAAAATAAACTGGGATGGATCTAAAAGCTTCCTCCTTGCTGGTCAGTTTTCATAGTATCTATTCAGGTACTATTCAGGTTTCTTGGTGAGAAAAGCAACCAACACTCATCCAGCTTTGAAAGCTGCAAGTTATAATAATAACCACTCTGACAAGAAAGAGACTATTAGTGTAATGATGGCATAAATGTTATGGGGGGAACCATATACATTCTGATTGTGTTTAAGATCCACTTTTAAGCGGGGAACACATGCCTAGTACTATACACCAGACCAAGAACCTGTGAATGGGAAAGCCCTCGACCCTAGGGGTGAACAAACTGCTACATGACACTGAATTATCACCTAACCATTTGTCATTATGACTATATATTAGAGCAGTCCCTAACCTTGATCAAGAAATCTCCTTTTGCAATTCTAAGTTGTTTAGTACTGACAACCATAACTAGCCAAAGTGAAAAGAATAAGTGACTATGTACTGCTTGATACTAAATAGCACATCCAAATCATATCCGAGATTCAAGGAACATCACAGAAGAGGGGGGCAGAAAGAATATAAGAGCCAGTGGAGAGGAATGCTGCCGGACAGTATCCTCTGGGCATGGCAGAACCATTGCATCCATGAACTCATTGAGCTTTGACTACTTCCACAAGATCTGAAAAAAAAATTGGCCTAATCAACATTTTACTGTGAAATAAAAGGAAAGATTTGAAGAGGTTTCCTGAGAGTCTATTGAGGGTTAATGCTGCATAGGAGAAGAGGAGGTGTTTTCATTAGTGGCACACCCACGCATAGATCATCTGTGCTCCAGCAAGTGCACAGACACGTGCCAGTACAGAAAACCAAGAAGTTCAGTGGGAGGAAAGACAAAGGAAGGAAGGGAGGAAGGAAGGAAAAGAGGGAGGGAGGGAGGGAGGGAGGGAGGGAGGGAGCATTTCACTTTGATGTATCTCAGTCAACTAAGAAGCATTCAACAGTATCTGGTCAGGTTAGGCTAGAACTCCAGGGCCATCTGTAATCTGGCTATATTACAATACACAAATTCATCTCAAAAGCGTAGGTAGGCATCACTTAACTTGCAAGATGAAAGAAAAGAGTAATAGTTAAATCCATGAGTCACCTGCTTGCTTAAGTCCTTAGCAAATTAGCTCCTAACCTCTGCCCTGCTTTCGGATGACAAAAAGAAACAAAAAAACTCTCTGGTTCTGCAAGCCCTGTGTTTCCCTTCATCAAACTCAATCAGAAATCAGACATTACTTGCTAAACAGCGTAATGGGTAAACTGCAGAACTATCTTGGACTTTGGAATGTTTGATTTTGTAGCTTTCATTCTGTCTGTGGAGTGGAGGCTGTGGGCTGAATTCTCACTATTGCGAACCGTTGAAACATTCATGAAATTCCCTGACTTTTAGGAACTCAAAATTTTTTTTAGAGAATGCCTGGCATCTTCAAGAAAACCCACTAGCTCCAGACTTAAATGATAATTTCCTGGTCATTGGTATATGTCCAGAATTATAAGAGTATTTGTTGATTCACATAAAATGTTAGTGTTTGCCAGTTTCTAGATAGGAATAAATTTTGACCCAGGTCACAGTGTTAGTTGGCAGCTAAGGGTAAACCAGAATCAGAAAACAAGATTCATAGTCTATTGTACCACGCATCCATCTTTCACATCCTCCACAATTAGCTTTTGACCAAGAGAAGACAATGTAGACACTGGATAATATGAGATTTAACACCTCTATGTGTTTTTAGAAAATCCATTCTTATCATCATGGACCCTATAAAAGAGAAAAGATATAAAACAAGCGTGAATGATAATACTCACTGATAAGGATATCTGAACACCTGCTAACACAGAATCTCGATAATTTCAGGAGTTAGAGAGATGACTCAAGGGTTAAATCCTTGCCCTTACAAGCAAAAGGACCTGAGTTCAGATGTCCAGATCCCACATAAAAATGATGGGCAGATATGGCAGCAGTCTGTAATTCTGGCCTCGGAAGGCAGAATCTTGGAAACAAGATATAGAATTCTTATTTCTGAATTTTTAATTTATTTTCAATAAGTAACATTAATTCTTTGAAATTTCTAAGAAAATGCCATTATTGGTTATTCCCTGTTCTACTGTGCTATACTAGGAAGAAGGATTCTGCTGAACCTTTTCACTGACCAGATTCTATTAGAAGTATCAGCCACCAATCTTTTCATCCCGCTCAGAAGATTGTCACACAATGAATAGGGAAAAAAAAAACCAAAGACACATGGGGGGACAGATTTGCCATGTGCATAGATGCTTCATCAAAAATGAGTCCAGAGCTTTCTGGAGATGCTCCATCTGTTGGTAGCTAACACTGTTTGCACCCTGAGCACGCATGCAGTTTAAAAGGTGTCCTTTGAGAGCTATAATCTGTGCATATGTATAATGATAAATGAACTTGTGAACTCAAGGAAAATGAAAAATTAACCTGCAATTACATTATGGAATAAAATGGTAGATGAGATTTTAAATAACAACTGCACTAAACTTAAGTTACCCTTAGTACTTTATGCAGAAGAAAGGAGAGGAAGAAGAGGAAGAGGAATGTGTGAAGTTAGGCCCAGGGGCAGGCAGCAAAGACCTGAGTCCTGCTCCTGATTTTGGTTCTTATTGCCTGTACAGGTGCACACACCATGCCATTTCAGAGCCTTTCCTTGTATCTCTGCCTCTGTCGGCCACACTCAGGGCTCCTGTGGATGAACAGGAGTCTTCCAGGAGGCAGGGACTGCCTCTTTCTAGTAGCTTAACCAAGTGCACCTTTGTACAAGGTTCTCATGAGATTATGATATTCATCTCAGAATCATGCACACATCAGTTTCTGACAAAGGAAGAATCTAATTGCTCCAGTTAAGATGGCCCTGCATATCCTTTGAAGCGATGGTTACTGTCCATCATCCCAAACAAGTACCTTCCATAGGAAAAAACAGTTCTCATGGTTTAAGTGTGAGTTTCCCTCCACAAGCTCTGGTGCTTGTACTTCAAGTAAAATACCCCAAAATAGCACTTTCTGACCGCCATGCTGAGCTCCAGGGAGCTCATGAGCAAGCACAGATGTCAGAGTGGGCTCCATTGTCATAGAACCTTCTGGATGAAACAACTGCTAAGATCCTGAGAGTTTGCTGTTCAACACTCATTGTGCAGTGTGAGGAATTCATAACACAGGCCCCGCTTATGTAGCCAGTAACGGAATGGTGCAATCTAAAAATGTGACATTTTAAGAAAAGAACTGTGGCTAAGTCACCAAGGCCATTTCTAATTGAAATTCTTTTACATACACCTTGCCCTACATGCCTGTTCACTAAAAGCTTTAGCAATATTTGTGAGCCTTCGTGAGGTTTTGGTGATGCTAAGAACTGTCGCAGATGCAGGATGTGTGATGCTATGCTGATCTGTCCCTGAAGCGGATGTATCATCCCCAGGTGAACTAAGGACAAAGTCAAAGGTTGGAGAAAGAAAATACAGTAATAAATCTCTTAAAGGGGAGTCCTTGATTCAGACAACAGATTCCTTTTTGTCTTTGGAACCACTGAGAAAGCTAGCTGGCTAAATGCAGCTACGCCCATTCCCACCACGTTGTTTCCTGACCGAATTCAAGGCCGCGGGAGAAGAAGGGTTGTGGCGGGCACAGCTGCAGCACACAGCGTGAGAGGAACCAGCAGAGCCCACCACCAGCAGCAGCCAGCGTGCACCAAATTGAGAGTGATTAATGCGTGACGCACCAACTAGATAGTCTAATTAAATAACAGTGGTTAATTACTAATTAGTATGTGACTTATGTAGACAGAAACACTTAGACTCGTCAGATACTAGAAAGAACACTGGAAAACTCAAAGCTCTGTCATTTCAATAGTCCAGTTTAGAATGATGCACCACAAAGGGTTTTTGCTTCTTTTTTTTTCTTTTTAATTAACATTTGTCTAGCCAAAACACACAACGTATAACTTCCTAAAAAGGATGTCCTATTCTACATTTAAGAATATTACATTTAACTTCATGAAGGCTGCAGAGGAGAAAGAGAATGAATGAAGTATGGAGTAGTACAGCCCTTGGTATTCCGAGTACTTAACTATCTGCTTTGAGCAGCTTCTAGCTTCTCACAGGTTTATTAATTAGAAAGATCTGGCCACAGCTAAAAACTCCTCTAATGACAAACATTCAAATTATGCAAATCTCCTCTCCCCGTTTTTCTTGGTGTCAGGGTATGAGGCTAAGGAGAAATTCCAATAGAAACTGATATCTGGTTTTGGAAATTATATAAGACCTCCTTCCATGACTGTGAGACTTGGAAGCTGTCTTTTCTTTCTTTTCTTTTCCTTTCTTTTTTTGTTTTTTGGCATCTATAGAAAAAAATACCATCTGTCTCCTCATTACCCTAAAACAAGAGAAAGAAAAGCTTGCTACAGTATCATGATGCCAATCTTTACTTTTAATCATTTATCACTTAAGATACGCGCGTGCACACACACACACACACACACACACACACACACACACACACACACGATTTCATGAATAATGTGTTCTCTTTTGTGGAACATGTAGGCAGAAACGCCACATGTAAATGGGAAGATCACGTAGAAGTTCATGTTTATTTAAACAATACTTTTCATAACCTCACCACAACAAAGGTTATCTATCTCCTTGGTTATGGTGACACTTGCTGCCTTAAAACACAAACCCAAAACAAAAGTGACAGGAGAATCAGGGCGCGGTGGCCAGGAAGGCTCAAGGATTTGCACCCTGCATGACATTTCACAGAGGATGCGCATTCAAAATGCATTTCCTGTCACCACCCCCTTTGGGAAAAATCTGGATGCATCCCATGAGGAAGTGCTGTCCACTGAAGACCTCATCCCACACAGACACTTCCAGGCCCGCCACTCACCATTCACCTCCACCTTTGAGTCAGCTCTGAGGAGAAGCAAGAGACCTGCGACCCATCCCACTAAACAGGAAGGGGGAAAGCGGCCATCAGGGTGAGGGAGGAATATCAAGTCATGTTCTCTTTCATATCTAATTTGAAATACTCATTGGCTGAAATATGGGCTCACACAGTGAAAGTCCTAGTGGGGGAAAAAAATGGGCATTCCAAAAGCAGCAAAGATCGTAGAGGGACAGAATAGACTGGGTCAGCCATTCATAATAGGAAGAAGGCAAGAAGGAGACTGTGCTGTGGCCCCTGATACTGACCTATTCCCCTTGGGGAGAGATTCCAGCAGAATCTTTAGGTGTGGTTATGAGCAGTGATGTAAGAATCCATCCCCAGCAGAAGGACCAACAGCTTCACCAGGGCTGGACAGCCGGAGCGCAGTGAGGATGCCAATAGTCAGTACATTGGGGGGGGGGGTTGGGAGGGGCCCTCTGAAAGCAAAACAGCCAGTGGGCACCTAGGTGGACAGAACCCAGGAACCCCACCACACCCACACCAGAATTTAGCCAGGGAGGCTGCTATCAGTAGAGTTCACAGGGGTAAGCCACAAATTATACATACTTGGGTGTTCTGTTGTTGCTATTCATGTTTTTGAAGGATGGAAACTGCAGATTTGCAACAGCTCTGACTTAGCATGGCTCTGTAATCCCTGTGCACCATGGCATATATTCTCTCTCTCTCTCTCTCTCTCTCTCTCTCTCTCTCTCTCACACACACACACACACACACACACACACACACACACACACACACCCCTATCTCTCTTTTTCTCTCTTTCATATATAAATCCAATAATTAAAGGTTTTTTTAAAAAACATACCCCACCCTCCAACCAAAAACAATAACAAAAAAGACTTTACGGTCAGATTCTCAAAATTCAATTTTATACCTAAATATGATGCATAGTTGTATTAGGGTTTTATTTTTTGTTTATTGCTCGTTAATTTTACATTGCAAAAATATTAAGAGTGTATACTTGGGACTGAATAATGGTTATTTAGAACTTGTGAACAAACTATCTTTTGTTTCTAAAAGAAAAATGCACTCGAGTTCTGAAGGAGTAATTTACAAACAATCGTTTGAATCTGTAATTGAAGACTTCCCTTCTGTCCCACTAAGAAACACTTGGAACAAAAGTTTGTCTGCAGTGCCCTCTAGTGGCTCCAATTCTCACTTCAGCACAAATCCAAAAAATCCTTTGAGCAACTTTTCCATACTGTGAAATAAATGCATATTTATTGTAGTGTCTCAGAACTACACAGTCTGAAATTTTTGGGATAAATATTAAGAAATATCATTGAGTTTATTAAACTGTCAAAATCAAGCACACTTCATTTAATCATGCCATGAAATTAATGTGCTCTTTGAGGAAGCAATCAAAGGAGGTCTACTTTAAAAGGTCTGAGTGAGGCTGTGCTAATGACTGGCTGAAGAGGCTTTCCTCATGGATGGGGGAATAGCTCACGAGGCTACTCCCCTCCCTGAAGGACTGTGGTGGCTGAAGGGAAGGCAGCTACTTTCTTCAGTGACACATCCACTGATATGCTTTCCATGCTCAAGCAAGGGCTCAGATGCAGCTGCTGCATACAACCTGATGAAACTGCGTGGGGGGGGAGGCAGAGCGAGAGAGAGAACTTGTTGGAAAAGTTTAAAGTGGGAGAAAGAGGGGGATGAGAGGGTAATATATGATGAAATAATGAGCATCCATAGCATTCCTGTACAATACAAAAGAAATTTTAGGGACTAGGGAAATGACCGAGAGATTAAAGCCTTTATCTCTCAAGCAAACGGATCTGAGTTCTGACCCCCAGATCCCACATAAATAACAGTGGCCTACAATTCAGACCCTGGAAAGTAGAGCCTGAGACACCCAAAGCAAAGCAGTAAGAGCAATCCAGGATGATTTCCACTCTCACCCTTGGAACTCCAGAGCCACACACATTCAAGCGCTCTCTGTTTTACAGAGAGACAGAGAGACAAAGAGAGACAGAGAAATTTAAAATGCCAAGAAAGTAACTTCCTCTAATTTTCTTTCTGTGTAAGCCCATCTCCCCCTGTTCTGGATGATCGCTGTTACTGGTCAGACTTACATAGCTGTTAGCTGAGCAACACAAACACCAAAGGAGAAGAAAATTCCCATGGCAACATCATTATCCGCATATGAAGTTACATATGGCTTATTTATGCATCATTTCTAGAGTTGTCCTTTTTCTGTTCTGAATGAAGTTGATAACATTTCTCAGATGCCTCTAAACAAATGCATCCTCCACACTGAAACAAATGGCAGAATTATGGCAGGCCATTTACAGGTCCTGGGCTAGATGCTAGGTAATTTGCCTTAAGCTTAATTGAGTCGTATTACTTTCACATACCAGTCCAGCATTTCACAGAACCCAGGAAAGCACCCAGCAATAAGCAGGTTGTGAGGGAAGATCAGAGTGAGAACAAAGAAAATGAGGGAGCCGGGCGGAGGAAACATAAAAGCACACCTCAAGCAAAGGGAAAATGATGGTGAGCAACAGCTGGAAATGCATGTGTCTCCACGCCACAGCTGGGTGAGGCACTCCAGAGCCTCAAACAAAGGAAAGGGCCCAGACTAGGAGCTGGGTGGGAGAACACGCCTTCTGGTCAATACAAAGACTGCCACTTCCCAAAGCCGGTGAGGTTCAGAAGACACTGAACTGAGTGGTTTCTAAACAGCAGGTCATAGAAGCAAGAACATCCACATCCACATCCTGAGAGTGCAGTTAGAATATCCAGGTTTGTGCCAGCCAGATGGCTCGGTAGATAAAGGCGCTTGCTGCCAAACCTGGCAACCTGAGTTCATTTCCCAGGAACCCACGCAGTGGAGGGAAGGAATAGTCTTCATCAAGCTGCTTTCTGACCTCCATATCCATGCCACAGTATGTTTATACTCACACACATGCAAGTGCACACACACACACACACACACACACACACATAATAATAAAAATAAATTCTGATAAAAACCATAGTTGAAAGGATAGGGAACTCCCTCAAGCTGATTGGGCTAGGCCAACATTTCTTAAACAGACATCCAATGGCACAGTCACTGCTACCAACTCTCAACAGTTGGGATCTTATGAAATTAAAGAGCTTCTGTTCAGATAAAGAGATTGTAACACGAGCTCAAAGGCAACCCACAGAATGGGAGAAAATCTTCACTAACCACATATCTGATAGAGCTCTACTGTCCAGAGTGCACAAAGAACTTAGAAAACTAAACACCAAGGAAACCAATGGCCCAATTAAAAAATGGGCCCTGGAACTTAAAAGAAACTTTACCAGGGATGAAATTAAAATGTCTAACAAATATCTTAAAAAATGCTCCACTTCTTTAGCCATCAGGGAAATGCAAATCAAAACTTCCCTGAGATATCATCTCACCCCGGTCAGGATGGCAAAAATCCACAATACAAACAACAGCAAATGCTGGAGAGGATGTGGAGAGAGGGGAACTCTGCTACATTGCTGGTGGGAATGCAGGCTCATACAGCCACTCTGGTGAGCCATCTGGAGATTCTTAAAGAAATTAAAGATCGAAATGCCATATGACCCTGAGATTCCACTTTTGGGTATAACCCCCCATACAGCAGAGGTTCACCTTGATAGCACAAGCACGACCATGTTCATAGAAGCACTGTTTACAATAGCAAAGACATGGAATCAACCCAAATGTCCAACAGTTGACGAGTGGATAAGGAAAAGGTGGTACATCTATACAATGGAGTACTACTCAGCCATCAAAAATGATGAATTACTGGAATTTGCCAGGAAATGGATGTCATTAGAAACAATTATATTAAGTGAAGTATCCCAGACCCAGAAAATTAAGCGCTGTATGTACTCCCTAATAGGTGGCTCCTAGTACCAAACCCACCCAGCCCATCTTGAGACACTCATAGGTAAATCTATGTATTCCCTACAGTAATTGCAAGGATTATGAACAGAAGGGATGGGGTTGGAGGGCCATACCAGAAACAAGGAGAGAAGTGACCATGTTACAGTAGAGAAAATAGGCCTCCATCAAGGACTGCAAGAAAGTAATGTGACACCTGGTTAAGTTCACAGACATTCGTTCCTGATCATTTACAACTAAGGGGGTATGAACTCACCAGAAGGAGAGGGCATATAGTCCGGCAGGTTAAAAAGTAACCATTTTGCAAATGGGTGATTGACACCTCCCATTGCCAAATGCCATATGACCCTGCGATCCCACTTTTGGGTATAAGTATTACATCTACCCTTGAATGTGCTCTTATAATAAGACTCCAGTTTAACAACTTTTTGTCTCTGGCCAGGGGGTGACATACAGTGCCCATCACGATGGAGTGAAGGGCATTACAGGAGCAACAAAACTGCAAAAGAAAATCAACAAACCACTATCCAGAACTTCAGAGACTATATCAACCACCTAGAACTAGGCCAGACTACTCTCTCCCCATACTGAAGCTCAGGGACATTTGCGGAAGAGGGGGCGGTAAGAGTGTAAGAGCAAAAGGATGGGAGGAGCAATGATTTGCAAGATACTCCACACAAGTTAGGGCCGAAGCAATCATAATTGGACATTGCATGCCCGGCGCAATGTCCAACACACTATTGACCTCACAAAGTCTAGCATCTGCTAAAGGCACCAAGATCCTTGGAGACAAGGGATTGACAGCCACAGTAGTGTTCCTATGCTTAAGGGGAACACAGGAAAGGGTTCAGGGAAATGCCACTGGGTCCTTGTACGTCATCGGAGAGGAGGGCCCAGAGGAGAGTTTGGCATGCACAAGAAAGGACTCTGGGAATTGGGGCGGGAGGCACGGGGGGATGAGGAGGGAGGGATGAGGGGAGGGGGAGCAGGGGGTTCGGGAGGAGGAAGAGGGAGGGAGGGAACTGGTGTACCTATTAAGTTTGTATGAGCTGAAATAATAATAAAAAATGTATTATAAAAAAAATAAAAATAAATAAATTCTGTATCTTTTAGAAGTTTCCAGGCTTACAATGGAGTTTCTAAGTGAAATGGCAGCAGAGTAGCAATCTCAGAGTTGAGAGCATATCATAATTAGGAAAATAAGACAATTGGAATCTTTTGTTACTTAGCCATCTTTCTCTACAATCGCCAGAAGTCACTCGGTGAGCAGCCCCAAGCTTCTTCCTTTTTGCTTTTGGTTTTGGCTTTAGCTTTGGTTTTTTACCAACAAATCTGACCTGTGGCGCCAAGGGTGAGGAGGGGATCACGGAAACTGCGCATGACGACAGGCTGGACTAACCTTTCCAGAGTAACTAAAGAAGCACCACTAGGAGGGAATTTTAAAAGGTGGGGTCCTTACCTTCCCCAGTCAGGAATTGGGAAACAGACAAACTACGGATACGAAGACCAAAGTCTAAAGCAATGCCCAGTGCCACCCTTTAGAGGAACTGCAGTCGGGTAAAAGCAGTTTCTTCCCTCCAGCTCCAGCCAACTAAACAGCAGAAGAAAATGAAGGCAGGCAGGGCAGGCTGCTAGTGCCAGAGTCCTGCATTCTACAGCCAATGCATCCCGTGAACTCAAGCCAGATGGGCCAACAATTGACAAGACAACAGTTATCCTTTTGTGTATGGTTCTTCTTCTCTTTTATAATTCTTTTTCTTTCTTTTTCACTTTATGACTCTATTGGCTTTCTTAATTTTACATTCTTTGGACATCCTGGGGGGGGGATTCTGAATAAGGAGTCAGTATTGTGGCACTACTGATTCAGGGAGGCCCTAGCCTGGCTCCCAGCTACAGACAAGCCTGGGCACTTACAGACATGCCCTGGACATGTCCCAACAGAGGACCATACAAGCGGAGAGATGAACAACCAATGGGAAGCGGCTGTCTAACCTACACCTACAATGGACACCTAGTAAACAGTTAAATGACTGGTGGCTGCCCCCCCCCAGGAGGGATGGCAACACCTAATTGGACCCTGACCCTATATAAGCCCAAACGGCCTTAATGACTCTGAATCAGCTGCAACTCGTGTCTGCCTGCTTCTCACCTGATTCCCGGGGTCTGGTGGTGACCCGTTGCCAGCTCGCCCATTCGCCTCGAGGCCCTCCCCTCCCAGCTGGCCCGGCAGGGGATTCGGCAACAAGTATAATAGCCAAACATCTCCTCCCAGGTCACTGGGGAGGGGGGGGTCATTCCTTACCTCTGTCCTTCATCTATAAACTCCCCAGAGCGTCTTCCCCTGAGACCTCCCACCCTCTTTGCACCTCACACCTCATAGCTTTATCCTCACACAAACCCAAAAATCCATCAATTCTAAAAGCACTCTAGTTGTCCAACACCTACCTATCCTGTGTCCTTATATCCAAGTTAACACTAATCCTACTCATTACCGATCCTGCTTCTCTATTGCTTCTATTTTTATTAGCAGAAAGTCAAATCAAGGACCCTATCAGCATCATCTATGCACTGAAATTCAACACCCCAGGGTGAGCACAGCCACCTATCCAAGAGCTAGCACCCGATTGAGTTTCAATTAATACCAACCAGGTCTTCCATATCAATTAGACACTCTGCTGCAGACTTGCAAGGCTTGCCTTGATTATCAATTCTTCACAGATGTGCCAAAACTCCGCCTTCAATTGTCAAGTTGACACCTACATATCTAACTAGTACCCTAAGAGACAGAAGCACGGGATAAAGCATAGCCAGAGGTGAACGGCTGAGGTTACTTGAGTTGATCCTTCTTAATCTATGACATTACTATTGCTGTCTCAGAAAGGTTTGAATTGTTGGTCAACTTTCTTATAAAGTGTACCTTCCAACCACTCTTTATTCCCAGGTCACAAAAGTGTATTATTCATACACACACCCAAATCTTCAGAGGTCCAATGTATTACTTTAGTGCTGACTGGATACAGTGCAAAACTACCAAAATTTCTTGGCCTCTGGTAGACCACACAATCTTTCAAGCATTGTCCTTCTCAGAAAAAGACACATGTATTTATTAAAATTTGCATATTTTAGTTGAAAATTTTGCCCAATCTATTAGACTTATACAGGCCTACTATGCACACAGATTGGTCCCCTGACTTAGGAGGATTGAAATATTTAAATATTCCACACTAATGTTTCCACCCTTATGAAAATGCTCATGATGAAGCTTTGTTTTAAAAGAAAATTATCAGTTCCCGAATTCATCCATGGTTCTACACACACACATATACATACACACACATACATACACATACGCACACACGCATACACGCACAATTAAATAAATAATTTAAAAATTTTAAATATTTACAAAAAAAGAAAAAGAAAATTATCAAAACTGCAGATGTTTTAAAGATAAACAATCATTTAACATAAACATCATATATCTGCCACCTGAGATAGCTTCATACTTATTTTCCCCACTTCTGTCCAGTTCTGACCTCCAGCTCTTCCTTTCTAGATGTTCTAAGACTTTCCTCTCAATCCCACACCTTAAAAATCTAGCATAGTCATCTGGAGGATAGATGAGGAGAGCTGATCCCTGAGAGAGTTAAGGATTTGTAGAGATGAGGTGCGCAGTATCCATTGCACATACAAGATACTTCACACTTGTAATACAAAGCCGGGTTTGCAAAGTGTTGATAGACATCCATTTTATGGATGTACACTATCTCACAGTTAGGAAGTGGCTGAATTACAATTATACCCCAACACAGGGACTACAGCTTTACTAACTCTGCCCTAAAAGGAGTATCTGAATGTCTTCAATACAAAAAAATCAAGAAAAACCTCCAGTTCAAACATTGACATTACAGTGACCCTCTCACAGAAACAAGAATGGATTCTGCATTCTGTAACTTTTTTCTGTTTTTTTCCTCTGAGTCAAGTATTCGCTATTTGTTAAACACTGCTCCATATTGCTATTCATGCAATACATTTTTATAGAACATCTATCATGTGATAAGAATGAGGCCCTGAGGAAAAACAGGAAACAGAACAACAAAATTCTTCAGTTCAAGGTGAAGGGAATAAAAGAATTATTGCAATCAGAGGTGGAAAGCAATAAGTAAGGGAAGCGGGAATCCACTTCCAGGAAAGGCTGCAGGATCTGTGGAGCTTTCTGGGCAGAAGGATATGGCCCACCCTTGGCAGACGAGTGAGCAGCACCAGAAGAAAGGATCTGACAAAGGAGCAAAGCGTGCCTGCGTTCAGGCAGGAAGGGAAGACAAGCTAGCCCACCGTCTGTGTTCAGAATGTGGAGTGTCAAGTCAGTGAACCCCTGGGCTGAATGAAAGCTGGAAGCAGTCAGCCCAGTTCCTGAAGGGACTCCCACAGACTGCACGAGATGTGGTGCATTCTCAGACGGTGATTAGCATGTTCAGGCGTGCATTTTATTTCTGAAGTTCTCTTTGACTGCAGTGTGGGGAAAAATGGATTGCAAACGCTGTAGCTAAGAGCAGCAAGAGTAGCGTGGAAGTGGCCGCAGTAAATGAAATGAAAAAAAGTTGCTTCTGATTTAAGGCAATAGACAGAAGATAGGATGGGGGAAGTAAATAAGTCAGGCTATTCTGCTCTCCCTCTCCCTCTCCCTCTCCCTCTCCCTCTTCCTCTCCCTCTCCCTCTCCCCCATCTCCCCTCTCCCTCTTGTGTCTCTGTCACTTCTCTCCTCATCTCTCTTATCTGTCTCTTTCTCTCTCCTCTCTCTGTCTCTTCCTCTCTCCTCTCTCTGTCTTTCTCCTCTCTCCCCATCCTTTTCTCTTCCATATCTTTCTCCCTTTTCCCTCTTTTTCACTTTCCCTCTCATCCTTCACACCTTTGCATCTTACCATAAGGACAGAAACATCTACTGGTCATGCACCATGCAGCAGGCTCTTTCCTAAGCCCTTCATGTTTGACCAAGTTTTCCTAAGAATGAGCCAATACCTCACTGTATAGAAGAAGAAAGAGGTTTACAAAATCAAGTAATATCACCAAAGTGCCTGGAATTGAATATGTTATTTTATATCACTTTCATTTTACAAAATATACAGAGACAAAGTATGAGATGATAGATAATTGTCAAGCAAATGATTGATAGATGATTGACAGATTAGAGAATGACAGTAAAAGATAGGTTAGTATATATGGATAATAGATGATTGATTGATAGATAATTAGATGATAGATATCTGACAATTATAGAGGATAGATGATAGATGATGATTAATGATAGATAGATGATCAATCAATAGAACAATCAACAGATCACAGATAATCATAGTCACTTACCATTTTCTTTGAGACATTCCATATCACACAAGCTCAAACAGTCCACGTGAGAACTTCTTAAGAATTCTTTATGAATATAAATTTGATTATTTTTAAATAGAACCCATATACAGTTGAACACTGAATACTAGATGCCATTTTAAGTGATACTTTAAGAATTGTCTTATGACTAAGGAATATGCTTTGGATTTCTTATGAAATAAAAGCAACAAATAGGTTGCATCATCCTGTTCACGAATGATGTGTGCTTGTGTGTGTGTGTGTTTGTGTGTGTGAGATCCAGTCTTCTTAGAAGAATCGTGAAGGAAATGCAATAGATCATGGAAAAGGTACTAATACCCTGAATACTATATATTTTAAATTCTTGCCAAAAAAGTAGTATTTCTGATGGAAAGATCAATCTTATTTTTTTGTTTTTGATCATTTATGTTTTAGAAACCTTAGAGAAATTTTATTTATTTTTATGATATTGAAAAATATCAATAAAATTCTTTTTTAAAAAAGGAGAATGCTTTGGAACAAAATCCAGCATTTCTAAGATTATTCTCAGAAAATCCTTCAGCACTGGTGTCATGGTTTGAATGTCCCCCAATGGACTCATGTGTTTAATTCTTAGCTATGTGGGAAAATTATAGCACATTTGAGAGATGGAGTCTTGCTGGAGGAAGGCAAGTCACAGGGGGTGGGCCTTCAGATTCAGTAGCCCAGCCCTGTGTCTTGTGCTATGTGAGTCCCACCATAATGGACTTTATCTCCTCTGGAACTATAATAAACACCCCTTTCTTCCTTTCTCCCCTAAGCCGGTTGCATGAAAATACTCACAGCAAAAGAAGAGTAAACATGACACATCCTGTAAACACATGCAACTGTGAATTTCGGCAAACTTAAAGGAAGCGTATGCTCATAGCTAGCAGAAAAAACTCGGAGTTTGCAGGATTCCCCATCATCAAGAAAACCGTTGCTAATCTCAACACACTAGGTCAGCAAGTTCTTCATCCACTCTTCCAGGCCTGTGGGGGTGCTCCCATGTGACCACGAAGGAAGTGCCTGCCTCAGAACAGCAAGGAAACTGGGACCACACATGCGTCCCAGAAGCCTAGCCAAAGGGTAATTCAGAGAAAGAGAGAGTCTATTAAATTCCTCAAGGTCCACTTCCACTTCATAAAGTGCTAGCATAAAATTATATGCTAATTTTCATGGATGATATAACGTTTTAAGGCAGAATTAGGGATATACTCTGAGAAGAGACTGAAAATCTCTCAATTCAGGGGAGTGTGCTTTTACTGCTTTTAAGCTGTTAACTTGCTCTGGGACTTTGGGCAAGTCTCTTAAGCCTCTCTCAGCTTCATTTGTACCTCATTTGTAAAGTAAGGAATAATACTTAGCAGCTCCCTCACAGGGACATGCTGAAAAAAAATAATGAGTAAATGTCGTCCAGCAAGATACTCTGAGATCATTGGGTGAAAGATTCAGGACCTTAGTGATTCGAATGAATTAAAGAGGCACACGGATCCCATTAAAGACTTCAGAGTGTGGTATAAGCCACTTAAAAAGTTGTCGGGAATGAGGCATGAAAATTTTTCAAAGCAAGATCATCGTCCAGATGCCTGCTCCTTCTACAGCAAAAGCCTGTGGCGCTCCATGCCGCATTCTTCTGAAACTCTGGAATGCAGCAAAATGTCTCATGATGGCATTTGAACAAGCCATGTGGAGTTATCTCCAGGTTGTTTCTGGAGAGTGAAATGCTGCCAATCTGATTTCTGGACTTCAGGAGAAGAGGCTTCAGCTTCACTCCCCTCTTCTCCCAGAGCCTCTCCTCAGTCATGTTGCTACTTGGGTTTAAAGTAGGAGACAAATGGCACATGCTAGGGATGACAGAATTCAGGACTGGGATTGGAATTCTATCTCTCTAGCACCCTCCATCTATTAACTACCATGGAGGTTTTTTTTTTCTAATCAGTTGTCTTAGAATTGAGATTTCCTCAGACAGAATGACTTCCACACTTGGAATGGCTAGCCTTGGCTCATGTACTAGCTACAATCCTACTAAAAGATATGTTTCTGATTTTTGGAGATAGGGCCTAAAACTAGTAATATATTCATTGTCTTATTCAAACATGCTGTAACTTAGGTGTATAGATATAGCACTGAGAAAATATCTATTTCTTTAGGGGTCAGGAAATGCCACTGACAAAAGCTTAAGAGAGATTTCAAGATCTAAGCTCCGAAATGAAGGTATGTAAGCATACCTGGTAAATTAATACTTGTAGCCTCATAATATTCAGCAAGCTTAAAGGAATGAGCAATGATAATAATTCATAGTGATTGGAGGGTACTAGAAAGACAAGTTCTATAGAGGTGGTATCTCTAACAGGAACTTTGATATTCTTGTTGGTTTAGACAACTAAGTAAAGAACCCATTTCTGCAGAGATGGATAGATGGCTCAGAGGTTAAAACCCTTGTACAGCAAGCAAAACATTTGGTCCATGTAAAAAATACTGGGAAGAAATAGCAGTGGCATGAAATTCTGGCCCTGGCAGGTGAAGCCTGGGAAACTCCAGAGCAAAGCAATAAGGAGTTAGAGCAGTCCAGGACGATTCTCAATGTCACCCTTGGGCCTCCACAGGCACATACCCTCAAGTGTCCTCGTGCGCACGCACACACACACACACACACACACACATGTGCACACACACATAAAGAAAAAAATAGAATCCCTAACAGTGGTAAGGATAGTTCAAAAAAAAAAAAAAACACTTTCTAATTCAAAGACGTCATCTACATGATTGAAATCTTGCATGTTAGACCTGAGATTCCAATACCCCAAGGTTAAGCTGCCTTCACACATGTCAGCCAGCCTTTGAAAAGGGATGGAGGAGAAGAGATGGGTAGAATAAACTGCAGAATATAAACTAACACTGTTGGAACACAAAATATGGCAGTACAAAGACTTGAGATTTTTCTTGTATTTGTGGAGCTAAAATAAAATTTCATGCACAAGTGAGATATGAGGAAAGCAGAACAGCCTTCTAAGCCTGTTTCCATTCAGAGATGTCTGAATTCAGTATAGAGACTAAGCAGTAATAAATACAATCAACATATGCCCAATGGGAGCAAGTTCTGAAAATGTGAGTATAAAGGTTGGGAAGAATGGAGTTGTGCTTGTTTGTAAATCCACTTTTTCAATATTTTACCAGGACTAGGTAACAACAGAATGTGTTACACAGTCTCATGCAGGTACTGTCATGTCCTTCCTTCCCTCCCTAGAAAGTAAACTACACTTATTGTGAAAGAGAAGCCCCTGTGAGCATGGAAAGGTCTTGGCGATGTCTCAGACACTGACCACTTGGACCACAGACATGACCACTTGGAGTCAGACTCTAAGTGGCAGTTGTTCTCTGTCTTTGCAAAACCTAGAAAGCTTTAAAAAAAATGAAAAGCGTTGCTTTTTCTTTCAGCAAACATTTAAATATATATACTTCCTGGAGTGATGGCTCAGGTGTTAAGACTCTGCCTGGCAAAGTCCTGAGTTCGGCTCCCAAGTCCCACGTAAAAGCTCCAGGCAGAAAACAGAAGTGGCCTGCACTTCCAGTTCTAGTGGGCAGAGCCTGGGAAATCCCAGAGGGAAGCAAAAAGGAGGTGGAAGCAATTCAGGATGATTCCCAAAGTCACTCTTGTACTTCCACAGGGACACACAGTGTCCTTTGATATTCACACATACACACACACACGTATGCATGCATGTATGCACAAAATGAATAAAATTTAAAAATTAAATATATATACTTGTGACAGCTAATTTTTGCATGTATGTGTATATGTTCAAAAGGACATTTGTGTCTATGCCTAAGCTGCCCAAGGATAACATCAGGAATCAGCCTGAATTACTCTTCCTCCTTACTGCTTTGTTCTAGGCTTTTCCAAGCTATGCCTTCCAGGGTTGGAATTACAGACCACTACAATATCCTCCCAACATTTACATGAGATCTTGGGATCTAAACTCAGGTCCTTTTGTTGGAAGGCAAAAGCTTTAACCCCTGATCCATCTCCATCTCTGCAACCTTTGTGACAGTTTTAAAAACAGCAATGATAGATGAAGTCAACCTCTTATTGATTCCCCACCCCAACCACTTGCCTTAACTTTTCCCATGCAGTTCGCATTGTTGACCACTGTTAAATATTGGGTGCAATTCTTTCCAAAATTTTCTAGTGCCCTACAATCCCTATATCCTTAGGTCTACATGTTTTCACTCTAATTTTCAGCAAAATCCACTGAAATGCTATCATATGAACATAAGTATAGATTGTGAAATTGCCAAACTTGTTATTAAACTTTGAAAAATTTGTGTCATATATATTTATATAAGCTTGAAACAAAGAAATAACATTGCACATATACCTAGGTCCCATTTCTTCTAAATGCTTCTAACTCTTCTATGGAGACATCTTGCAACATAGTTTCATATTTTGTAGTTAGAAGAAGACAGGATATATAGTTTTTGTGTGTTGGCTTTTTGTGTGGTGCAGGGGCTTGAACCCAGGACCCTGTGCATGTTAGGCAAATACTCTACCAGGGAACTATAGTCCCAGCCCAAGCATATAGGGAACAGATGCCTTCCTGTTATAATATTTCAGATTTTCATGTTTTCCAATCTCAATAACGTTTTTCATAAGATTGGCTCTAAGATTCCACAGGCATCTCAATAAAAAATATAGCATAAGATTTCGATTGATACAAAATTAGAGTATGGTGACGGTGCTCTGACTAAATATAATTGGTGGATTTCTATAACAAACTTCAGGTGTTCAATAGAGTCGTAAATAAGAATCCTTCCTATCTTCACAAATAATTAATGATGCTAATTTTCAACTTCCTGGAGGAGGACAAAAAAGAATCCAACTTGCAGATATGACAGAGCTCAGAGATGAGTAACAATGAGTCACCACAGCAGAATAATCACTGACTAATATACTGCTTTGCTTCTCCAAAGTGAATCTGAACACTGACTTCTTAAGAAGAAATGCATCTGCACAACCAGTACATGAAAAGTTCTAACTTGGCACCTGACATATTGCAATGTAATGCAATACTCAAGGGTTTTATTCTTTGAAGTAATTATTATTTTTTAGCTCATCCAGGGGAACAAATAAGACTCTCAAGAAACAAATTGGCTGAGAACACTGAGAAAATAATTCCTGATAAAATATGCATAGGGGAAAGAAAGAAAAAAACTAAAAAATAAATCTAAATGAAGACATTAAAATTGAATACAAGCCTCACAGAAGAACTATTCTAGTGATCACATCAGTTTGCTAAATTTACTGTAAAATAATGTCAGACACTGAGTGTTGTAAACAGCAGAAATATATTATCTCACAATTCTGCAGGCTGGTGACGACTGCTTGTGAGCCCCTGCTCCCTGACTGGCAAGTGACCCCCTCCATGTGTATCCACGTGGTTATGTCTCTTTTGTGCCCATGTTTAGAGTCTCATGTTCTTTTATAAGAGTATGAGACATACTTATCATTAGTTTCCATGTATGTGACTCATTTTACCTTAGTCAGATCTTTAAATGGTTTATCTCCCAAAACTCTCACTCTGAGCTAGTTGGGTTAGAACTTCAAAACAGGAATTTGGAGAGTGAGGCACAATTAAGTACCTCCAGTTTGGCAAGAAAAAATGTGATTTGAAGAAAGACAGGCAGAAGGAAGAAAGGAAAGGAAGGTGGGAGGGAAGTAGGGGTGGGAAGGAAGTAGGGAGGGAGGAAGGGAGGGAGGGAAGGAGGGAGGGAAGGAGGGAGGGAGGGGAGGAGGAAGGGAGGGAGGGAGGAGGAAGGGAGGGAGGGAGGGAAGGAGGGAGGGAGGGAGGGAGGGAGGGAGGGGAAAGAAAATTTAGAATGAAGAATATAGTGTGAAATTTAAGAATAAATTGGCAATTTCAATGGCAAAACCTCATCTGGGAATTCTGAAAACAGAATTAATAAAAGAGAAGATATCTATAAATAGTATGTAGAGAATAGAAAAAGAATAAGGATCAATGGAGATAAAGAACAGAATTACACAACTCCATTTCTACCTCACTGAAATTTGAGAGAAGATGCTACAAAAGTGAGGGAGAGGCAATATCTAAAGATGATTAATGACTGTGAAGATGACTCCAGTTAAAGATTCTACCACATAAACAAAAGGACCCAAGTTCATATCCCCAGACCCACATAAACATGGGCGGGTATGACAACCTTCCTGTACTTCCAACTCAGGACAATGGAGCCTAGAATTACCAAAGAAAGTTGGCTAGCCAGAAGCCCTAATGATACTCTCTGAGTTTAATTACAGACCCAGACTCACAATATGGTGGAAAAACAATCAAAGATGATTTTCAAAAGCACACTAAGAACTCCAGAGTCACTGCCCACACACATAAATACAAGCGCACCCACGTACAACTATGTCCACCAATATGCAAACACCCACGCATCCCATACACACATAACATGAAACCAGAGAAAAATAAAAGTATGTGACTGAGAAATTTTCAAAATTCACAAAAGATCCTAATTCTAAAATTTAGAAATCCCATGAAATTCTATGCACAATAAATTGAGAGAAATCTATGTAGATGCATCATAGTCAAAGACATACCATCAAACACAGATGTCTTAAAAGTAGAATTGCAGGAAGATCTTTATGTACAGTGAATAAAAATGATGAAGATGTCATCATCAAGAGATGCCATGAGACAACAGAGCAATATACTCAAAGGGTAAAGGAAAACACCTAGCTGCTTCTGATTCTATACTCATGTTCATGATCATTCAAAAAAATGTATTGTGTGATTTTATGCTAAAGGTCAATCACAATTATTTCAAATAAGCTAATTATAAGTAACTTTTTATCTTTTCAATTTTTTAGAATTAGTGTTGCTTTCCATTGGTTGGTTGGCTGGTTGGATAGTTGGTTGGTTGATTAGTTGGTTGGTATGCAGGTTAATTGGTTGGTACTTCTTCACTTTGAGACAGGGTCTCGCTGTGTAACCTGGGCAGAACTGAAACTCAGCATCAAGCCTTGAGTATCCCGGAACTCACATCAATTCTCCTACTTCAGATACTGTGTGCATCCATTATAAGCATGAACATTCAATGTTGCTTTTAACCTCTAACAGTTTTAACACTGACAACATTAAACAACATTAAAATAATAATAATAATAATAATAATAATAATAATAATAATAATATCATGGCAATTTTCTCCAAAAATCTTAGTCAAAACTCTACATTTCTTGGTATATTATATCTAATTACATGAAAAGAAACACAGTCTTAGCAATGAGTTAGACTTTCATTCTCTTCTACTAAAACTTGTAACCAAAAAAAAAAAAATGGTAATTTAAAGCAAGAATGAGGCCGCCTTGGAATTCAGGTGTGACAAAACTGCAAGATTGTATTAATTTTGATATAATATTATGGAACCAACTATGTGTTTGAAGCATGTGAAGTAACAGGTTTGTTATTCCAGTGTTAGTCTAGAAAATCAACAGGCAGAAGTGTATGGGAGCCACAGCAGAATCTTGCTGGGATTCCACACTCAGAATTGTGGCTACCTTCTTGTAGTCAAGCTTCTTTTGGGTTTCTACCGCTTACCATCAATGGTTCCTTTTTAAAAGCAATACTAATGAGCTAAGTGTTATTGCTGAATCTTTCCTTCCAAACAATAAATACTCCGTGTACAAAACAATGAAAATAAAAATCATCAAAGATAAAAATCACAATTATCTTTCATGCATACCTTTAAAATAAAAGTTGCCACCATTAAGATCTAAAACAATGTGCCTTTAATTTCTTAAATTGGGGATAATTATCAAAATATATTATGATGGTAACCCAGCCTCTTGTCCTTCACTGTTTCATTGGAATAGCCCGTGTTTCTAAACAATTATATCACTGATAATATTACTTTCTTATGATAACCATAATTACTCTGCACCTATGTATATTCTCATAAAACCTGCATGGGAATTGTGTTGTTGATATTTCACCATGAAAGAGGAAAGATCTCAAGAGATTCCATAATTGAGGGGTTAATATAGATGGGAGGAAATGGAAGATATTTTCCTCAATAGTATACCCACTAACATATGATTTATGCTCTAGCAAATATCCAAGCATATGTCTTCAAAGACAAACCAGATGAAACCCAATGGGCCACATATGCATAAAAGACTAAAAATAAGAGACAGTTTGACAGAGAAAAAGTAGGGTTGTAAGAGGAAGAAGAACAAGGATGGGATTAGGGATTAGGGGTGAATGTCATAAATTCACCATATTCATGTATGTAACACTAAAAGAATAAAAATAATAAAGCTTTATCCGTGTAGTTTTCAATGTCCCATTGCAATTTTGCTAGCATTTGGCTTTAACAGAATACTGCTGTGTAGCTTGCTATAAAATGACTTGAAAATAACTTTTCATCCCATACCTCACTTGGTAAGTCCAAATGACAGCTTTTAAAAACTCTCTAATCAATCTACAAAGCACCTTTGAGAATTTCAAGCAACTGTATGATTTCTTTGCATGCAGAGATTTGTGTCAATTTATGGGCTTTCTCTTCCCATTGTTGTCTAGCAAATTATTCTGTTTATTAACTTAAGATTTTTTTCTTCATGTAAGTTTTAAAAATTCTCCAAGGGTGAAGCTCCGAATAAAGCCATCGCCCAACAATTTATTTTGTTGAATAAGTGCCTGTTTTCGTGATAATATTTTTGAAGTCTTTTTCTCCTCTACAGTTTAAAGGAAATGGTTTCATTTTTCAAATAAAAAAAGACATTTCAGGATGTGAACTGACTTTAAAAGGAACATACCATTTTGTGTGATTGAGAAAAAATTAGATTAACAAAGAAAAGTAATGGATTGTGACAGAATGCTTTGCTCCTACCTCCTCAGACACAAAACTGAGCAGCAAATGCTTTGGTTGAAACTCAAAGAGTTGCATCTCAATTACTTCATCATCTCCAGTGCTTTCTATTCATTTCTAAATGTGTCTACCCATAAGGAAAATTTATGTTCTAATTTTTTCCACTCTAGAATTCAGATCTTTCTCATATATTAAGATTCTTTTAAAGATATAAAGTAGCGTGTGCTTATAAAAAGAGATTTAGTAGAGTAGAAACGGCCAGGTGGAAATAGTCAAGTATTTGTCACCTGGTTCAAACAGTCTGGCAAGAGGCCCCAGATGCTTGCCACAGCTGTTGCTGCCACCAACACTAACAGATAGTACCCTGTTGAAGAAGACACCACACACTTGGGTTGTAGGACCTACAGAGGTCGATCTGGGACTGGCAAGGAACACTGCTGGCTAGCTTTCACAGTGATGGAAGCTACTATGCGGCATCAGAGGGAGAAAAAAAAAATCCATGGTCTTACCCAGTGTTGATCCCTACGTGCTACAATACCAACCTTCCAGGCAAGCTATGCTCAGAGGTGCAAAAGGGGTATGACTATTTGGGAGGTAACCAATCACTTTCTGACAGGTCTCATTTGAGACCTGTTCCACAGGAGAGATTTCATGCCTACTAATACAAATCTAGTCAAAAGTTCATGGCTAGGGAAGTCATGGGCCCCAGTGGGTACTGTTGCTTTGCTAAATGGACATGTTGTTCAAACAACCTTCTAAATATTTGTTTATACCCATGGGTTAGTGTTGTTTTCTACCTTGAAAAAGTTTCTTTCTGCAGCAGGTAACAGTTAAGCAGAGACTCAAAACTGGCTGCAGTGCTGAGAATAAGTGACTGCTGAGTATTCAGACTTCTGTGGGACAACTGTACCATCCCCACACCCAAGGCCCAGGGACATAGTAGAAGAAGAGGTCAAAAGAATGTAAGAACCCAAAGATGTGATGGATAGTGAAATGCTGTCTTCTGAACATGTCATGGCTGTTGCCTATGTAAGTGAAATAAAGTAATGCTTTCAAGGCAAATCAGAAATAAGAAAGTCATGGTATATTTTCAACATTCCCTAGTTCTGATCACTCTGATATTACATACCCATGGGAGGCCATGCAGGGCAATAGAATATCGGAAGGAAGGAAGGAAGGAAGGAAGGGAGGAGGGAGGGAGGGAGGGAGGGAGGGAGGGAGGGAGGGAGGGAGGGAGGGAGGGAGGAGAAGGGGAAGGGGAGGGGAAGGAAGGAGGGAAGGGAGGAGGGAAGGAAGGAGGAGGGAGGAAGGAAAGAAAGAAGGGAAGAGGGAGGGAGGGAGGAGGGAGGGAGGGAGGGAAGAGGGAGGGAGGGAGGAGGGAGGAAAGGAGGGAAGAGGGAGGGAGTGAGGGAAAGGGGAGGGAAAGGGGAAGGGAAGAGGAAGAGGAAGAGAAGGAAGGAGGGAAGAAAGGAGGGAAGGAGGGAAGAAGGGAGGGAAAGGGGAGGGAGGGAAGGGGAGGGGAAGGGGAGTAGAGAAGAGGAAAAAAGAAAAGGAAAAGAAAAAGAAAAAAGGAGTGGGCTCAGTGGTTAAAGCCTTTGCCTTCAAAGCAAAAGGATCTGGATTCATATCCACAGATGTCACATAAAAATGTCAGGTGGATATGATGGAATCCTGCACTTCTAACCTTGGAAATCAGAGCCTGGGAAACCCACGGCAAAGAAATAAGAAGCTCAAGCAATCCAGGAAGATTCCTGATGTTACCCTTAGGCCTCCAAAGCACACACACTCAAATGGCTTCTTTTAAACACACACACACACACACACACACACACACACACATTGCTGAGGGTTCAAGTCTTGGGCACCTTTATAAATGATTTGTAGTTGAGTCAAGCACAGAGAAAACCCGCAGATTTTCTAGTTGATGGGGAAGGTCCAACCCATGATAGGTTGAATTAGAACCTGGACAGATGAATAAAATACAGAAAGCTGGTTTTTGGCATCTTTGTGTGTACTTGTCCAGACACGCTGGTCTGGCAAGTGAGAACTGTCCCTCTCTCAGCAGTTATGTGGATATTATGTGGCCAGTTCCCTTGATTCATGGTGATGATGAATGCTCTCCTGCCAACTAGACCAAGAACTGCAACCAGACTATTGTAAGAGAACAAACCCCTTGTTCCCTTAAGCAATTTGGTCATGATTTTATCAACAACATGCATGCAAACTGCAACACACATGTACACTTACCAACATGCAAAACACATATACACATGTACATACCCCATACACACATATGTGAAAAAGAAAATAAAAAAGAAACACAACAATTTTATTATGTATCATGATCCAATGCATTAAAACAATTTACAAAACACCTTAAATGAACATTATTTATTATTCTTTTTTAAAAATCAGTTTTCTTGTGCTTACTGAGTTCCTCAAACTAGAATGTGAACAACGTGGTCTTAGACAAGTGATTTGGTGTTTTCTGTAGCTCATTGTTTCCACTCTGAGTTTACAAAATTATGAGATAACCTGTAAAATTCTTGGTACATCGTAACTTCTCAGTGTATAATAAATTTTCCCTGTCCACACCACTCTTTTTCACAGTCTTTTGACCAAAACTCAAAATTTAAATGCATCAAAAAAACAAAAACTACACAAAACTGACTGATGGGCTATCACACTGAACCATAATGAGTCAAACTTCCTGTATCCAAAACCTCCTGGTCCTCTTTTTCACATGGGTCTTCTTTCTTGGCCATGGGGATTGCTTCCATCACTGGGATATTGGGCAAATGGAGCACAGAGACCTAGCATTGAAGCATTGAGACTTGTCTTCCTGGTGGTAGGAACTCCCTTCCGGCTTTTGAAATGTGCTACTTTGTGAATAAGCCTATCAGGAGATTTGAAGGCTAGTCAACAGCCACACAACAGACCTGTGAGTGAGGCATCATGGAGTACGTCAGACTAAAAGCAAAGAAACAACAAAAGGGTCATCAGAAAGGAGAGACCTTAAGGGAGAAAAACAATGGAACATGGGTGATAGGAAAACTGGTAAGGAGATTACAGAAGGAGGTGGAGTTGAAACAGGGATGGCAGAGGAGTGATGGGAAAGATATGGGAAAGGGAAGAGATTAATCAAAATGAAAAGCAAATGACAAAGCACAGAAAAATCTACTATAAGTTCAAAGAAAGAGAGAGTTACAATGGTAATATCATGCAGAACTGAGTAATGCTCCTGAGAGCTATTTTTTTTTTAATATAAGTCCAACATCAAGTGTGAGGAACCTCCTGGGTTATTGGCAATGTAGGCCCCAGAATCTCCCAAATAATAAAAGCTCTTATCTCACTACTTGGTTGTTCACAAGAACTAGTTAATAAGACCCTGTTGCTGAAGACACCACATGCCAAGGCTTCAAGATGCAGAGAAATCAAGCTAGAACTAAACTGGAAGCTTCCTTCCTGCTAACTAGCTTTCAGAGTGCTGGAACATACTAAGGCAAATGCTGGGGGAGAAAAGGCAGCAGTGCCCTTAACCAGCAGAGAATCTTACGAACTATGATATCAATCTGCTAGTGCTGCTAGTGCTAATTCAGCCACTATTATGGGAGTAGCCAACCACCCCCTGATTGACTTGTTCCACAGAGAGAATTCATGCCTCTCACTATAAACCCAATCAACAATCTCTGGCTAAGAAGGACCTAGACCTTAGGGGTTTAGCTAACATGACTCGGTACCAAGCTGCAGTGCAAGTAGCTATGTTTTTAACTCAGAGATGAATTCTAACCCCTGCCATTCCTTAGAGACATTTCTCCCTACCGTGAAAGATAGTGAAAACAGAAGCACCTATCAAGTTGTGGAGACTTAGTGACAGTTGAGTGCCCATCTCTAAACAAGACAATTGTACCATCCACTCTAAGACTCAGGAGTCAGGAGTCGCAGCAGAAGAGGAGGCAGAAAGAATACCAGAGGCAGGAGGTGGGGAGAAGGGCTGAGAAATGCTGTCCTTGGGACAAGGCACAGACAATACAAGCATGCTGTCACAGAAACTGGGCCACCTGCGCTGGACCAGCATGTCCACAACCAAGCCATGTACCAGCTTACGGGGCCCTAACCTTCCCTGCCAAACTATCAACTACTGATGGATTCTGAGGGAGAGGCAGGCAGTATCGCCACCTGTGCACCTGCTGAAAAACCCACTAGGTTACAGCAAATGCTTCCAACCCTGAGGTCACACAGCTGACCCTGTTTGCATACAGCAGTGTAAGAACAAGACAGAAACACATGAGTGTGATAAAGGGATTTTTGGGAAAAGGGAGGGTAACAGGAGAAGGCAGGAGACTAGAGCAGGCAGATGTTATAGCAATCAGAATGTGTTATTAACATGGATGAAATCGCCAAAGAGCAAATTCCAAACAAATGTAAGAGAAGAGAAGGAAGTCTTTTCTGTGTATAAATGAAAGTGTAAAATATTAAGATTCTATCTTAAAAACTTGTTAAGAAATAGATAAAATGAATAATATAAAAACACTCATTATAAGTTGTTTTAAAAGCTTTTAATCACTAGTCTTACTGGATACTTTCATGATCAAAATAAAAATCTGACTCGTGGGCAAGTCAGAAGTTTCATCAGTAAAAGTTATCCCCGCACAAACTCGTGCCTTGAATTCAGTCCTCAGATCCCCATATGATAGGAGAAGAAAACCAACTTGCAAAAGTTGTTTCCTGACCTTCAAAAGCAGGCCCAAGTTCACTTTGTAGTCGAGTTGATAACTGGAAGTACTGACCCTCCTGTCCCCACGTCCCGAGTGCTGTGGTTTAGGCATGTGCCACCATGCTTGGTTTAAGAAGTGCTGAGGGTGGAATCCAAGTCTGTGTGTGGATCATAATATAATACCTCATGAGAAGTTTGATCAATAAAACGCATCCACAATCTAAATGGAAATAAATGTAGTCACAGGCAGGTTCAAGTGCATCCATTTGACTGTAACTTGATCCAAGGTATTTCTTAAGCATTTTAAATTATAAGAAAAATGCCTTGAGTAAGAATGTATGGTGTGTCTTGCTTGACTGGACCTTTTTTATTTTGTAGTGGATGTGAAGATGCCACGTGACTGGCATGCCTAGCAGACATACTCTCTCTGTGGAGGTGGATCCACTCGGGCCCAAGGTCAGGGATCATTCAGCAGGGCCCATTTCCATGTTTTTCAGGGTTCCAGTCACTCTGGGTCCTCTGGTCGCCTTGTGTTCTTCAGGGAAACTAAGTTGATTCAAACACCTGGCCTTCTGAACATCTGTGGTCTCATCTTAAAACAGCAAACTCCTATTTCTATTCATGGATAAAAATAAAATTTTATTTACTGGTACAATAAAAAGTTAACATCCCTTGAAAAGGTGATTTTAGCAGTAGAACCATTTTGCTCTTAAATTCATGAGGCAATACTTTCCTCTTGCAAACAGTGGTACTTTTTTCTGTATTTAGCAATTTTAGACTTAGGAGAAACCATAGAGGTCCGCAGGCCTCAATGAAGCAGAAATCTTTCCTGTTATTCCTGACAGATGGTTTATTCAATAGCTACTTGAGTACTTCTGCTGGCAGGAACTCATTGCCCCACTGGCAAAATAGGAATTTTAGTTTCAGATTGTATGAATAGGAAACTGTCCTTTTTCTTAAGAATCCCAAGCTTATTATCTGTGACTGACCCATTTATCTCTCTCTTTTTTCCTGCCCCCAGCACCATGCACATGCAATTCACTCATGGTTAAACATGACAGCTCACTAAGTATATGAAGATAGTGATAATACCCCCACCACCACCACCATTTAACAGTTCCTTGAATAAAACTGTCTGGAAACCTTGTTAGGGCAAACTGCAAGCAGATAGCTAATAACCCTTAAAGATACGAATGAAGTCCTCGTCAAAATACACAAGAAATATGGGATTAGACACCCCTCCACTCCAAGACTCAGGGAACATTGCAGAAGAGGGAGCTGTAAGATTATAAGAGCCCAGGGGCTGGAGAGGTGGCTCAGGGCTTAAGCCTCTGCCTTGCAGGCAGAAGGTCCTGAGTTCAGATCCTAGACCCCATGTATAGACGCCGGGTGGAAGTGGGGGCGGCCTGCATTTCTGGTCCTGGTAGGGCGGAGCCTGTGAATCCCAGGGCAGAGTAAAACAAGGAGGAGGTGGAGGCGGTCGGTGGTGGCTCCCGAATTCGCCCATGGTTCTACACACACACACACACACACACACACACACACACACGCACAATTGAATAAATAATAATAATAATAAAAAGATTATGAGTCCAAAGGGGACATGACAGGTCTTTGCATCTATGAATTCACTGCAACTATGCATAATTCCATAAAACCTGCATTTGTCCTATTGGCATTTTGCCACAGAAAGGGAATGATCTCAAGATCTCATATTTCCCTAAGAGACTGATGAAGGTTAATGTTGATGGGGGGAAGGGAAGATGCTTTCCTCAATGGTACAGCTACTGATGTATGATTCATGCTCCAGAAAATACTCATGCACATACTATCAAAGGCAGCCCAGATGAAACTGAGTGGCCCATAAATGTAAAAAGACTTGAAAACAGAAGGGAGAATAGCAGGAATGAGGAAGAGTTGTTTTGGGGAAAGGATAGGAGATAAGATTGAGGATTGAGGTGTGAAAATATCATAAACTCACTGTATTCATGTATGAAGCACTAAAAGAATAATAAAGAAGAAATTGAAGAAAATATAATGGAGCTAGAGAGATGACTCGGTGGATAAAGTGTTTGCTAGACAGGTATAAGGACCTGAGTTCAGTTGCTCAGCAGCCACATGAAGCTGGGAAGAATGGGCATCTATAACCCAGCAAAGGGGAGAGTGGAGACAGGTGGGTCCCAGGGGCTCACTGACCAACCAGCCCAGCTGGAATGGCAAGTTTCGTGTTTGGTGAAAACCTTGTCTCAACAACATGTGGTAAAGAATTATAGATGAAGATGTCCACTTCTGCCTCTGTTCCCTCTTATAAAAGTGAGCAGATATGCACACTATCATTAAATACCTAATATGGATATTGTCAAGTGCTAAAAATGTAACCGGATAGTTGTAAGCCACAATAAAACCTTTGTTCCCATAAACCCTTTGGTCATAAATTTACCAGCAACCACACAGGTAAATTGTGACAGTAAGTAGATAAACGATAAATAATAAATATCAGTTTTTTGTGTGTGCCAGAGAACACTTGAGTGTATGTGCCTATGGAGGCCCCAAGGGTGACATTAGGAATCATCCTGGATTGCTCTAACTCCTTATTGCTTTGCTCTGGAGTTTCCTAGACTCTGCCTTCCAGGCCTGGAATTGTAAAAAATCACCTTTGATGTCTGGCATTTTTTTGTGGGGTCTGGGGATCCAAACACAGGTCCCTTTGATTGGAGGCAAAGGCTACCTTTCTTGAGCCATCTCCTCAGCCACGCCATATCAAAGGACTGCTGAGAGAGAGGCAAATCTCACTTGCCAGACCAGCATACCTGACCAAGGACACCAAAGAATACCCAGGTGACTAGTCCCACCCATCATAGGCCAAACCTTACCTATCAATTAGACAATTTCCTACAGGCTCATTCCAGGCTTAATTCAACTGGTAACTCTTTACACATGTGCCCAGAGTTCAATCCTTCAGTTGTCAAGCTGACACCTTAGCTAATTAGGACAAGCACTTGTTTATTGCGACATAGGATCTCTAGCCTGAGTTGTTCTCAGCTCACCTCGTAGCCAAAGGTGAATTGAGAAAGTAAACAAAGTGAATTGTGAGGAAGTACTGAGACTTCAGCCCCTACCTTCTGAGTGGTGAAGCTACAGGTATGATCCGCCATGCTTGGTTTCTAAAGAACTAGAGATGGACTTCAGGGCAAACACTGTCCACTGAGCTATTCTAAAGACTGAGTTTTAGATGAAAAGAGGACTATTTTTTTTTTTTGCAATAGTGCTTAATTTATAAAACTAATACAATAAGGAATGTGTAATCCTATCTACTTAATAGCTACGGAAACTTAATGTGGCCAAGCTGGCCATATTCTGGAGCCAGAGAGCTGGCATATGGATTCTGACTTTACTGATAGCACAGCAGCACCCAACTGGCAGTGAATTGCCTCACCTCTCAGAGGCTGGTGTCTCCTCCTCAGACGATAGCACTGTATACATAAACCATGCTTCATCATAGCTGGCAAATCGAACAGTCTTCATAAGCATGACACAGTTCTTATAGCCGGAGACGAGACGGTTGCAGAAGAAGCAGAGGCACGATTTAAAGCAACGTACGTCTGACCCCACAGCCAGCACAAATATGTGTAGTCAAGGACACGGAGAACTAATTTTATTTTTTCCTCCAGAAAATACAATCTGTCTTCCTGGCTAGAGCCTTTCACACAATAAAAAATAAAAATAGGATTTGGAGACAAATAAAAAGAGCCATGGGACTGAAGGCATAGCCCAGATTTCATGGTAACCACTTAAAGACGCAGGGAGAGAGAACTAGGGCACAGAAGATGAGTCACAGGAAGGCCAGTAGGAGCTCAAAGAAGACAGCTCTGAGACAGGCCTCGTTTATTTGAAGTTAACTGTTTGAGACAAATGCTGGCCAGCATCTTGATCATCATGAGGTAAGAGTGCACTGACCTGGTTCTTATCGCCTTCTGGGCTGCATACGCAACTCCCCATATTTTCATAAGCAAACACTGACCCTCAAGAAGTTGTTGGGGGACTGGAGAGGTGGCTCAGGGGTTGAGCCTCTGCCTTGCAGGCAGAAGGTCCTGAGTTCAGATCCTAGACCCCACGTATAGACACCAGGCGGAAGCGGGGGCGGGTGCGTTTCTGGTCCTGGTAGGGCGGAGCCTGCGAATCCCGGGGCAGAGTAAACATGGAGGAAGTGGAGGGGTCCATGGTGGTTCCTGAATTCGCCCGTGGTTCTACACACACACACACACACACACACACACACACACACACACACACACACACACACGCACACATACACAATAGAATAAATAATGAAAAAGAAGTTGTTGGGAAGCATTACATGCTATGAACAGATGCCGCAATGTTACTAAGCATAATTGCCCACAAAATTTTTAATAAATCATGTGCTGACAAAGCCAATAGGCTAATACCAAGCACACAATTTGTAGAAGGAAGTTAACACATATATTTGGAGCAAGGTGAGCTGAAAGGACAGGTCACTGCTTCTGCCTATCATCATCATTTAAACCTAAAACATCAAAGGCAAATTAAATTCCAAGAAGTGTTGGTCTCACTTCAGCTGCTGAGAAGTCCAAAGTCATTTAATAATAAACGTGCTCTGAAGTATGGCTAACAAATAAGAACTCAGAAAAAGGGCAAGATCTTCACAACAGATATATTTCAAAAGATAATTCTCAGCTACATATTCCTTAATTTCCTGCACAAAACTGAATTAAAATGTTGAAGTTTACTTAAAGGCCTGCTGAAAAGTAAGACTCCGTAGAGACACACAAGTAGGCTTTCTCTCTTTTCTTCCTACGTGAATGTGTGTGTGTGTGTGTGCACGCACACGCATCAGAGGGCACTTGAGTGCATGTGCCTATGGAAGTCCATGGGTGACCTCTACCTCCTTATTGCTTTGCTCTGGGATTTCCCAGGCTCTACCTTCTAGTGTTGGAAGTGCAGACCACCAACATTTTTCTATCCATCATTTTTACATAAGATTTGGGACCTGAACTCAGGTCCTTCTGCTTGCGAGGCAGAGTCTTAACTCTTGAGCCATCTCTCCAGTCCCACACAGGCTTTCTCTAGACTCTGAAGCCCTTGAAAAAAAAAAAAAAAAGTAAAGAGCTGGACCTCTGCATCAGGTGAAAAAACAAGTGGTGTAACGGCAACAGACCTTCTCAAAGCTTGTTGAAGGTAGGAAACTGCTTTCTTCCAACTATGGCTTCAAGCCAAGCTTTGTTCAGCTGAATCAAGGTCCTTCCTCTAGCGAACAACTGCAGAAAGTCAAGCCAACTGCCAGGCTGACATGAGCTATAAAACAGAGCCAAACCGATGAAAATATGTTCAGTCCTAATTTTAGCTTCTGAAGAGTCTCCCTATTCAAGAAAACATCATTCTTTTTATAAGATTTTTAAAAGATTTCAAAGCGACTATAATTTGGGAAATGAAAACCAGTTGTTATCTTGATTTAGAAATAGTCTAAAAAGTGTCCTGCTCCTCTTTTAAAAGAACCTCTTTTAAAGAACCTCAGTGAGGACCTTACCATCTTGGTGACCAAAACCAGAATTTCAAATCCCTGAGGCCATGGAGGCCCACCCTGCAGCCTTGGGCAACGCTATCATAAAGCATACATGGTCACACAAGGAGGCAGGTCTATCATCTGAAGTGGTGGCACATGTCTATGATACCAGCAATTAGATGAGGCAAGAGGATTCACAAGATCTGGGCCAGTCTAGCATATTCCAGGCCAGCTACCGCCACACAGTGAAACCACCTTCAAAAAAATAAAAAATTAAAATTAAGAACAGCTGGTCTTGTTTTCAACCACCTATGCTCCAAAGTAGCAATAATCACTTTTTAATATGTGAACCTGCATCTTCGTGCAGAAAAACAAATTAACCATAACCACCACAGTACCGTGTTGTTTGCAGGAACAACACACTTCCCACTACACTCATGAACCTCAGGTGTTCTTCCAAACAAATTGTGAAGTATTCCTTGCTCAGTTTACAAGCAGAAAATATCCAAGACACAAATCACTTTCCCTAGTACAACACCTAATAGAAAGAAGCAGGACTCAAACCACCTGATGGAAAAACTTACCTTCACCCAATCACAGACACCATCCATCTGAACCTTTAGTCCTCCAAGGTTCAAACTCCAGAGTGGTGTTCTTTGTTCACTGTGTAATTTCCATTTTTTAAGAGCAGAAAGAACCAGGGCTGGGAATATATCTCAATGAGTAAAGTGCTTATCGCAGAAACACAAGGAATTAAATTCATATCCCCAAAACCTAAAAAATTCGAACACACGTCTACAGTCTAAGCACTCTCATGACAAGACTGGAGGTGAAGATGGAAAAATCTTCAGAAGCCTGTGGGCCAACTAGCCTGGCAATATGCAGCAGTAAAAAGAGACCCTGTCTGAAACTAGGTAAAAGTGAAGACCCCCACACCCACATGCAAAGTGTATGCCCACATACACACACACACACACACACACACACACACAAGAGTAAGAAAGAACAGGAACTATAAAGAGAAAAAAGTAACTTTTCCTTATGTTTTATTTATAATAAAAATTATTTTCCCAAAGATAGGAACATCAGGTCTTAGGAAAACATCTCAGAGAATATGGTCTGTTCAACCTCACGGTAGTCAAAATGACCACATATACACTTCTTTTTGTTCTAGTTTTTTTGGAGGGGTTGTCTGTTTGTTTTTGCACTATGTAGGGAGTCTAAGTCCAGTGACTTGATGCAAATGGGATTTGAATGTTTGCTAAGCTCACATTAGCACTGTCCTAACCAAATCAGCTAATGCCACACAGGAACCAAGACAGAAAACCCACTTTGCCCACTCAAATCTGGCTGTTGCTTTTATACTGGAGATGACAAAGTATTTATGGAAATAAAAATACCTTAATGCTGTAAAAAGCACACATCATACCTTAACTCAAATGAAGCACTTCTGGCTAGAAAGCTTTGCATTTTTCTTCCTATCTGCAAACCCCCTCTCATGTAGAAATGCTGAGAAAAAAGAATGTGATGGGTGGGTGGAAACATTTTAAAATTCTTAAGGTTAAAAAAAAAATGTCAGTAGTAAGCCCAAAAGTTCCATAGACACATCAATCAAGGAAGAGACAGGCAAACCACATCTAATTGAAGCACGATCAGAAGAGCCTCTGGTAGACAGAGTGGTTCTATAGTAATAGCTGCTGAACTACATAGAAGACTCTGTCACATGTGCTAGTCTTTCCTTCTCTGGAGCAATCTTGAATTATTTGAGTTTACCTGAGTCCCTATAACATAATGGCTTAAGAGGGTGTTAAGGAACACTGACTGTGTATCATGCAAACTCTATCCTAGGCAATGGCAATCCTGAACATTATGATCCTCACAGATATTCTCAGTAGAGACTATATGCTATGATGTTTACATAGATACTTCCAGTAGCTAGTACAATATTCAATTGGAAAGAAAAGCCTGGAATAGTAACTTCTAGATTAGAATCTTGTTCTCAAAGAGAGTCAGTAAACTCAGGAAGATAAATCTCATGCAGAAACCTTGAATAGAGAAAGGAAAGAAGATCAAAATGCTGTTTGATGGGGGTCTTAAAACAATGGAAATTCACTACCTTGAGTGGAAAGGCAGCAGGAAAATGTCATCTCCAGAAGGCAGGAGGGATGGGAAGTGCCAAATGATGGAGGTCAAGAAGCCTAGGAATTGAGAAGTGCCCAGCAGAGAGTTCAACAAAGTGATCCTAAGTGAGATCACATGAGCTCTGGACATGACCGGGATTATGCAGGACTCACAGCAAGTAGTTATTAGTGAGAAGGGGTTGTGAGCCATTGCTGCCTTTACAAAATAAGAAAGAACAAGGATTTTTTTTACATGAAAATGAGGATCTAACTTTATCTTTTAAAGAGATGATAGATCTGGGCTGGGAAGATGGCTCAGAGGTTAAAGCCTTTGTCTCCCAAGCAAAAGGACCTGAATTCAGATCCCCAGATCTCATGTAGAAGGTGGAGCCTGGCAAACCCCAGAGAAAAGCAATAAGGATTTAAAACAGTCCACGATGATTTCCAATGTCACCCTTTGGCCTCCACAGGCACACACACTTGAGTGCCCTGTTATGCATACACACACACACACACATACACAGAGTAACACACACACATACACACACATACACACACACACACAGATGACAGGGTCACTGACAGACATCTCTCAAATGCTTTCCTTCTATCCTCAGTTGAACCAATAAAGGACATTTTCTAGTTTGTTCTGCCAAAGAAAGGAGATCATTCTTTGGCCCTGTTGTGCTTTCTCTGATTAGCAAGGCTGTGGCATTGCCAGATGAAATGGTCTCATTATTTCTTTTTATATTTCTGCTTGCAATGTAATTCCTAAATCCTGAAGTAAAATTCAAACTCATTTCCTACTAAAAGGGTACACACATAAATCTGTGTCACGAAGCTTACCAGGAAGTGTTAAGTGATTTGAGTGAGAATTATTTGTCTGTGAATGGGCTGCGGTAAAAACTGCCAAGTCTGGAAATCGTTATGACTACAGGTACTTGCTCATGCCTAACTGAAATGTGTTATGCCCTTATCCTCAATTAAAGTGCATATGGTCCCTATAACCTGTCACAAAGACTTCATATTGAGCTAAGAGATAACTTGTTTTAATCTGAAAAGAGTTTCTTACCCTAAAGTCAGAGAACAGAAATAGTAGCTTGGACTTAATCTTCCCTTTGCAGTTTCCCTGAGTTGAATATTCAGGTGTCATAAAAATTGTAAGACAAGTTTCAGACAACCAATCAAAAGCTTGTAACTAAAACTCTAACATGTTACATAAGATTGCAAGTAGAACTGGAAAATACCTAGTAGACACCATCTGCAGAACTTTGACAAATTCTCTTGTCACAGTTCTTTGTTGCTATCACCAGCACAGTGTGATGCTCCACATGGGGCCACGCCTACAGGGAGGGAAAGTAGTCTACCAACAAGAAAATAAAAACTATAGTCACAAGCTGGAAAAAAAGGTCTGGCAAAAAAAAGGAAATAATAATGACTGTGCTTACTCCAAAGGTGCCAAGCATGTCACTGAGGATCTGTTCTCTGCCTGTACCTTCTTCATGAAAACGTAGAGGAAAAAATCTGCTTCAATGAGAAAGTTCAGCAGTGTTGTCTTCGGTGTACCCTCCACACTTAGCATATGGTTCCTATGCCAGAGACAGAGTTCTCTGTTTGCTCATAGTGTGTGTGTGTGTGTGTGTGTGTGTGTGTGTGTGTGTGTGTGTGTGTGTGTAATTATACTAGAGGTCACTTGAGTATGTGTGCCTGTGGAGGCTCTAGGATCATTTCAAATTGCTCCACCTCTTTATTGTTATACTCTAAAGCTTCCCAGTCTCTGCTTTCCAGGGCTGGAATTACAGGTCACAGCCATTGTCTGCCCAGCATTTTTGCATGAAATCTGGGATTCTAATTCAAGCTCTTTTGCTTGTGAAATAAGGGTTTTAACTCCTGGGCCATCTCCCTGGTCCCCTACTTGCTCATATTCTTTACAAGTGTCAGAAGCCTCCCAGCCACCAGTATGGAATATCTCCAAAAGAACATAGGACAGAAAGTAAAATGATGCATAGAGTGGAGAAGAGCAAAGGAAAGCTCTCAACCTTATATGGGGATTCTATAGCCATTTTGGATGTGATTTTTAAAAAAAAAATGTTTATCATGTAAAATCCACTGCTTTAAGTGCAGTGTATTGATTATTTACTGACAGCTAGAAAACAGACAGCACACATTCATCTCCAGGCACATTTCTAGTGTTCTAGGCATCCAGTCCATCACAAGCCGCCAAGGATGACCCTACCCAGGAACCCATCAGTCAAGCTTACAGTTGGGTCATGGATTTACTTGGAACAGATATGCTCCCATAGTCATGCACATGCTGTTGCAAAACCTCCTATCTTCACCAATTGCTGTCTGGAAAGGATCTCAACATATATATACCTAATATGCTTTCCCCAGAGCAAAAGTCTCAGAGACAGCAAGAAATGGCAAGCAAAGGACTGGAAAATGACAGAGTATTTGGCTCACAAACATGAAAATCTGAGCTCTCATCCCCAGCACTGAACATAAAATTTAGGAATGGTTGTAGGTGATTCTACCCTTGGTGCTGGGAGGCAGAGATAGGCAGAAACCAGAATTTCACTGTCAGACCAGTTAAAACCAAAACAGAGTGTTTCAGGTTCAGGAAGAGATCCTGTCTCAAGATAATCAGGCAGAGTAGTAAAACAGAACATTCAGTATCTTCCTCCAGTCTCTATGTGCACACACACACACACATGCACAGACATAGACATTCATGTATATGCGTGCATGCACACATGCACATACATGCACATACATTAACATGTGTACATGCACATACATGCACATACATTAACGTGTACATGCACACACATGCACTCATACACCTGTACTGTACACACGTACAAGCACAAGTATGCACACACGTGCATACATATACATTTGTGTACACACACAAAACAGCAAGAGCAAGTAAGTATCAATCTAACTTCTGCTACCATTTCATTACTTCAATCAAAGTCTGCTTCATAGAAGAAAGTCTCTGGTCAGCCTACACAACACACAGGACTGGTATACATATGCCAGAGCATGAGGACCACCAAGGTCATATCAAGGGAAGCCCCCTCCATGGCCACATCACTTCTGAAACGTTTCTTTTCTTCTATTGAGAAATGCAGTGGAAAAACAGGGCTTGGTGTGTTTGCCTTCAGCAAAATGGAACTGATTTTAATTTTCTTAACCCAGAGTCACAAGGACAGAAAATGCAATGAGCTGAGTCAGCAGATGCCCAGCTGATGACTGTTCTGTGTCAGTCACCAAGGACTCCTGAGTCTTTGTTATAAACAAAGCCATAGAAATGCCATTATCTTGAGCCTGCTAACAGTCTTACTACTTATTTATCATGATGCCAATTACTCCTTCAAACAGGCCTTTATCTGAAAATAATTTAATAATCTCTATTACAGCTAAAGTTTGCTACAAAATAGCTACAACTGTCTACATATATTCAATACATATCCCATCAAAACTTCGAGGGTCTCCCCATTTCCATCTAATGGCTCTAGGGAAGAGAGCCATATATTTAAATTAGCCTCAGCCCTAACTTGTTATTATTATATATTATATTATCTACTATGTTATTACTAGCATCATTTCCTTTCATTTTGGGGACCTGTCCAAGTTTGGATGATAAATTGCAAAGCCATCCTACTTTTAGGCAATGTTTCATGTTTTGTCTTTCTCTATAGGTATGTTCCTTTTTATTAGGATTTTTTTGAATCCTAAC
Source organism: Typhlomys cinereus (assembly GCA_023101885.1). Lineage (NCBI taxonomy): Eukaryota > Metazoa > Chordata > Mammalia > Rodentia > Platacanthomyidae > Typhlomys > Typhlomys cinereus. Next base: position 6,713,019 of record JALPQD010000026.1, read on the forward strand.
AGATTTGGATTTGCAGATTTGCAAATCTAAAAAAGGAAACCAGAAGAGTGGAGTGGCCATAGCTGACCCTTCCCCCATCTCTAACTCCCTAAGCAGTGAATATGCATTCAATATTTACTGGATGCAGAAAAGGTTCAGACTATTCAGCAGAATCTGAACAGATACTTAACAAACATAAATTATACTTGATGACAGAGCTAACAATGTAGTAAACATCGGGAAAAATAATCTGAAAAAGCCTGTAGGTGAGAAGTTCCTCAGTAAGAAGCAGGCAGAGCAAGCCACACAGCAACTGGTTGCATTACATGGGCATGGTTTTACAGTCCAGGTATGACTTGGACTGTGATAGAACATATCACATGGTGTGCCTCACTGCAGGATTACTGTCTACCCCAACTTTAGCTACAATTATGGAAGAACAGACACATAAGCTATTGTTTTTAACTCTAGCTCTTCCCTTTAAGGTCTCTACCTTTATCTTCATACTACCTTCCCTTCATACTACCTTATCGGTAGTAAAAGGTGACTTGCACACATATTTCTCCAACCTCCAGTTATGACCTGATTCACACTGCACTCTTACTGTCTCACTGTAGCATAGGAAAGGAGCCCTGTTACTATGACAACCACAGAGTGTGCATGAGTTCAGCCTCAGTTGGGTTTTCTATTCTAAATGAACTGATTCCCCCTGTTCTTAACTCATTTCATTTTTTGTAGAAGAGGGGGCAAAGCATTGTGTAATTCCCCTGACTCACTATGCAAGCTTTATCCACAGCTTCATAAGGTCCCACTGACAAGAACTCCTCCCTAAATCACTAACTCAGCTCATATTTCTACTACCAAGGATGATAAAGTATTTAAACAAACATAGCAAGAGAAATACCAATCAGGATGAGTGTATTCACAAAATCCGAAGATGAGCTACCTTCTTCTGATTGATTACTGCACATCTTATGTTCTGCTTAGTTATATGATATTCTCACCACATAAAAGTGAATAGAGGGTTGGGGAGATGGATTAATGGTTAAATCCTTTGCCTCATATGCAAAAGGATTTGAATTGAGATCCCCAGGTGCTACATAAAAATGCCAGGCAAAGATGGCAGCAGCATGCAATTCTAGCTCTGGAAGGCAGAATCTGGGAAACCCCAGAGCAAAGCAATAAGGAGATATAGATCAATCCTGGATGATTCCTTTGGCCTCCCCAGACACACACACTCAAGTTCCCTCTTGTACACACACACACACACACACACACAGAAGAGAAGTTAGATTTTGATGTGAAGCCATTTGATGTCAAGCCATTGGGTGAGAATTTTAGAAAAGTCTTCCTATATGTTTCCTTCCTAGGGAGAAAAATACAATTAGAAGGTGGAGAAGGACATTGAAACCATTGTTTATATCAGAGAGAAGTGGGAGATCAGAAAACACACAGTTGCTTGCTGGTGAGACAGTTTCCTTGTACAACCAGTAATCTTGTCCCAAAAATTCCTTGCTTGTTCCAGGCAGCAGCTCTGACCACACCTCTATTTGCTTGGATTAGCCAAACTACTCTAATCAAAGAGTTATGAATGTTAAGTAATGAATATCACCTTCAGGCAGAACATTATACCGCTCCTCTGAGATACCCAAGAGCAACAGAAAATTTTTCATGTTACAACTCTTATTTGTGTGTTAATTCCAGAGAGAAGGTGACCATAAACGGGGACCTTTACAAGAAAATGTACTGTTACTTTAAGCCATGGAAATTTTTGGAACTGACTGTTATGGTGGTATAGACAACCAATCGTAACTGATGCATCTTATTTTTATACTTACTCTTGAGACACTTACTTCAATGACTTTTAATTTAGGGTCAATGAACTACTTCATATTATGTATTAAATTTAGGAAGATGAGGCAAAAAGGCTAAGTGTGTTCATTTAATTTTTCAAAACTCTGAACTTTGCCACCATCACTTTTCTAATTCCTAAGTGGTTCAGGGATTTAGTCTATAACCACAATCTTGACCTGCATCTCATATTCCTGGCTTCTTGCCTTATCTTTTGACCCATCACCACTAACAAAATAGTTTCATGCCCTGCTTCATGAACCTGCTCTGGATAAACATGTTTGGCTTCAGGGAGCTCTGTCCCTAATTTTTACTGGTAATTAGTGCCCAAAGTAGATAATTCAAAATGTGGGTTTAAAAAAAAAAAAGTGAGGAGAGCTCAGAAAGATCCAGCTCCAGCTCAGTCTGGGAATTTGATCCTAAAGAGCAAATGGAGAAATTGCTAATGCTACATTTTACTAATTGTCTGGCACTTAGGAAAGCAAATCATAAAATACATAAATTAGACTATTTATTGGTTTAAATTATTGGATTTTCTACCCCAAAATGACTCTTTTCTGATGATGTGCTCAAATGATAATAAAAGTTACCTTCTCCCCAACACCCTAATTCTTTCAGCAGCTGAAATTTCCTAGCTTGCCTTTCTTCTTTCTTCTTTTTTTTTTTTTATTTCAGCTCATACAAACTTATTAGGTACACCAGTTCCCTCCCTTCCTCCTCCTCCCCCCCCCCCCGTCCCCCCTGCTCCCCCTCCCCACCCCTCTCCCTCCCCATCCCCCAGTGCCTCCCACCCCAATTCCCAGAGAGTCCTTTCTTGTGCATGTCTGATTTTCCTCTGGGCCCTCCTCTCCGATGACGTACAAGGACCCAGTGGCCTTTCCCAAACCCTTTCCCGTGTTCCCCTTAGGTATAGGAACACTGCTGTGGCTGCCAATCCTTTACCTCCAAGGCTCTTGGTGCCTTTAGCAGATGCTAGACTTTGTGAGGTCCACAGTGGGTTGGACAATGCGCAGGGCATGCAAAGTCCAATTATGATTGCTTCAGCCCTAACTAGTATAGAGTATCTTACATATCATTGCTCCTCCCATCCTTATGCTCTTACACTCTTACCGCCCCCTCTTCCGCAAATTTCCCTGAGCTTCAAGATGGGGAGAGACTAAGCTGGCCTAGTTCTAGGTGGTTGATATAGAGTCTCTGAAGTTCTGGATTGTGGTTTGTTGATTTTCTTTTGCAGTTTTGCTGCTCCTGCAATGCCCTTCACTCCATCCTGGTGGGCATTGTATGTTACCCCCTAGGGCGCGGGGTGAGGCCCGGCTGGACCTCGCGCGCGCGTGCGTCCCGACCAGCGGAACTCTTCTTTCTTCCTAACTCTACATTATCTTGATGTGATTCTGTCTAGAATTCTTTTTCCTGCTGCTTTAATAAAATAATCTGATAAGGGGCTAGAGAGGTGGCTCGGGGGTAAGCCTATGCTTTGCAGGTGGAAAGTCCTGAGTTCAGATCCCAGACCCCATGTATAGATGCCAGGCGGAAGCGGGGGTGGCCTACGTTTCAGGTCCTGGTAGGATGGAGCCTGTGAATCCCAGGGCAGAGTAAACAAGGAGGAGGTGGAGGCGTCCATGGTGGTTCCCGAACTCGCCTGTGGCTCTACACACACACACACACACACACACACACACACACACACACAATTGAATAAATAAAAAATAAAAATAAAATAATTTGATAAAAATTAATTTAAGGGAGAGTTTGCATACAATCCATCAAAACAGAAAAGGTCTGGTAGAAAATATAGGAATCTAGCTAATCATATACTCAGGAGGCAGAGCAAGACCAGGAAGTAGGACAGGCTAAAAACCTCAAAGCCCACACCTAGGGATGAACTTTCTCCATTTTTTAAGGAATGGTTCCATTATTTAATTAGTAATTCAATTCCTGTATTAATTATTTGTCTTAACTATTGCAACAAAATACCCATAAAAGAAACTTTTAAAGAAGGAAGAGTTTATGTAGACTTCCACTTCCAGGTGACACAGTCCATCAAGACGAAAAGTATGGTAGTAGAAACAGGAAACAAATGGTTATGTTGTATCCACAGTCAGGAGTCCATGTAGTAGAAACTGCAGGCAAATGGTTCATATCCTCAGGAAGCAGAGCATATGAATGCTTCTGCTTTGAGCACTTTCTTATTTTTATTGAGACCCTACCCCATAATTTAAAGGATCTTCCCACCACAATCTTATCTAGATAATCCCTCAAAGGCTTGCTCAAATATTTATTTCCATGGTAATTCTAAACACATACACTGATAATCAAGATTAATCTAATAATAAATATTATAAATACATGCATATATGTGATGTATAATACTTCATTAAAAATATGTATTATAATATCATGTTTATAATATTGTTTAAATAAAGGATATGCATATATAAAAAGCATATGGAAGGCTGAGGAGATTACTTAATCGGTAAAGCGCCTACAGTCAAACTAGTAGGTCTAAGTTGTATCCTCGGCATTGATATTGAAAGGCTGGGTATATGTTGGTACATGCCAGTAATCCAAGCACTGAGGAAGAAGAGACAGAAGGATCCCTGAGCTCACTAAGTATTGCAAATCAATGAGCTCCAGATTCAATGAGAGACCGTGCCTCCCCCCCAAAAAGGTATAGAACAGTAGAGGAAAACATCCATTATTTTATTGATTTTTCAACTGTAAATTACCCAAATGAGCAAGCTTTTAAAAACTAGGCAAAAGTAGTCATCTGATATGTTGATTAAATTTTTTTCCTGTCTAAAGAATTTCAATAATACAAATGTCATGCATGACCTTTCACACCATGTTTTAACATTAACATTCAGTTGTTGACACATTTGCTTTCTCCAGAAAAATAGACAAATAAAAGCAGAGTGTCAGGCTATCTTGGTGGTGACTAAAATGAGACTAAGTAGAGAGAGGCTGCACAGTTTCAATATCCCGAGCATGAGCTGCTAATTACAGTTCACTGCGTAAAAGATGCCAGCTGCGTGGCCAGCTGTCAGAATGAAAACAAATGATGGACACTCCTAACTCAGCAGCAAGATGGCTGTGTTCACTTGCACTACAACTGATGATACTGCAGTGAGGAAAGATTTAAATCAGGAGAGACGTTGTTAATAAAAGTGTTTACTGTTTGGGGTTTACTGTGACCCCAAAGATAACTATGGGGTTAGCAAGTGGGTTAGCTTGTCACAGAGCTATCACTTTTGCTGATAGCAATTAGCTGCCTCTTAGTAATATGCTAAATCAGACTGTATAACTTTTGGTAAGCCTTGAGCCTCAAGCTATATAATATACATTGACTTTCCATGACTGAAATGCAATCATACTGTCTATTCATCACCAGAAAGTAGAAATCAAGATGGAACCCAGAGACCCTCATTGTTATATGGCATGCACACACAGCCTGCTCTACAATTAACTTTCATGATTCATCCTAAAGCCCAACAGATTTTCTTTCTCTTTCAAAAGTACCAATCATTCAGTAACTTAATATGTATATGATTTTTCTTCTAGACTCTAGCAACTATTATGTTAGGTTTATGTGTTTCTTTTGTTAATGGAAGGGATCAATTTGTGCTCCTTAATAAAGATGAGTTTCAATAGCAGTCAAGCAAGAGCCACATGTTTCACATACTAACATCACATTTACAAGTCAACTAAACTTGTTTTATTTATATATATAGTATCATATATAAAATACATATATATATCAGAATCAATCATATTATGCAAAAAATATAGAAAATCTGGTATACTCTAACCTATTGGTGCCAGGTATTTTTTCATGTGCTAGTGAAGTATTATGTGAAATTAGGAATAATTTTCACACTTGAATAATAATGACATACTAAATCATATTAAATGCAATCATTTTAGGGCTGAGGATTGTAGTTTGCTTTATCTAAATCTAGTTAACTTATAGCACTGAGTATCATACTTGCACTAAAATCAATCAATCAATTAATTAATTAATGAAAATAGTCATGTTATTATCACTTTTTTTTTCTACTCATACAACTTTAACAGGTACACCGGTCCCCTCCCTCCCTCCAACCTCCCACCGCCTTATGCCCTCCTCCCCTCCCCCGTCCCACCCTATCCCCCAGTGCCTCCCCCTCCCATCCTCAGAGCATCCTTTAATGTGCATGCCAGACTCTCCTCTGGGTCCTTCTCTCCGATGAGGTGCAAGGACCCAGTGGCATTTCCCAGAACCCTTTCCTGTGTTCCCCTTAAGCATAGGAACACTACTGTGGCTGTCAATCCCTTGCCTCCAAGGATCTTAGTGCCTTTAGCAAATGCTAGAATTTGAGGGGTCAATAGTGTGTTGGACATTGCACAGGGCATGCAAATGTCATCATCACTTTGACCAAAAATTCTTACTGTTATTATTACAACAACTGATATTTACCAAAAACTAAAGTACTAAAAAAGTAAAACATATTTCTGTTAATAACAACAACCAGCATTCACCAGGAGCTTATTGTAATTGCATGTATTTTCTTTGATTGTCACAGAAGCCCTAAGATGGTCCTGATATCCTACTGTATATCTGAGGAAAGTGAGGCTCACAAAGTGAGCTTATTACAGATTAAAGAAGTCAAAATATAAGGCTCTGCTGCCCTGCTGCACTACACTGTCCCCCACACTTAATGAAAATCACAAGACTTTACATACTTCAAGTTTCTCTCTTTCTTTTTAAAGCACGCATTTGAGGGCTGGAGAGATGGCTCAGGGCTAAGCTTCTGCCTGGAAAGCAGAAGGACCTGAGTTCATATCCCAAATCCCACATAAAAATACCAGATGGAAGTAGTGGTGGCCTGAATTTCCAGCCCTGGAAGGCAGAGACTGGGAAACTCCAGAACAAAGCAAAAAGAGGTAGAGCAATCCAGGATGATTCCCAAAGTCACTCTTGGGCCTCCACAAGCACATATAGGGCCCTATGATACACACACACACACACACACACACACACACACACACACACACGTACACACACACACTCAAAAAAGCATACACTTTCCCATATTGATGATGATGATGATGATGATGATGATGATGATGATGATGATAATGATATTGAAACCAGTAATATCAATGCCATTTGGTAACAGAAAACATCTCGGCAGGAACCAGCTAAGGTGTGACTGACATCTAGGAATTCTGTTTCCTGTAGTGTAAATTGCCTCCTAAACCAAGTTGACAAAATATCCAAGCATTACAGCTCTTATCTGTAACTCTAGCACTTTGAAGCTGAAAGAGAAAGATTGTTAGGAGATAAAAACCAGTTAGGAGTACATAGTAAATACCAAATCAGACTGGCTACAAAACCTATCTATTAAAAAAAATGAACAGTTGGAATAAGCAACTATGCACAGTGATTACAAAATGCCTCTTACACTTATTGAATGAGTCTTGAGACCTAAAAACATACCCTCATAATGTAACAAGACACAACATTGATTTCAATGTCTTTCAGTAATATCTGAGAGTTTATGGATTCTGAGAGCACTAAATGCTCATGAGATTTTTTTGATAGCTCTGCTCCATTTTACCTTTGTACAATCAAAATCAACTAATGCAAAACCAATGCTTCCCCCCTCTTTCCCTCCTTCTTTCAGGTCCTCCCTCCCTCCCTCTGGTGTGCCCTCTGTCAATCCTCATGACCAACTTAGCCATTCATTTTCTCCTCACCAACCCATTCACAGCCACGGCTTTAGTCCCAACTCCCAGCCTTAGTAATTAATGGGGCTATTATTGTGAATTAATTGTACAAGCAAGTCAATGTTTAGCCTAATTAAGAATGAAGCCAACAAATTATTTAAAGCACCACTCCAGCAGAATTTGCATTCTGCCTTGTATTAGTTGCCCAATGAAGCTTTCCAGCCAGGGATTCCACTATTCCAGGCTTCCCTTAAACTTAGCTCAGCTTCTTCTCACCCAGTGCTCCAAACTCTTCCCATCTGAAGTGCAGTAATCTGTCTTGCGCCTTTGAAACTAATATTCCGCATCTTTGAAACTAATATTGTGTCGTTTTTCTTAATTCACTGCTGTTCAGAATAATTACTTTGCATTTCAATTTTGTCAGTTCTAATCATTCAGAAGGCTGACTGTTGATACTGTTGATCATTCATAAAAAGCATTTAATTTTTTTCTCAACATTTTCCACATCGATTGAAAAACAAACAAAAAAGGGCTGAGGAGATTGTTCAGGGATTAAAGGTTTTGCTTAGTAAGCGAAAGGACCTAAATTCAGATCCCCATTTCCCACATAAAATACTCCTGGCTCCCATTCCTAGATTAGTGATGGCTAGATGCTTTGCACTGCACTTCATTATGTATCAACTAGAATTATTTTTCAAAACAGCAAAGATAGGGTTGGGAGATGTATTGAAGTGCAAGCATGAGAACCTGAATTCAGATCCCGGGCACTCACATAAAATCCAGGTGGCACATGCTGGTAATCCCAACACTGGCAAAGTGGAGACAAAAGGCTCCCTGGAGCTTACTGGCTCCAGGTTCAATGAGAGAGCCTGTCTCGATAAAAATAAGAAAAAGAAGCGGAAGCCACCTAACATCAACCTCGGGTCTCTACATACATGTGCGAACAAATGTACGCATGCATACATGCACCTACATACATGAACACATACACACAAAATAAATTAATTTATTAATTTTAAAAAACAAAAGAGAAAATAGTTCACATAAAGAATTTGAAATAGTGACTTTAGGGAAAAAAAAAACCCTGCTTAAAGTGAAAGTTCGCCCTGAATTTTTCCTATTAAAGAAAGGTAACTCGGTCTTCAGAAACGTAAGCTAACCATCAGAGTCTTTTCTGGTAGGATGTATGGCACACGGATGTCCAGAGCACCAGCATCTTCGTAACTTGAGGGTAAAAGCAATACTGCAGGCCTGAGGCCCAGATCAGCCGTGTGCATAAACTGCTCCATGCCTGAGACCTTAGCAGTTTCACCCAGCTCCCGGGCAATGTTGGACGCTCCCTGATTCCTTTTCCTGTTCATTCTTGCTTGTTGGCCCACTGGGCACTGACACCACGCGTGTTGTGTCTTAGAAAAGTTCCCATTTCCAATACTTTCTCCTCTTCCCTGCCCTACTCAAGCCCTTGGTAGACTGCACTTCCTCAATGTTCTCACCACAATCAGTCACATTACTTCTCCACATGTTTTCTTACAGAACTCTACCAGAAAGAGGACAGAGGAGATAGAAATACGAAATCCACTTCACTTTCATCACACCCACCGCCCCACACCTGCATCACTGCCTTTCATTTCTCAACTTCTCTATTTAATGCCTATTCATCCACTACTGTTCATTTAGAAAACTATCTGGAAAAATAGCAGAAAAGTAAGTATTGACTTTGTGAACAACACTAGAAACATCAGCCTCTTCATAGCCTGCCCTAAGCAGTGCATACTGTTTGGAAACTTACTCTGATCCACAGAGGAATGCTGATGAGAGTGAAATGTCTAGTTTCCTCAGTGCTGTGCACAGTATTTATTACTGGAATAGGTCTACAAATGTGCACATATGTGTGTGCACGTGTTTATATATGGAGAGAGGCCAAATGCATGTGTAACAGCAAGTGTTTGCCAGAGAGTTCACTGAATTTCATCAGTGCTCTCTAACAACAAAGGCCACAATCTCAATACATGTCAGAAACTCAAAGGAAGATTTCCCTTTCTTTCTTCCATCCATTTTCTTTCTTTCTTTCTTTCTTCCTTTCTTTCTTTCTTTCTTTCTTTCTTTCTTTCTTTCTTTCTCTCTCTCTCTCTTTCTCTCTTTCTTTCTCTCTCTCTTTCTTTCTTTCTTTCTCTTTTCTTTAACAGTTGGAACTGTTTTGTTAGTATATATCAGTTGTGGAAGATAATGAGAACCTATTCATATTCACCTCCCACTTGTAGGTCCCCTTCCTCTTCCCTTCTATTCCCTGGAAAAAAACACTGGCTCACCGAGACAATGAGTGCTGAAAACATGCCTTTTCTGCCCTCAAGTGGCTCTTCGTGGAATAGCAGCCGCCTTGTTTAGAGGACACTGTTCTTGAGTATTGTACTTGGTTTTTTAATCTTTGCAGGTGAGGCTGTCTGAGTGAACAAATAAGCCTTTCCTCAATTACAGCGGGATATTCTACAGGTGTTACAAGATTGCATTATGAAGTTCTTCAGAAGGAAAATTTTAAAAAGTGTCCCAAATCAAAAACTGAAAATTCTTTCCAGGTTGTCATGGTTAAATATAGGTATCAATTTGACAATTGAAGGTTCTAGCTTTGAACACATGTCTGACATGTCTAAAGAATTAATAGTAGAGCTCATCCCAGAGCAAGCCTGCAGGAGACTGTCTAATTGATAAGAAGGCCCAGCCTATGGTGGGTAGCACTAGTCCCCAGGCAGGTGAATGACATGGAGGGAACTGATTAAGGAAGTTGGCATTCTGCAGGATACTTGACGAAACATGCTGGTCTAGCAATTGAGAACTGTTTCTCTGTAAGTGACTCTATGGATACGGTGTATCCTGTTCACTCAGCTCCTAGTGTTGGTAAGAGATCTTCTGCCAAGCTGGACTATGAAATGTAGCCAGATAATCATAAAAAAATAAAACTTATTGCTCCTCCACAAGTCACTTGAACATGAAGCTATCAGCAGCATGCAGGCAACCTGACCATAAGCCTTGCTGACCTGCTTAGTTTTCTAGTCAGTAAGGATGCCAACCTGAACTGTGGAGTTCACCTCTCTGTAGTCTTCCTAAATAAAGAACTAAACAGGTTAGATTTCAGATGACTAGTAGAATGCACAGGATATCAGAAGATTCACTTACAGTCATTTTATGAAGGCAAATTCCTCCACTGGGGAAGAAAATTATTTCCTGTCCCTTGTGTTCTCAAAGGTTTGGCCCCGACTATAAATAAAGCAGTACATTGTACTACTGGACAAAAGTTCCACTGTGGTTACTACTTAACTCTGTCTGGTGGGCATGGTCACTTTGCCCTTTTTCTTTGAGTAACTCTCTTTTCTCTTGTAAGAGATAATTAAAGCAACTGTAGAATTAAAAGAAAACGGATGTCCGTTACTTGGAAGCAAAGCCACACTACGGTGGCTCCAGCCCCACCATTCCCTGAGAAGGCAGCATCCCTCAGGCATGGCTCTTTTGATTTAAAAAAAATGTACTAACACCATTTGAGTTGTGAAAAGTAAGATCAGCTAAGGCAAAGTGGAATGAATTTGAGGCATAGAGGAACTAAATTGCTCTACAAAATAAAATGGGAATTCTCTGAGTCATTGGGGGACTCCAGAGAGAAGTAAGGGTTTGAAACTGGATGCAGAAAATATCCAGATATGTGGCATGGGGCTTGGAAATTCTAAAGAAACTGTATTAAAGCTACAAAATCACATCTTTGGCTATGAGCTCCCTTGAAGACCTTTCCCTGCAGAGTATAGTTTAAGTCAGATGACTTTGCAACTGCCTGGTTGGGCACAAGCTTGTGTTTTCGTCCCAACCTTCCTCCATCACCCTTTACAAGATCATTTGATGCAGGGACTTCTGCTTCAATCTCTCGGTTACAGTCTAAACCCTTAATTTTGGTCCCTACAGGACAGTGAAAGCTCAAGTCCTTAAACCATCGCCTCTGAACACTGCCCTGCTTTCCAGGTCCTTCTACATTTTACCCCTCTCCCACTGTGTCTTACATTGGGATGGGCTCAGTTATGCATTTTTGAAGACTCTACCAGAGTGCATGATAATTGCCAACAGATCTATGGTTTGTATAGCCAGTGAACCTCAAATGACTAAGTCTGCCCTCTTATGAAAAAAGAAACTGTTAAAAGCAAAACATTCAAAACCTACAGTATGTATACAAAGGCAACGTTAGCTTCTTAAGCAATGAATAAGCTAAGAGAGGAAGCATTTTGGTGGTATGAGGTATAGAAGGCTGGGAAGAGAATCATCAGTGTATGGAAAGTCTTCCACACAGTGTTATACAATCTGTCTTTGTCCTTCACTCCCTCTTGTTTGGTTTCCCCAGAGAGGCCTAAACATTTGGGAGTTAGTATCTATTTCAGGAATTCAACCTGGAGAAAACAGGAGCCTTGCAACTTATCTCTCACCACATCATTTCTAGCCATGGCTCTGTTCTACATAAATCTAAGGATTCCATTTTCTGAATCCAGGTATTTGGGCCAAACTCAGCTTACATTAAATTGGAGATTTCTTAAGCAGAATCAAGGAATACCATGCAGTCTAAACATCTAAACATGGCAGATTCAACATCGTCCCAGTCCTGAAACCATCCAGTCTGGAGAGGAAGCTCTAAAATATGTGAACGTATCCTCCTTGCTGGAGAGCTTACACAGTACTAAGGAAGCTTCTACAGGGAGAAAGAAATAATCACAGGCTTCATCAATTCATGAGAGATGCAAGTTGCAATAAAAATCACCATGGCAACAGATGACCACCAGTGTAATAGTGGCACAAGTATCAAGAAGACAACCAACAGCTTTCTGACTGAACTCAAGACCCAATTGTCAAATAGAACATATTTCTGTTACTGTTAACTAGAACAAGAACATAAAAAAGGGAAGGAAATAGATCAATAGGGAAAAACAGCCAATGAACCTATAGGTAGGAAGACAGTACACAAAACTGCTCTGTAAATAGCTGCTATTATACCCATAGTTTTGAAGAACACTTAACACTCAGCCTAGAAGTCTTCTTCTAAAACAGAGGTAGAGGATCTCAACAACTTGACAGGATGCAATACAGGGCAGTAGAAGAGCAGTGAAGTGGACAGCAATGGCCAGCCATAATACAGAGTACCAGTGACCCAACAGAGCTCATTCAGAATCAGGCTTACTTAATCTCTCCCCATCCCAATGCTTTGGAAACCTTGAGAAAGAGAGGGCAGTGAAACTGTAAGCACCTCAAGTTGGGAAGACTCACCATGGGACAAGACATTCCATTCAAGGCAGAACTGCTGCATCCAGAAACTCACTACAGTGAGGAGACTTGTCCTTACAGGACCTGCATAATGACTGACATACCAGGATCTCATTGTCACCATCCTCTCCTGGCACAGAGCAGCCACTGCATGTCTGAGTTCTCGCAGCTCTTCCCACACTCTGGCTCCACATTCTCTGCCCTACGCATGATAGTGCCTCGGGTCCATGGTCTCCTAGAGAACCCCAGGAGTGCAGTCACAACTAGCTAATGTACGAACTGGCTTCCTCCAAGTTCACAACCCTACAATAAAGCGTTCAAATTTGAATGGTGTGAATGATAACAGTTGGCAGTGCATATCTTATAAATAGCAATTGAATGTTTTTACTCAGTGGAAAGAAACAATTTGTCTCTTGCTGTGTGTTTTCCAAATGGCATTTTTAAGACATCCTTTCAGTAAAAGGTTTTTTTCCCAGCAAGGTAAGTTATGCTCTTGAGCAGTTCATGACATACAAAGAATCTGCGATACTCTATTTTGTCTGAAGATAGAAAGAATGGCTCAGAGGTTAAAACTTTTAACTCACAAGCAAAAATGACCTACGTTTAGATCCCCAGATCTGATGTAAAAACAGCAGGCAGATATGATGGAGACTTGCAGTTCTGGCTCTGGAAGGCAGAGTCTGGAAAACCCCAGAATGAAGCAATAAGGAGGTAGATAGGGAGTAGAGCAATTCAGGATGATTCCTGATGTCACCCTTGAGCCTTCACAGACACAACAGCCTCTTGTACGCGCACGCGCGCGCGCACACACACACACACACACACACACACACACACACACACACACGGGAACCATTTACAATGTTAGGTAAGATGTACTGCACGTAAATCCAAAACTGTTTAGTTGTCTACTACATGGAACTTCTGTTTCAATCACCAAAACGACCTTCGAAGATTAAAATACAGAGAAGAGTAATAGGCACACAGGGAATGATAAACAGCAGGACCAGCCTCCAGTTCCATGTATGCTGGCATTGTGCAGCTTCACCCTCTGAGCAGCCTTCTTTACCTTTGCCCAGGTCTTAATAGCAAACAAGTTTTACTCTGAAGAAGTTCCTGAGAATAACAAGCTAGAGGGCGGGACTCCCCCCAACTCAGGATATGGAAAAAAAGTAAACAACAGCTGGGGAAAACAGTCTCCTTCCAGACAGGACTGATCAGCAGTCAGAGGCAGCTGAAGGAGATCCTGGAGCGCTGCTGAGCTAGACCCAGAGGCAGCGGTGGGAGAGACCTCAGAGCAGCCCAGGAGCCTGGAGGAGACCCTCCTAGCAAGTCCTGCAGCAAAGAACTCCAGACTGCAGCAGTTCCGGGCAGTCTCACCCAGGCTGGGAAGGCTTTCTTGTGATGAGCTGCCTTAAATTGTCCCTACTCCTGTCAGTAACCCTTGTCCTATCCTATAAATAACCCCTAATAAACTTGTTGGGGTTGTGAAACTCCTCCCCAGGAAGTTATTCACACAACAGCTAGCTTTTGAGTAGGTATACTATTAGAATTCACTACTTAATGATTCAACTCAGGTTGCTATTTAAAAGAGACATGTAATTAAAATGCTCAATATTTTCAGTCTGTAAAATGGACATAAAAGTCTATGTTACACAGGATCCATGGGAGGTTTATACTGTAACAATCCATGCCCATGCTAACTCCTCATTGGCTATTAGTTCTCCTGGAAATTATTTTTATTATTAGATATCACGTGCTTTGTTTTGTTCGTGGGTTTTGATTTGTGATTTAATTTTATTTTTAATTGTTTAATTTGTTCATGGGTTGAATTTGTTTTAAACAAAAGCCTGGGCTTATGGGTATGCACCTCCATTCTAGGTTCCACCCAATGCTTTGGAAGTACAAAACCTCCCAGGGAAATCTGGTTAGGTTAAATAATTCCAATCACTCACAGCCCACTCTGTTACTAAAGGGTCTAAAATTGAGGCATGTTCTGAGTGCCCCAAATTGAAGCCTATAGCTTTACTGTTTAAAAACAGTTAATGGCAGCATTTTGAGCATATGAAATAACTATAACACAATTTTGATAGTTTTTTAAGATCTGAACATTTGATCCAAAAATCATGGGCTTGGAGAGATGGCTCAGGGGGTAAGTTCCTTAGTTTGGATCCCAGGTTCCATGTAAAAACACCTGATGGAAATGGCTGCTGCCTGCACTTCTAGCCCTGGTGGGTGTAACCTAAAAATCACCTCGAGTGAAGCAAAAAGGAGGAAGATGCAATCCAGGATAATTCCCAAAGTCACCCTTGGTCCTCCACAGAGACACACAGTGTTCACACACACACACACACACACACACACACACACACACACACACACACACACACAGTAGATAGACAGAAGATAGATGATAGATAGATAGATAGACAGACAGACAGACAGACAGACGACAGGCAGGCAGGCAGGCCAGGAAGATGACTCAGTGAGCAAACATGCCCAGGCACAAACCTGATGGTCTGAGTTCAAAACTCACAACCCACATGATGAAAGGCAAGAACCAACTTTTGCAAGTTGTCCTCTGACCTCCAGACATGCATTGTGGTACACATGTTCTCTCTCTCTCTTTCTCTCTCTCTCTTTCTGACTCTATCTCTCTCTCAAAATAAATCAAAACATTAAACTCACACATATTTTGCTACAATCAAGCATAAACCTGGTGAAAGACTGCTTTCCCGTTATTATTTCTTTAGTGAATAAAAGTAATTTAACTGAGCCTTCCTCTCAGCATTAAACAGTAGTGGCAGAATATGTATAACACTAAAACAATTATTCCAGAAATTAATGGAAATCTTGACTAGCCTAAAATTTAAAGGAAAAGGACATTATCTAATATGTTGGGCAAATCACAACTTGTCCTAGTAACTATTTCAATGCATATGAATATGCAAATAGCTTATGATTAGGACTGACCTATTTCTTTTAAATTACCTTTTATCCTTTTAGAGTGTCATGTATGAATATAGTGTGTTTATGTTATTTCAACCCTATCACCCAATCCCATCCATACCTCCTTTTCCCAATACAAACCTTCTTCCCAGTCTCCCTCTTACTTAATCTCCAACACACAAATCTTAAAGCCTGACTGAGAGTCAACCAAGAGGAAATTATATTCCACACTGTCATTATGCTTTATTATATAGTGAAGAACTGAAGCAAGTCTGACTCACAATCTGTATTAAATTCAAGGGAGTTTATTTTTAAAAAGAACCACTGAAAATCATCTGATCTCTGTTGAAACTGTCAATAGAGGGGCTTTTTGTTTATTTTTTTCTTAAATGCAACCAAATTAGGCAACAATCATGAGCTCAAGATCAGCCTTGGTAACACAGCTAGACTTTCATCTCAAAAAAGGGAAAAAGCAAAAGTTACCTATCTCACACAACTTTTCAAAGCCAGATATTGCAGAGATAGGACTGCAAACCTGGAGACCATCATAACTCTGCTCTAGTAATTAAAGAACACAGGCAAGCTGATGTTTCCTAATCCTTCTTTCTCATCATAATAAAATCATAATAACATCAGTACCTGCCTCAAACTACTCCAAAGGAAAGTCATAAAAAAATAAGTAACACAGTGTAAGTGTTGTAAATACCACACACTTTTTAAAAGAAAGGTTCTAAATGATTAAGAAGTCAGATGAAGTATACCTACTGAGTGCACAGCATTGGCAAAGAAGATGAGTTTGACAATTCTGGTTGGAGTCTTGGGAATCTCACACCTAAGCTTCAGCACAGTAGAAAGGGAAAAAGTGACCTACCCCATGTTCCCATCCATGAGCAGGATCGTGTTATAGATGTGGGAGAATATGAAGAGAAACAGGATCGTGCTGAAGAACATGGTCATCCACGACCCGTGGTCTTCTCGAAACATTTTCAGCCGGAGCAGCTGGCCTGGAATATAAATATTATTATAAGTCCACACACAGAAAAAATCAAAACTCATGTTATGACTTTATTAAGCTATAATAATATCATATGGAAGAAAACACTAACTGATATTTTTACTGTTCTATGTAATTATGAATAAAGTCCAAAATACCTCCCAAATCCTGCTTCGTTCCAGAAAACAATATTAAAAGTGAAAGCTTATTATCTGGAGATGATTCATTACTCTGGCACAAGAATGAGAAAAGTTAGAACTCTGTCACAGGTATATTTTACTCCAAAAACATGTCTTTGTTTTGTTTTGTACTACAAATACTTCAGATAATTGGAAAAGATGTCTTAAGTTCCACAGGCTATCCTTTTGCATCTGTAAATCCATCCTTGACATCAAGGCCAATCTCACTGAGAAGAAGCTACAATCCTTTAAAGTACACAAAGAGTGCAAAAGGAAAAGCACAGATTCTGTCATGAGACACAGAAGACTCAACCTCACTTTTAACTAAGAGAATCTGTACAGCCACATGTGCAAGCTGAGATCACACGTGAGTGGAACAGAGTTTGGCATGGCCTGTGGGAAAATAATTTCCACTCTGACTCTAATAATCCCATTTATAAAGACAAATACTAAGATGAGAAACAATGTTAAAATGTAAATATATTAAGAAAATGATAAAAACGAACATTTAAGTAGAAATTATTAACATCAGAAGTGGGCACTAATAGCCTAAAAAATAAGAAAGACGTCTTAAAAATGAAACCTGAGAATGAAAAACATGAAGACATTTCATGTTACACGCCTGGGTGCCATGTACGCCTCTAGCGAAGAGAAAATAGACACCTCTTGGGTGCGTAGCTTCTTCTAGCTTTCATCATCTACGCTTTGCTCATCCTCTAGTTACAAACAATTCCTGCTGTCATTTTCCCTTCCTGAATGCACCTGGATTTTGATTCGATCATTTCAAACTTTCTTCACTCTGTCTCTGCAGTGAAAATTGGAGACACGATCCGTGGTCCAGAGAAGAGCTAAACAAAACAAGTGTATGATGAGAAATTTCTGGTGGCCAGCATTGTCATGACACAGGCCATGCCATGTAGCAAGGTCTCAAGGATATCTCTTGTTTCCCAAATAAAATAACCATGAAATTAAAAAAAAAAGTGAAGATAAGGGCACCTGGCCTCCCCAAGGTAAGTTTTTTTTGCATTAAAGTTATTCCATTTCTGATAAATTTATATATGAAATTATCAGGGAAATGATTTAAATATAGTGACCACAGTTTAAATGGACTAAATCTAATGTCTTGCTCGAAAATTGTTTTTAAATTGAAAAGTTGAAATCTATGAAATTGACAAGTATTTCTATTTGTAAACCATCTAACTAGGAGCAGACGGTATCCTTCATATAGCTTAGGAACATATGAATACTAATCCTTTAAAAATTAGTTACAAAACTTTACCCAGTATTTACTTTTGTTAGAAATCATGTGGAAACTAGGCTAACAGAAACTTCAGGTATAACGAAGAAAAAGTGAGGGGCAGACTGGCTTCCATCGTCTTGTATCACGGCCAGAACAGCAGAAGTAAAGGGCTAATATAGAGCTCATAGGGGGCCTAAGAAGATGGAGGTTCAGAATCCAGATTTAAAAACAGGAAGCAGAGAGAGCCTGGGGCTCAATAGACAGCCACCTTAGTCTAATCAGGAAGGCCAGATCACTGTGAAAGATCCTGTCAAGAAACCAGCTGGACAACTCCAAGGAAAAACATCCAAGATTGATCTCTGGCTTCTATATACATGCACACACACACACACGATTCAAAAAAAAGAACATGAGAATGTGACTATACAACTGAGAGAAGGATGTGCAAGCTCACTGAATAAATGATACCAGCACCACCCCTAAGAAGACCACAGAACTCACTCATTTATTGATCAAATAGCTATAGAAAGCCAAGTGTTTCCAAGCTCCATATACACCACTGACAGGAATATGATAATGAACGGGCATTAAGTACAGAATGCTGGAGAGTGAAAAGCATACATAAGCATCTTGGAGCAAATGTTCAAAAATATCTATTCTTTAAATAATATTTAATGCACTTCTCTTGTGTGCCAGACAGATGCTAGGTGTCAGATATAGCCATGAACAAAAACAAGGAAATGTTAGAAATCAAATGTCCCCTGTGTTTTCCATGGAAATGCGACCTTTTGGTACACTAGTGGACCCTCTATGGAAGATTTTCTCTGTGGCACTTCCTGTCAGCTGCAAAGACCTGTTTAATTCAGTAGTTGATGATGAAGAACTGCAAGGGCTGTCATTAAGACTTTAATGTAATGTACACTAAAGGATGCTCCTGGAATGGGGGGAGGGAGCACTGGGACAAAGGGAGGGAAGGGGGAAAGGAAAGGGAAAAGGGGGGGAGAGGAGCAAGGGGATCCAGGGAGGGGTGGAGGGAGGGAGGGGAATGGGGTACTTATCAACTTTGTATGAGTGGAAGAAATAAATTTATAAAAAGACTTTAATGTGAATTTCTTTCTCTACATTTGCATATGTCAAAGAATTTGTTAGTGGATGCACTTGAAGAGTCAATAACACTGGAGATTCAAGTTTGCTTTGCAAATAAAACATTGTGAATTAATGGCATATTGCCTAAAATAACACAAAGTTAGTAAAATATGAATGTGACAGGCCCATTTACACCACACTCACTGCCTAGCAGTAATCTCCACCACTACAGCCAATAGAATGAAGACAAGTTAACAGGCTTTGAAATTTGCTGGAAAAGCACGATCAAAGTACACTGATATACTAAGGCCAAAACTGACACTACCAATTATTGATTCAACTTATGCAAAAATTTCCTCAGAGCATCTTCAGGATTAACTCAGTGAATTACCACAGAATGCTAGAACATTTACACATAGACCACAGCTACTGCTGTAGTGACCACCTCCGTTATTAAATGCACTGGTTTGAGTAACAATAGCCAAATCTTGTTATCCACAAAGGATTCGTTCCAGAACCTTTCATGGATACCAAAGTCCATTGATGATTAAGTCACTTATAGAAAATGGCAGTGTTTCCATATACTTACATGCACCCTCTCATCCACTTTAAAGCATCTCCAGGTTACATTTAATATCATGTAAATAGATGCTACAGTGTATTACTTGGAGAATAACCAACAGAAAAGCAATGCATACATGTTCAGTATAGATGCAACAGTTTTCAAATATTTTCAACCCATAGCTGGTTGAATCTGTGTAGGCAAGGAGCCCAGAGATATGGAAGGCTGAGTATATGTACTCCTATAGTTAACAGATTTCACAATTTCATATTTTCTACTAAGGGAATTTTAGAAGATACCACAGTGAAAACCATCTTTACAAGTCAATAGCGGTAAGGCATATCAAAGAGATATATTTCAAAATGTTAAAATTTTGAGGGCCTCAGAGGAAAATCAGGCATGCACAAGAAAGGACTCTCTGGGAATTGGGGCGGGAGGTACTGGGGGATGGGGAGAGAGGAGGGAGGGGAAGGGGAGCAGGGGGTTTTGGGGGAGGAGGAGGGAGGGAGGGAACTGGTGTACCTATTAAGTTTGTATGAGCTGAAATAATAATAAAAAATATATTAATAAAAAAATTTTGAGGGTCTGAGTTTGATAATGAGAATTATTCTTTGCTATCTTCAACCTTACTCTTTTTATAAATTATTTAAGAGAGCAGAGAGATTGCTGTGACGTACACATGAATGCCATGGTTCATGAGTGGAGGTCAGAGGACAACCTTTGGAAGTCAGTTCTCTCCTTTCACCATATGGGCTTCTGGGATTAAACACAGGTCTGGCAAGTAGGCATCTTAACTGCTGAACTACTCACCTACCCTGCCCTTTAATCTAATTTAAAGCTCATTGATATACTTAATCTCACTGCCACGCCCACCTGCATTTTATGTGAGAGCTGGGGATCTTACTTTTACTCTTTGTGCTTATGTGACAGGCACTGAGCCAAAACCTCCCCAACCCACAATCTTCTTCTTATGTGTGAACAGCGACACTCCTGTCTTGTGATTTAGGTTCTGAACTCCTATGCTTCCTGGAAGTAGTAAAAGGAAGGCAAGTGATAACTCCTGCAGACATCCTCCTTGTGGAGTATTCATACATAGAACGATACTCCACGTAAGATGAACTCCCTGAGGAGGCGGGAAGGTCCTTTCGTGAAGACAAAGGAGAATGGCTGCTTGCTAGAGATGTTGTGATAAACTGTATGATCCAATGACCCAAGTCCAGCCCAACGTTGGGTACCGTTGATTTCTTTTGTCAGCAATAGATTAGTGACTGCTAACTCAAAAGTGAGTATTCTTTTCCATTAAAAGAAAGATTTGTTTCTTCTTATATTTAATCTGTCATTGAATGCCTCTCTATAAAGATGAAATTGACACTTAACACTTTAAATATTAGAGTACTTGACTAAAGATAAGCCTTATTTCTCATGGCTAGGAGAACAATATGACAGAGAAAATGAAGCTATATCTCAACACGAGCATTACTTGAAATCTACTTCTGAGTGAACTAAAATAAGTACTTATTATAGATCTGTGTAAATTTAGTTTCTAGCATGATTTTTTCCTATAAAAGTTTACTAAGTGAAAACTACACAATAAAAATAACTAAAATAAGACCATTATGGCTAGAGTAGATCAGTAGTAGAACATCTTTTTATTAAACACAAGACTTTAGGGTCAATCATCAGCACCCAAAAGTAAAACTCAAAATAAGAGATATCAACAAAGAATGTTTATCACACTAAAACATCAAGCTAACATGGGAAGACAGAGTGTTCTGAACAGAAACATGGCTGTAGGACAGCAAGATGGCTCAGAGTGTAAAAACACTTGTAGTACAAGCCAACCACCTGACTTTGAGTCCCAGAACCTACATGACACTGGGTGCAATGGCTCGTATCTGTGATCCCAGTACTCCTAATGAGAGATAGGAGGCAGAGACCAGAGAATCACTTGGTAACCCAGAGTATGCACTGTGACAGAAACAAGAACTAACTCCTGAAAGTTGTTCCCTGATTTACACACACATGCCATGGCAGATGTTCACTGACAATTGCGCATGCACACATCATACACCACACACACACACACACACACACACACACACACACACACACACACAGGAGAGATAGCTCAGGAGTTAAGACTCTGCCTCACAAGCAGAAGGTCCTGAGTTGGGATCCCAGGTCCCATACAAAAACACCAGGCAGAAATGGCTGCAGACTGCACTTCTGACTCTGATAGGTAAAGCCTGGGAAATTCAGGAGCAAAGCAAGAAGGAGGTAAAAGCAATCCAGGATGATTCCTGAAATCACCCTTGGTCCTCCACAGAGACACACAGTGCCCTCTGACACAAACACACACACACACATGCATGCATACACACAGAAAGTAAATAATTTTTTAAAAAGAAACAGCTTTATACAGTAAGTTATAAAGTCATAAAATTTTATTCATGAATATCCCATTACTATTCAAATTAAATCTTGTTATTTCCACAAAAAGAGAATTGTAAAACATTGAACATCAGGAGTCAGGCTTACTCATCAAACACTTTTATTCACTTAATTTGACAGAAAAATCAAACATTAAAATTGAAATATAATTCTACATACACTAAAAATATTTTTACAAATGTGAAACTCAAATGAGATTCTGAAAAGAAAGGAAAATGACAGCATGGTTAGAAACCCAGTAAAAAAATTATTCTTAGTAAAAAAAACATTAATAAACCTTGCATTTATCAGTCCAAATATATTTTATTATTATAATTTTACCCTTTCCATTGATCATTAGCTTAACTGAAATCTCTTATCATTGTTCAATAGGAAATTATAATTTCAAAAGAAAATAATGGCACTAGTTTGTTACTAATTACCTTTCTTTTTAGAAAAACTAGTTATCACATACAAAAAATGCTAAATTAGCATTACATCTTGACATACATCTCAAGATTAACTAGTTGACCTAATTATTCATACATACAGTGTTATACTCTGTAATTCTGATGAAAAAAATGCATTTGACAGGCATAGAAAAACTGAAATCACAAGAAATGGAAATAAATTTGAAATTATCAGCAACTTTAGAAAATCCAAACTAGTAAAACAGAAGAAGTGTTCTTAACAGCAACAGAAAGAGTAACTGCAAGATTTCCTTCCTCTACCTTTTTCTCTAGTAACTAAAATACTAATCAATAGTTTTACCCTTGCTTTTTCTTTCATGAATACTTACAGTAATTAATATGCTAATGCACTAATGCACTATCAGTGTTCCTTTACCTCCTAAGATGAGAGAGGCTGAAGAAGTGATTTTTATCTCGCTATTACTGTATGTTTTTAGTGAGCCTACTTTTTGGTAGTGGCTGACTTTGCTGATGGTATTCTACTTTCTGCAAAGAGTAATCAGGACTGAGCCTAGTGCCCCAAGTAATGATTTAGCAAAGAAAAATAATGTCTCAATGCTACTATACCTTGGGCCACATGACCACTGCAAATATTTCCAGTGAAAAAAAATAAGGAGATTAAAAAATCCAAAATTCAATGACTTGTATCCATAATTCAATGACTTGGATCCAGATGTGTAAACAACAACACAAGAAAATGAAAAATGAAGGCAATGTAATCCCCAGGAATGGCCTCCAATGACAGTGAACTATATTAAATCCCCAAAATTGTAAAAGAATGATAAGTTTGTAGAAATTAAAGAAAACATAAGTAAATGGTTTGAACTTCAGGAAAATATAAACAGATGAGTGGAATATAGAAGTCAATACAGTGAGAGTGGGATTCAAAAAAGAAATACTGAAAAAAGCTTTAATGCTAGAAATGAAAAATTCAATAAATAAAGTTCTATGAGAGGCCTCATCAACAGAATGAATAAAAGAAGAACACACTATCAAACCTTGTTTGAAGACAGGGTTGATGAACTAGAGCATTCAAACAACACCAAGGATAAGTTACCAAGTATGAGATCTACGGGGCATGAGGAAAAGGCCAAATCTATGAATCATGTACATAGAAGGAGGAAAACAATTCAGGCTAAAGACACAGAAAACATTTTCAATGAAATAATAGGAGAAATTTTCCCAAATCTAGAGAAGTGATGCTCATCCAATCACAAAGAGGTATTTGGAACACTTAATAGACAAGACCAACAAAGAATTTTCATGTGTTATATTACAGTCAACACACTAAGTTGACAGGACAAAGAAAGTATACTGAAGGTCACAAGAGAGAAACTCTGAGTCACAAACACAGCCAAGCCCATCGCAGTAACAACAGACTCTGCAACAGAAAGATGGGAATGAAACGTTCCAGGCTGTGAAAGATAACTTCCAGGTTACAATACCCAGCATACTGCCATAATTAAAGAAGAAATAAAAACTTACCAACAATAAAACCAAACTAAAGCAATCACCACTATTAAGCCTCTTCCACAGAAAGTGATTGAAGATATCTCAGGCTGAGGAGAAAGAAATATTTAAGAAGCAGTACAGAAATTAATAAAGTGGAAAAGAAAAAACATATGAAGAATCACTGAAACAAAGAACTGTTTCATTATAAAGGTAAAGTTTGGCAAATCTTTAATCAAATGAAGAAAAAGAGAGAGAAGAGGTCCTAGGAAGAGGGCTCAGCAAGTGAAGCGCTTGCCACAAAAATATGAGGACAGCAGTTCAGATCCCCATATTCCATGTAAATGCCAAATGTAATGGTGCAAGCTCCTGTAATATAGGCACAGGTCTGAGAAATGAAAGGCAGAAACCTGAGACTATACAGAAGCAAAGTCAGTCAACCTGCCTATGCAGAAGCAGTAAGGAAAGTCAATCTCAAACAAGTGAAAAGGTAAAGAACAATGCCTGAAGGTGGTCCTCTGACCACCATATACATTCCATGACATTCACATACATGCATTCACATATACCACACAGACAATGACATGCATATATACACCCAAAAAGAAACAGAAATGTAGCAATTAGCTTTAAGTGTCAACTTGACAATTGAGAATCAAGGACATACCTGGGATGAATTATTTAGTTAAGGAAGACCTCTAAAGCAAGACTGTAGGAAATTATCTAATTTATACGAAAATACATAGCCCATAGTGGGTGGGAACATTCCTTGGACAGGTGGGTAAAATGGAGAAAAATCTGACTAGCTTTAGTGAACTGACAAGGTGGAAAATATGCCCCCTTTCAGCTCTTTCTGTGGATGTAGTCTATTACTGATGTTAGCATGAAATTTCTGGCCATCATAATGGTCTATAATTTAGAGAATCATAAGCTGGCATAAAAATTTGTTATTCTAATACTCTTATAACAAGACTCTAGTTTAACAGCATTTTATCTCTGGCCGGGGGGACATCCAATACCCATCAGGATGGAGTGAAGGGCATTGCAGGAGCAGCAAAACCACAAAAGAAAATCAACAAACAGTAATCCAGAACTTCAGAGACTTTATATCAACCACCTAGAACTAGGCCAGCCTAATCTCTCCCCATCCTGAAGCTCAGGGAAATTTGCAGAAGAGGGGGCGGTAAGAATGTAAGAGCACAAGGATGGGAGGAGCAATGATATGCAAGATACTCCACACAAGTTAGGGCTGAAGCAATCATAATTGGACTTTGCATGCCCTGCGCAATGTCCAACACACTATTGACCTCACAAAGTCTAGCATCTGCTAAAGGCACCAAGATCCTTGGAGGCAAGGGATTGGCAGCCACAGTAGTGTTCCTATGCTTAAAGGGAACACGGGAAAGGGTTCAGGGAAATGCCACTGGGTCCTTGTACGTCATCGGAGAGGAGGGTCCAGAGGAGAGTCTGGCATGCACAAAAAAGAACTCTCTGGGAATTGGGGCAGGAGGCACTGGGGAATGAGGAGGAAAGGGTGAGGGGAGGGGGAGCAGGAGGTTCGTGGGGAGGAGGAAGGAGGGAGGGAACTGGTGTACCTATTAAGTTTGTATGAGCTGAAATAATAATAAAAAATGTATAAAAAATGTTATTCTAAATGGCTTGGGTTTTGTATTTTTCACAGAAATGGGAAGATAGAACTAAGACAACAGAGAGGATCCAAATTAACAAAATTAGGGATGAAAAGAGATGTAATACAACAGAACCTATGAAATTTCCAAAAAGAATGAGATATATAAAGTTCCAAAAATGAAGGCTAGAGAGATGGATCAGAGATTAAGTCTCTGCCTCGAAGCAGAAGATCCTGAGTTCAAATCCCAGATTTCACACAAAAACACCAGGTAGAAATGGCGGCATCCTATATTTCCAGCTCTGGAAGGCAGAGCCTGGGAAACTCAGAGCAAAGCAAACAGGAGGTAGCACAATAGAGAGTGATTCCTAAAGTCACTCTTACCCTTAGGCCTCACAGGCACGCAGTGTTCTCTAATATACAGAGAAACACACAAGCGTGCGCGTGCGCACACACACACACACACACACACACACACACAAATAAAATAGTTCCAAAAATGAATGGGACATACAGAAGCTTACATTCCATTAAACTGGAAAATCTTTTTAAAAATTAATGAATTTACAGATGCATATGACCTGTCAAAATTCTAATTAGATAAGATTAAAATTTAAACATCTGTAACAAGCAAAAATATTCAATCAGTTATAAAAATTCTCCCAACTCCCAATACCCATCAGGATGGAGCCAAGGGCATTGCATGAGCAGCAAAACTGAAAAAAAAATCAACAAACCATAATTCAGAACATCAGACTCTATATCAACCACCTGGAACTAGGCCAGCCTAATCTCTCCCCATCCTGAAGCTAGGGAAATTTGTGGAAGAGGGGGCAGTAAGATTGTAAGAGCACAAGGATGGGAGGAGTAATGATATGCAAGATACTCCACACAAATTAGGGCCGAAGCAATCATAATTGGACTTTGCATGCCCTGCACAATGTCCATCACATTATTGACCCCACGAAGTCTAGCATGGACTAAAGGCACTAGGATCCTTGGAGGCTGGGGATTGACAGCCACAGTAGTGTTCCTATGGTTAAGGGGAACACAGGAAAGGGTTCAGGGAAATGCCTCTGAGTCCTTGCACCTCATCGGAGAGGAGGACCCAGAAGAGAGTTTGGCATGCAAATTAAAGGATGCTCTGGGGATGAGGGGGGAGGAGGCATTGGGGGATGGAGAGGGAGAGGGGAGGGAAGGGGAAGCAGGGGGGTGGGGGGATTGGAGGGAGGGAGGGGACCGGTGTACCTGTTAAGTTTGTGAGCAGAAATAAATTTTAAAAAAACAATTCTCCCAACTCAAAGCACTTCAGACCCAGAAGAATTCACTGCCATCAGACTTTTAAAGAAGAACCAGCACCAATGTTTCTAAAGCTAAATAGAAAAGGAAGGACAGTGGCCAACATTTTTATGAAACCAGTTTAACTCTGATATCAAACCAAATAAATACACCACACAAAAGGAAACTATACACAAATATGTTTGACGAATATAGATATAAAAATCCTTAATAATTGTAACCAAATCCAAGAGCAGCACATTACAAAAATAGCCTCTTCAATAAAAAGTGCTAAGCAAACAAGATATCCACATGTACAAGAATGAACCTAGATTCTTATCTCTCGCCTGTAAAAAAAATCAGTTCCAAATGGATCAAGACTTTAGCTTAACTCCTGAAACTCCATAAGAGGGGAAATATAGATACAGGTAAAGGCTTTCTGAATAAGACTCCACTCAGGAGCTAATGCCAGCATTTGACAAATGGGACTTCATGGAATTAAAAGCTCAGGAAATAACTAAAAGAATGAGAGACAGCCTATGGATGAGAAAAAATCTTTGTGAACTATATACCCCACAGATGATTAATGTGCAGTATTTTAAAAAATGGAAGGGGGGCTGAGATGGCTCAAGGGTTAAGACTCTGCCTCATAAACAAAAGGACCTGGTTTCAGATCCTAGGTACCATGTTAAAAAGTCCAGATAAAAATGGTGGCTTGCATTTCCAGCTCTGGTGGGCAGAACCTGGGAAATTCCAGAGTGAAGCAAAAAAGAGGAAAGAAAAGAGAAGAAAAAAGAAAAGAGAAGAGGAGGGGAGGGGAAGAGAGGGGAGATGAAGGAGGAAGGGAGGGAAGGAGGGAGGGAGGGAGGGAGGGAGGAACGAAAGAACGAAGGAACAAAGGGAAAAAAAGTAAAGAAACTCCCTCACAACCATGCCCTGAAGCTGGTCTCCTAGGTGATTCTCCGCAGCCTAGACCTACATGTCTACAGCCGCCATGCACTGCTGGGTATCTATCAGAGGACTCCATGTGAGCGTAGAACGAGATGCTTGCACCCACGTGTTTACTGCAGCTCTGTTGACGACAGCTGAGGTGTGGGACCCACCTAGGTCTCCAACAACAGAGGAGTAATAAAGAAAATGTAGTGTGTAAACACAAAGGAATTTTTTATATTTATAGTGTTTTTTTCCCACTTATACAAACTTGATAGGTTCCCCATTCCCCTCCCTCCCTCCACTCCTCCCTGGATCCCCTTGTTCCCTCCCCTCTTTTCCCTTTCCTTTCCCCCCTCCCTCTATTTCTCCCCCCAACACAAAGGAAATTTTTGAAGCAATCATGCTTACATAAAAATGGATGCAATTAGATATAATTAAATTAGACAAACTAAGTTAGTGTGAGGAAAATAAATATCATAAGCTTCCTTTCACATTTGATGGTTTATTTTAAGTAGATATATAAAATCATATATATGACTTAAAAAAATAGAAGTGAGGGCTGGAGAAATGGCTCAGAGGTTAAGCCTCTGCCTCACAAGCAAAAAGTCCTGAGCTCGGATCCCAGGTCCCTTGTAAAAACCACAGGCAGAAACAGCAACAGTCTGTTTCCGAAGCCACCCTTGGTCCTCCACAAAGACACACAATGCCCCTTTCGCCCCACCCCCGCTCCGCCGGTCGGGACGCGTAGGCGAGATCCAGCCGGGCCTCAACGCGCGCTCTAGGACCCCAGGTCAGCCCACGGGGACCCGGCTCCGACTCCCGCCATCCAGCCGGAGCCGCGCGGGGGGCCGAGGGAGGAGGAGGACCTCCCCCTGCGCCCGGGCCCCGCCCCAGCTGCCCTCGGGTTAAATAGCTCCACACCGACGCGCCCATCCTCCCTTTTCGCCCCACCCCGCTCCGCCAGTCGGGACACGCACGCGGTCCACCCGGGCCTCACCCCGCTCCCTAGGTAAGTCCCAGTTCAGGCCCCGCCCACCAGTACCCCAGGCCAAATAATTCAGTTTAGTGAAATTGAGAGATCTTAAGAGTTAAAATGACAATGCCAAAGTCAAAGTGCAAATCCATGAGAAGCAACACTCAAGTAAACAAATCTCCGACTGAAGAAATTAATCCCATAATGTTAGACTCCAAAAAGAACAAACCCGCGGAAAAAGGCCAAGAAAGCCTGACCCAGGATAACGACTTTCAAAATATGATCATTACCATGTTCAATACTATGAAAGAGGAAATCCGGGAGGAATTACATAATCGAATCAATCGCTTTGAAGAGGAACACAACAGACATCTGGAGGAGTTGAGAAAAACAGTGCAAGAAACAAAAAGTGGCATAGAACAGTTAAAACAAACTCAAGCAGAGTTTAAAACTCAGCTAAAAGACAAGTTATCTTCAACCCAGAACGCCACAGAGAGTCTTATCAACAGAACTAATGAAGCAGAAAACAGAATTTCAGACCTTGAAGATAAAGTGGGAGTACTAGCCAGCTCAATGGAAGAGGTTGTTAAAGCCAAAAAGATACTTGAGAGAAATATCCAAGAGATATGGGACACCCTGAAGAAGCCTAACATGCGTATTCATGGAATACCGGAGCAAGAATCTCAAAATACCACCCCTGAGGAAATTTTTCAAACGATCATCAAGGAAAACTTTCCTCATCTAAAGAAAGAGAGGCCCATTCATATACAAGAGGCATTCCGCACCCCAAACAGATACGACCAAAATAGAAGCACACCACGGCAAATAATAGTTAAAACACTCCACATTCAAGATAAAGAACTGGTGCTGAGAGCTTCAAGGGAGAAAAAACAAGTCACTTTTAAAGGCAAACCTATTAAAATAACAAATGACTTCTCAGTCGAAACAGTAAAAGCAAGAAGAGCTTGGAGAGACATACTTCAAGTATTGAATGAGCAAAAATGTCAACCCAGGCTGATTTACCCTGCAAAACTATCAGTCATGATCGAGGGAGAAAGAAAAATTTTCCAGCACAAAGACAACTTTAAGGGATACATGGCCACCAAACCAGGCCTTCAAAAACTGCTAGAAATGATACTCAAGCGTGAAGAAAAAAACAGGCATATCCAGGAGAACAGAAGGCAAATATAACACCATTAAAAGCGAAGCAATATACTTATAAAAGCTACTAAACATAATAAATGTCTGGAATTAACAATAGTTTCTCCATTATAACACTAAATGTTAATGGACTTAATTCACCAATCAAGAGACACAGATTACAAACTTGGATTAAAAATCACAATCCATCAATCTGTTGCCTGCAGGAAACCCATCTCACCACAAAAGATAGGCACGCTCTAAAAATAAAAGGCTGGTCAACAATTCTACAAGCAAATGGAAGCAGAAAACAGGCAGGGGTAGCCATTATGCTATCAGACAAAGTGGATTTCAAACCAAAAAAAATTATAAGAGACACGGATGGATACTACATTTTAGTCACAGGTACAATTCACCAGGAAGACTTCACAATACTGAACATATATGCACCCAATACGGGCCCCTCCACATTCATTAAGAAAACCCTACAGTGTCTAAAGCAAGAAATCAACCCCCAAACGATAATTCTTGGGGACTTCAACACCGCCCTCTCTACATGGGATAGATCAACAGGTCAAAAGCTTAACAGAGACACTTTGGAACTTAATCAAACCCTGAAAGAAATGGACCTCACAGATCTCTATCGAACTTTTCACCCACGCACCAAAGAATACACATTTTTCTCAGCAGCACACGGAACTTTCTCCAAAATAGATCACATATTGGGCCACAAAATGAATCTACACATGTACAAGAAAGTTGAAATTCTAACCTGTGCCCTATCAGACCACCACGGCCTAAAGCTGGACATCCACAACACATCAAACAAGAGAAAATACACTAACTCCTGGAAACTTAACACTATGATGCTGAATGAGAACTGGATTCAGGAAGAAATTAAAAAGGAAATTCAAGATTTCCTGAAAGTGAATGATAACGAAAATACAACTTACCAAAATCTCTGGGACACAATGAAAGCTGTTCTAAGAGGTAAGTTCATAGCTCTTAATGCCCACGTCAAAAAATGGAAACATCAGAAATAAACAACTTAACAATGCAGCTTAAAGCTTTAGAGAAACTAGAGCAATCTGATCCCAAAAGCAGTAGAAGAGAAGAGATTAGCAAAATAAGGGGAGAAATATCTGAAATCGAGACTAAGAAAACGATAGAAAAAATCAACCAATCAAAAAGCTGGTTCTTTGAAAAAATCAACAAGATTGATACACCCCTAGCTAAACTAACCAAAAGCAAGAGAGAGAAAACCCAAATTAACAAAATTAGAAATGAACATGGAGTTATCACTACGGATACCCAAGAAATCCAGAGAATTATAACATCATATTTCAAAAACTTATACTCTGTGAAGTTTGACAACACAAAAGAGATGGATGAATTTCTAAGTAAACACAACTTACCTAAATTGAATCAGGAAGTTGTGAATTACTTAAATAGTCCTATAACATATAAGGAAATTGAGGAAGTAATCTCGAATCTTCCCACCAAAAAATGTCCTGGACCAGATGGATTCAGCACAGAGTTCTACAAGACATTTAAGGAGTTAATAACACCAATACTCCTTAAACTGTTCCATCAAATAGCAAAGGCAGGAACACTACCAAATTCCTTCTATGAAGCTAATATCGTTTTAATCCCAAAACCTAATAAAGATTCACTTAAAAAGAAAACTATAGGCCGATCTCCCTGATGAACACAGATGCAAAGATTCTCAACAAAGTCTTAGCAAATCGGATTCAAAAACATATTAAAAAGATCATTCATGGGGACCAAGTAGGCTTCATCCCCGGCACACAAGGTTGGTTCAACATACGCAAATCAATAAATGTAATTCATCATGTAAACCAGTCCAAAGTCCAAGACCACATGATACTCTCGATAGATGCAGAAAAAGCTTTTGACAAGATCCAACAGCCTTTTATGATCAAAACGCTAGAGACAGTAGGAATGGAAGGAACTTTTATCAATATAATAAAAGCTGTATACAACAAGCCCACAGCAAGGATTATGCTCAATGGGGAACAATTGGAAGCATTCCCACTTCGATCAGGAACAAGACAAGGCTGTCCACTCTCACCACTTCTATTCAATATTGTACTTGAAGTCTTAGCCGAAGCCATAAGACAAGAAAGGGACATAAGAGGGATTCAAATTGGCAAGGAAGAAGTCAAGCTATCTCTATTTGCAGATGACATGATCTTATACCTGAGTGATCCCAAAAACTCCACCAGGAAGCTCCTGGAACTAATTGAGAAGTTCAGCAGGGTGGCAGGATACAAAATAAATGTGCAAAAATCAGAGGCCTTCCTATATGCCCAGAATGAAAGAAGTGAAAAAGCCTTGAGAGAAACCATGCCATTTACTATAACCCCTAAAAAAATGAAATACCTTGGTATAAACCTAACTAAGGAGGTAAAAGACCTTTACAATGAAAACTTTAAAACCCTAAAGAAAGAAATTGCAGAAGACACCAGAAGGTGGAAAGACCTCCCTTGTTCCTGGATTGGCAGAATCAACATTGTAAAAATGACCATCCTACCAAAGGCAATATACAGATTCAATGCTATACCAATCAAAATCCCAAAGCAATTCTTCAAAGAAGTTGACCAAACAATCTCAAAGTTCATATGGAGGCACAAAAGACCCAGGATAGCAAAAACAATCCTGAGTAACAAAAACACAGCTGGAGGTATTACCATACCAAACCTAAGTCTATACTACAAATCCATAGTTATAAAGACAGCCTGGTACTGGCTCCAAAATAGACACACAGATCAATGGATAAGGATTGAAGACCCAGATATAAGCCCACAAAGTTACAGCCATTTGGTCTTTGACAAAGGGGCCCAAAGAATCCAATGGAAAAAGAACAGCATCTTCAACAAATGGTGCTGGCAAAACTGGATCTCCACATGCAGAAGATTAAAGCTGGACCCATACTTGTCACCATGTACAAGACTTAATTCCAAATGGATCAAGGACCTTGATATCAGACCAGAGACTTTAAAAGCCATAGTTGAAAGGATAGGGAACTCCCTCGAGCTGATTGGGCTAGGCCAACACTTCCTAAACAGACATCCAATGGCACAGTCACTGCTACCAACTCTCAACAGTTGGGATCTTGTGAAATTAAAGAGCTTCTGTTCAGATAAAGAGATTGTCGCACGAGCTCAAAGGCAACCCACAGAATGGGAAAAAATCTTCACTAACCACATATCTGACAGAGCTCTACTGTCCAGAGTGCACAAAGAACTTAGAAAATTAAACTCCAAGGAAAACACTGGCCCAATTAAAAAATGGGCCCTGGAACTTCAAAGAAACTTTACCAGGGATGAAATTAAAATGTCTAACAATTATCTTAAAAAATGCTCCACTTCCTTCGCCATCAGGGAAATGCAAATCAAAACTTCCCTGAGATATCATCTCACCCCGGTCAGGATGGCAAAAATCCACAGTACAAACAACGACAAATGCTGGAGAGGATGTGGGGAGAGGGGAACTCTCCTACATTGTTGGTGGGAATGCAGGCTCATACAGCCACTCTGGCGAGCCGTCTGGAGATTCTTGAAGAAATTAAAGATTGAAATGCCATATGACCCTGCTATCCCACTTTTGGGAATAACCCCCCAAGCAGCAGAGGTTCGCCTCGATAGCACAAGCTCGACCATGTTCATAGCAGCACTGTTTACAATAGCAAAGTCATGGAATCAACCTAAATGTCCAACAGTTGACGAGTGGATAAGGAAACTGTGGTACATCTATACAATGGAGTACTACTCAGCCATCAAAAATGATGAATTACTGGAATTTGCTGGGAAATGGATGTCATTAGAAAGAATTATATTAAGTGAAGTATCCCAAACCCAGAAAATTAAGCGCCGTATGTACTCCCTAATAGGTGGCTCCTAGTACCAAACTCGCCCAGCCCACACTGGGACACTCAAAAGTAAACCTATGTAACACAGTAATTGCAAGGATTATGAACAAGAGAGATGGGTTAGGAGGGCCACACCAGAAACAAGGAGAGAGGAGACCATGTTACAGCAGAGAAAATAGGCCTCCATCAAGGTCTGCAAGTAAGTAATGAGAAACCTGGTTAAGTTCACAGACGTTCTTTCCTGATCTCACCAGAAGGGGAGGGCATATAGTCTAGCAGATAAAAAGTAATCATTTTGCAAATGGGTAATGGACCCCACCCTCAGTGAGGTTTCCTACTCTTATTACATCTACCCTTGAATGTGCTATTACAACAAGACTCCAGTTTAACAGCTTTTTGTCTCTGGCCAGGGGGTGACATACAGTGCCCAGCAGAATGGAGTGAAGGGAATTGCAGGAGCAGCAAAACTGCAAAAGAAAATCAACAAACCACAATCCAGAACTTCAGAGACTCTATATCAATCACATAGAACTAGGACAGCCTAATCTCTCCCCATCCTGGAGCTCAGGGACATTTGCGGAAGAGGGGGCGGTAAGATTGTAAGAGCAAAAGGATGGGAGGAGCAACGATTTGCAAGATTCTCAACAATAGTTGGGGCCAAAGCAATCATAATGGAACTTTGCATGCCCTGCGCAATGTCCAGCGCACTGTTGCCCTCATAAAGTCTAGCATCTGTTAAGGGCACCGAGACCCCTGGAGGCAAGGGATTGACAGCCATAGTAGTAATCTTATGCTTAAGGGGAACAAGAGAAAGGGCTTATGGAAATGCCACTGGGTCCTTATATGTCATCGGAGAGGAGGACCCAGTGGAGAGTTAGGCGCACACAATAAAAGACTCTCTGGGAATTGGGGGGGAGACACTGGGGGAAGGGGAGGGGGGAGGGAGGGAACTGGTAAAAAATTTTAAAATGTATAATTAAATTTTTAATAAAAAAAAAAATAACTTCAAAAAAAAAAAAAAAAAAAAAGACACACAATGCCCTCTGATACACACACACACACACACACACACACACACACTCACAAAATAAATAAATAAATAAAATATTTAAAAACAAGTGAAATTATTTAGGTAAACAAAGAGCAGGCAGGGATACAGGAATGGTGAGGTGCTGAGTTAAATATATATTCATATAAATATGTTAATATTTATATGAAAATCTCTTATTTAACACAGTACATGTTCAATGAATATACAGACTGAATTTTTAAAAGAAATCTCTAAAGGTTGTATTTCAAGAATAACCTTAACTTGGGGCTGGAGAGGTGGCTCAGGGGTTAAGCCTCCGCCTTGCAGGCAGAAGGTCCTGAGTTCGGATCCTAGACACCGGGCGGAAGCAGGGACGGCCTGCGTTTCTGGTCCTGGTAGGGCGGAGCCTATGAATCCTGGGGCAGAGTAAACAAGGAAGAGGTGAAGGCGTCCATGGTGGTTCCCGAATTCGTCCGTGGTTCTACACACACATACATACATACACATGCACACACATATATACACACGCACAATTGAATAAATAATAAATAAAAATTTTTTAAAAAAAGAATAACCTTAACTCTAGATGTGCTCTCAGAAGAAATATCTGAAACTAAATGAATAGTGACGATAAAACGATAAGCAAGTATCATTTTTTTAAAAAAAAATTCCTCTTAAACCACTTTGGGGAAGCTCAACGGTCAAATACCACCTGGAACACAATTCCCAACATGTCTTAAACTATTCAGTAGAATAAAAAGTAGGAAAACTTTGAAACTTCTTGTAGGAAATGAGTGCAGGTTTAAAGATTTCATAGACTTCATGGGTATTCTGCAGCCTGGGATTTGCAAGTTCCTATGAATCCCTGATATGAACCCCCAACAGGGATGACCCTCTGCTCACACAGCGCAAGTGTGAGTAAGAGACCATTCTCCATCCACCACAGATGAGAACAGGCCAGTCAAGCCTCCAGGTGGTGTCACATTGCAAATTCGCTGACAGCTTCCTGGGATTCCACGGCAAGCTGCTTTTGTAGTGCTAGCACAAAAGAGCTATATGAGGTCACAAAGATTTGCCCTGGGTAACCTCTGGGTAGCATAGCAACAAGTAATTTATGCCTGTGATTATTCTAAAATCTAGGAAGATTCAGCTTAGAATTTGAAACATGGAAACCTGAGTGTGATATGAAGATACATGCAAAGAGATCCGAGGCCACAAATAGAATATCAGTGTCACCTCCCACAGTGAAAGATGCTTGTCTCACCTTCATAGACTGTTTGACATTATGACGACAGAGCAGAAGAACTGTGAAAACAACTTTGATGGTGCAAAAGCCTTGAAGCCATTAAGTAGTTTAAAGGTCGATTTTCAGATAGTAAATGTCACTGATAACTCATGACTCTACTGTAATGCACCATGTGTCACCTCTTCTTGTCAAACACTGCAGCCCTAGAGTCAGAACGCTGCTGCTGTGCTCGCAATGAAATAATCACAGGAGCAGCATCTATCCAAGCAGAATGGATAATAAAGGATTATGAATCAGATGTTTAGGATTCTTTTATCTTTAGGCATTCAAGAAAAAATTGCTTTCAATATTCTCTTTTAATCTGACATTTATAACATCTCATATATTGAAAGATTAAACAAGAAAGCCATACCTTACTGTAGAGAAATCACAAGTAATATTATAGAGAATATACAACATTTTAGAAATTAATATCCTCAGTGCCATTGTGGGGGGTGTGCATGTGTGCGTGTGTGTGTGTGTGTGTGTGTGCATGTGTGTGGGTGACTGTGTGTGTGAGTGTGGGGGTGACTATGGGAGATAAGTGTGTGGGGGTGGGGGTGTGCATGTTGTGTGTGTGTGTGAGTGTGGGGAGGTTAGTGGGGGGTTAGTGTGGGGGATGAGTGTGTGTGTGTGTGTGAGGTGGGGGCTTGGGGGTGTGTGCATGTGTGTGTGTGTGTGTGAGAGTGTGTGTGCGGAGGTTGGTGTGGGTGCAAGTGCATTCACCACGCACATGTATATGTCAGAGAACAGTCTTGACGTCAGCTCTGACCTTCTACCTTGTTTGCAACGGGGTCTCCTTGTTGTCTTTACACTGCGTACGCAAGGCCAGCTGAGCCACGAGCTTCCAACAATTCTCCTGTCTCTGCCTTCATCTTCCCATAGGAATGCCAGGACTACCAACTCTCACGCTACACATCTGTCTTTTTTACATGGGTTCTAGAGATTCAAACTCAGCTCTTCATCGTGGTACAACAAGCACTTTTAATCCCCCAGTACCATTTTTACTTGAAATTCCACTCCATCCAAATCCACTGTTTCATTTAGCTCAGACTTAATAGACTTACATGGGAAGACTGTTTGAGGCTTAGTTAAAAAAGATTTGATACAACAGTAATTTACTTAGATATTATTCTAACATTGACAGTTATTACTGAATCATGCACAATAAGTATATGTACTTATAACAATAAGTAGCATTTCTATCCTGAACTCCATAAATATATCTCCATGAATTAAACACAGATACCTAGAACTCATATTTTTATATGAGAGTATAAAAATATCTGTAGTTAAAATACTTTAAATTACAAGCATCATCTGTCTTCAATGCAATTATATGACTAATTGAAATGTAATTTATAATTTTAATAGCACAGTAACTTGAAATTGTGACAGAAAAACAATTCTACAAGGTTTTCTTCCTAATCAGGTATGCAAATCTGCAACTTCAGAGAGGTTAGCAGGAAAGTCTAATGTAATCTAATTTGAATTAGTGCTTTGTACATCTTAGAAGTAGTTGTCAGTGCCTGAGGGAAATAATGATGAGTTACAGTGATGAATATTGATATTATAGAGGCCAGAACCTTCTGTAGTTTACTAATGACATGTAAAACCAAACTGTGATACCTACTGCAAGGACACATTGAGATCACTGTCACGTGTGTGATCAGGAAAAAACTGGTTTTCTTAAAGGAACACAAAATATCATCTTACCTAGTTTTTTATTTATTTTACTTATTTTTATTTTCAGTGCCTAATATATTCTTGCACATATTTGGCAGGTTCTATACTGAGCTATACCAGTTCCATTACAACTGACAATACCACTTTTGCTAACAACCAAGTTATTGAAAGATGAGCATTGTTGTGTCTACTCCCTGATCCTAGCAGATATTTCCTCCAAGGTGGACAGTGATGTGGAAGCCCTCAGAATGCCTTGTTTTTCAATCTCCACTATAGGAAAGACTTATACATTGTTTTGGAAGATCAGAATATGAGTCAGAATCTTCCCTCTAGAGCCCAAGTCTTTCCAGAGCATTCCCAGTGCTGCTGTGCTTGTCAGTGTCCAGCACAGCTGGGAAGACCTTCACAAACCCACTCAAGTTCAGAGGTTAGATTTAGTCTCTTTGCCTGAGATATAAACCACATTTCTAGTACATAGTCTTCCATAAATAAGCCTATATTTGGTATTTATATTTTCTCTTAATTTATCTAGAACTGGAGCTAAAAGAGGTGTGCCTCTTGTTGAATCTTCAAAAGGACTTAAAAAATCAGTGATAAAAACAACCAAGTACTCTACATAATAATAAAAACACAGTAAACCACACACTAGCCAGCATTTTCATGACATCCAATTCTTATACTCTTACAAAATGCAAAGGTTGCTACAATAAGAAGATACCAAGACTGACTAAAGAAGACAAAGCAATGGTGATCTTGGGTACAGGGAAACCTAGGAGGTCAAGCAGGCCATGTCATGCTAACACAAGAACCAAACACATCAAATTTATGCCTTGCAGGAACAGGCAAACACTTAGATCACTGAACAAAGAGCACAAAGAAGGGTAGGTATGCCTGCTTTTGCATTCTCTACATTCTTTCATTATCTCCACTCCATCGCTTAAGAAGCCTTATTTGCTAACATGTCCTTTGTCTTTGAATTCAAACATGAAATATAAATTATAATAATTCATAATCAATATTTATAGATAATTAAGCTACTGCTCTAAGCTATAACTTTATGCTCCTTCTTACTAAGAAAATCCATTCCATGCATATCACCTTTTAATTCCAGAGAAAGGAGAAAAAAGAGATGGAGTAGAGGAATCAATCTGTACAGCACAAATGACTCACTGGCTAAATCCACAAACCAGACTGTTCGTCATGCAATGTCCTGCATCTGCCTACAAGCAGGTGCTCTAATGCGGACAAGTGGATAGAGATTAAGTTGGGGGAAATATTGAGAGCTAAGTACAGTGGAGTTTCAGGAAGAAAAGTCACCCCAGGACCGTGAGAATGGGCTTCTGGGTGCTGAAAGGCAAAGGCTGCCAAACAGAGGTAGAGATGGAGAATCGGCTGACATACAGAGTTAGTGAGCTACAGGGGATGTCAGCCGAACAAAAAAATGTGACGCGTGCATCCAACAGTGCAATTTGTGCCTTAGCTACTACTGTGATACAAAGCTTATTTGTTCCCTTGAGGAACTTACTTGGTGTAACAGTTACTCTTAACTACTGCTGTGAGAGAGCACCCAAAGTCAAGAAACTTAAGGGAGAAAGGGAGGTTTATTCAGTTTACGGTTCCAAAGGCAGGTACAGTCTCTCATGGCAGAGACGGCATGGCTGGCTGGCCAAAGCTGGAAGAGGCTAAATTACTGCAGACATCTTGGAAGCTGAGAACTGCAAGACTGCTTGCTGCAAAGGTTGACTTCTCCTGGAGGTAGGGTGGGACTAATCTACCTCAAGGCCCACCCCTGGTGCCTGCCTTCCTGCTGCAAATGCTGACTTCTCCTGGAGGTAGGGTGGGACTAATCTACCTCAAGGCCTACCCCTGGTGACTGCCTTCCTTCAGCAAGGCTCCACCTCTCAAGGTACCATGACCTTGCCAAACACATGAGACTGTGGGGGACACATTTCAAACCATGACACTTGGCGATTGTTATTTGAAGATGATGTAGACAGACATGAAGAAGCAAATAGCATTAGAACAAAATGTGATTGTACAACAACTGGGACTCATAAAGTACCAGGTAAGAGTAGAGAAAAATGGAAGAAAGGGTACAAGAAAGGAACAGTGGAAATATACACATTTTACTGAGGTATTCTTATTTGTCAAGGCTTTCATATAGCACTTCGTTCAGATTTCATGGTAAGCTCTTGAGTATACCGCCCCCATTCTGTGGCTGAAACATAAGGACCGGATAAACTGCATGGTTTCTACAGTTCACGTATGAAGGGGCTTATTCGAGGACTCTCTTCAATGTCCAGCACAAGCAAAATCTGCAGGCCGCATGCATGTAAGAGATTTATTGCAGGAGCAGAGTGGCTGTCCCAACACAAGTTGATTGAACAGCAGAGGTGTGTCGTTTTTCTCTCAGTTCAACCAGGGAGGCAATGGGGCATGAGCTAGGAAACAGACACTTGGGTTTTTACTGTATAAGAGAAGAGGTCCATTTATCTGAAGAACACACAGGGGAGCCAGAACCCTTCAGTAGAAACACATGCGTGAGGAGGGAGAAGCCGGGGGCACCATTTCAGGTGGAGAGATGACCATGTACAGGCTGTTTTGTCCAGGAGAAAATGATCACTACATGATGTAGTAGCCCAACAACATAGCCAATACAGGAGATTGTTATCATTAAATCTTGTCTGTAACTCTTTTTTTCTCTTTGCACAGGGCAATATTATATAAGAGATTCTACATAAAGGCAACTGTGCAAAGGAGAGATGAGCAAAGTATGCTTCTTCGGCAGATCACTTATCAAATATTCCCTGAAAATGTTCTCTGCGCAAGCACAAAGGGAAAGTCATCAGAAGGAAAAGTTCTAGAACACAGTTAGCTACATAGGTCGATACAGGCAAATCTAAACACAAACAGCACAGAACTCTGTAAGAAAATCACTACAGGGGAACAGTGGCGTTAGCAAGATGACTCAAAGGGTAAAGGTCCTTCCTGCAGGAGCCTGATAACCAGAGTTCAATTCTCATAACCAAAAAAAGTGGAATGAGGGAACAGATTCACAAAGTTGTCTTCAGACCTCCACATATACACTCTGGTATGTGTACACCTTTGTTCACACACATGTACTGTACACAACACACACAAACACACACACCAATAATAATAAAGAAAATAATTTTATAAAACTGGAAGGGTGGTGGGGCTGGAGAGGTGACTCAGGGGTTAAGCCTCTGCCTTGCAGGCAGAAGGTCCTGAGTTGAGATCCTAGACCCCATGTATAGATGCCAGGCAGAAGTGGGGGCGACCTGTGTTTCTGGTCCTGGTAGGGCAGAGCCTGTGAATCCTGGGGCAGAGTAAACAAGGAGGAGGTGGAGGTGGTCCATGGTGGTTCTCGAATTCGCCCGTGGTTCTACACACACACACACACACACACACACACACACACACACATACACACACACACACACACACACACACATCCACAATTGAATAAATAATAAAAAATTTAAAAAAAAAAACCTGGAAGGGTGGGCAGCCTTATAATAAATCGCAGCCAGAGAACCCAGTTGCAGAGGATGACATCAAGCAAGCATAGACATGACAAGAACATAGATCAGGGAACACAAGTGTAACTGAACAGTAAGATACAGAAGAGACCATGAGGAACAGCATAGGAAAGTAGACTGTAGGCAACTTGGACAGGACTTTAAATATCTGGCCATAATATCACACTTGATTTTAAACACATTTAAATAGTTAGATATCCAAGAAGAAAAGAAAGTCTATTCAGAATTATGCCTCATAAAATGGATTAATAAATGTAATCCACATTTTGAAAAGGTGGACACTGGGCTGAGGAGATGACTCAGGGGTTAAAACCTTTGCTTCACAAGGAAAAGGATCTGAGTTCTGATCCCCAGATCCCAAGTAAACATGTTATGAAGAAATAAGTAAGAAAAAACTATCCACCATCTACAATTCTGGACCTGAAAGACAAAACCCCACCAGCAAAGCAATCAGAAGCCTGGGCAATCCAGGATGACTTTCCATGATGTCACCCTTGGGTCTCCACAGGCACACACATTCAAGTGTCCTTTTGTAAAGGCACACACACACACACACACACACACACACACACACACGCAAAATAAATACATTTTTAAAAGATGGACATTAAGACGTACTAATAGCACAAAGAGAAGCACTCTAGGTTTGAAGTATGATGGTAATGGGTATTTTTTTGAAGAGATAATAAGGAACAGAAATCTTACAGATTTTTACAACCAATACAAATTTCAAATTACATTACAAAACAAATACAGATTACAACCAATACAAAGTGGTGGGTAGGCTGCTAAGTGTAAGGGCCAAAGATCAAGAATGGTTTAGTCATGGAGAGAAACAGTAAGACTATTACAGAAAGGGAAAGTTGTGGATACTATCAGGGTGTGCTGATTCTGGAGAAAAGGAGTGTTGTCGCATCTGTAATTCCAGTTA
This sequence comes from Typhlomys cinereus, assembly GCA_023101885.1. Lineage (NCBI taxonomy): Eukaryota > Metazoa > Chordata > Mammalia > Rodentia > Platacanthomyidae > Typhlomys > Typhlomys cinereus. The sequence continues at coordinate 6,755,538 of JALPQD010000026.1, forward strand.
CTACCAGCATGGACCAGTGGCCTTAGAGAAATGGAAACATGCATGTGGTAGGCTCTTCAGGTAGTAATTGTAACTGCATCAGTTTTGATCTGGTCAGTGGACTATTGAGAATTAATACAGTCACCATCAAAACAGAGGGCATACAACTCCAAACCATACTTACAAAAGGGTAGCATCATGTCACACTGACTGGTGCAGATAGTATTAAAAAGAAAAGAAAAACACAAGCATTGGCTAGAATGTGGATAAACTGAAAATCTTGCACATCGTTGGCAGGAATAGAAAATGGTGTGGCTGGTATGTAGAGGTTCCTCAAATACATAAAAGGAAAATAAAAATGAAGCACTGAAGAGAAGGCTCAGTAGATAAAAAGGTTCCTTTGCACAAACCTGGTGACCTAAGTTTAATCCCCAGAGCCTACATGAAAGGAAAGAACTGACTCCAAAAGTTATCATCTGACCTTCATGCATACCTATTTTGTCTCTATAAATATTAAATAAAAAATAAGACATACCATACAAACCATTAATCCCACTTACTTGATACTTTCTCAAGAAATGGAATCAGTTTGCAAAACGGCACTCATCAATCAGCAGATGAATAGATAATGAAAACGAGGAACAAGTGCCAACTGAACACTGTTCATCCTTTAGTAAGAAAGGCATTCTGCAAGTTTGGTCACTTTGATTAATTAAAGATGGCAACTGCAGTTATAACTGCAGTTAGTTATAGAATCCGAGTAAAACAGTGGCCACCAGGGCGCAGGGAAAGGGAAGGAGAGTTAATTATCATGGATATAAAATGTCAATTAATCAAAGTAAATAAGATCTCAATGCCTACCAGACAATACTGATCCAAAAGTTAATAATGTATTGAAAAAATATGATTGAGAAAACAAGATAGGGCCAGCAAGTTGGCAGATAAAGACACTTACTGTGTAAGCCTGGCAACCTGAGTTCAGTCCCCAGGAACCCTATGATGGAAGAAGGGAAACAAACTCCTACAAGTTCTCCTCTGACCTTCACATGTACAGCATGGCACATACACATACACATTCATAAAAAAATGAATTTAAAAAGAATTTAAACAAAGAAAAAGAAGTAGGGCATATGTTCAGTATTCTTACCATAATGAAATAATTGTTTTTTTTTTAAGAATAAGGACATCCAATGAAAAGAGGAGAAGGAAGAATAGAGGGCTACAGATACAACCTCAGAGGCTCAGAACTCACATGTTTCATTAAACCATTGTAGGAAACCAGAAGATACAAGAACAAATAAAGCGGGGGGGAGAAATTGAAATACAGATAATTTTATATAGATAGATAGATATACACACATACATATATTGACAATTTCATACACACACACACAACAAATCTGCAATTATATCCACCCCTGTAACCTCCTCCCACTCCTCAATACATCTCCCTCCCACCTGCAGGTCTCTTCCTTTCTCTTTATTTTCTTTCTTTCCTGATAACTTGCAAGTCCAATTAGTGTCCACATGCTGCTATCAGTCACCTGCCATCGGTCACCTCTCCAAGGAAAGATGACTTTCCCCTCTCTGGCAACCATCAACTGTCTACAGCTCCTCAACTACAGGTGGGGCCTTCCCCACTCATGCTGGAACTTCAGCTAGCTCCATTTTGTGCAGGACTTATGTAGGTAACTATTTGCTGTCTATTAATGGACCCAGCTGCCATATCATGTCCAAAAGACATGTTTTCCCACCCTTCTCCTCATCTTCAGCTTTTACATTATTTATTTTTACATAGGTGTGGGTGTGTACATGTACAGGTGTGTGGATACATCCAGGTGTGTACACCAGAGGGCACTTGAGTGCGTGTGCCTGTGGAGGGCCAAGGGTGACATCAGGAATCATCCTCGCTTGTTGTTCTACTTCCTTATTGCTTTGCTCTGGGGTTTTCCAGTCTCTCCCTTCCAAGGCCTGAAGTGCAGGCTGCCACCATTCTGCCGAATGTTTTTACATGGAATTTGCGATCTTGCAAAGACTTAAATCATAAGCCATTTCTCCAGCTCCAACTCTTACATTCTTTCTACCTCTTTTCCATGATGATCCTTGAGCACCAGAGATGGAGGAAGAAATGTCCTCTTTCGGGCCCAGCACTCCAACTGTCACTTATCCTCAGCATTTCAAGCAGCATTCACTGCAAAGAGAAGCATCTCTGCTCATGGGAGAGTAGAGTTTGTCTGTGGGTATAAATACTTGGAAATTAGATGCAGCTTGGCTCCAAGTCACTTTCCCCAAACAACAGTAGAAGGAAGATTCATTCACCCGTAGACCTAAGCTCCACTCAGCTGTGGAATGCCGTCAGAAAGCCATGTGCAGGGCGCCATCTTGTGGCTCCTAGGGGCTTTTGCATCTGAGAAAGCATCAAAAAGTACCTGAGCAAGTTCTCCACAGTTCTTACAAGTAGAAATATAGGGCATTAGTTGGCACCACCAATGCTGAAAACTCTTCTGATGGTAGAACAAAGTTTGAGACGGGAGATTTCTGTGAGATAAGGATGCTTATACAAAAACTGCTCTCCCTTTAGAGCTGCAAATGTTTGCATGTGAACCTTCAAAAACTGTAGAATGTAGACTCCCACCCACTTCCTTATGCCCTTCGGTCCATCAAAAGTCTCCATCCCAATCTTCTCTGATATGGTTTATCAACAGCTTCAGAGGCTGAGGCCCCCTTCCCATGGGCCGAGGCCTCCTTCCCTTCTGTGGAAAAAAACGCTATGAAGTCCGTCCCCAGGTTTTCACACAATGTCTCCAGCAGAGTGTTTCCCTCACCTCTGTCTCTTTGTGTGTTCCTTCCATCTGCGTGGCTTTCCCTCAGCCTTAAGATGCTCTGCAGGTCCCCACACTGGCTATGGTAGATTTAAGAATAATTGGATAAAAATAAGATGATACTGCTTTCACTTTCAGTCAGAATAAAAAGCTACTCCGCCTGCCATTTGAGGCTACAGCCTTTTCACAGGGAGCCGCAGGCTACGGTCCCACTAGTGGGTTAAACTTCTCTTCCTAATCCATTCCTGGCATTGTGTCTGTTAATCCAGAGAAATTTCTCCGCCATGGGTTTTGGGTTTATGGCACCAGGTATAAATTCCCTCTCGAGGAAGAAGTCTCCTGACCCTTCAGAGAGCAGTTAGAGAAGACAATATCCATTATAGAAATTAAAGAAAACATCACAGAGAAATAGCATGCAGTATCTACATGTACCAAGGGTAAAGGGGATCGAGACAGAAACCAGCATGTGATGTCTAAGTGGTCAGTAGAGGATGCAAAGGCACTGTGGGGATACTACAGCCATAGCATGCTGGTCTCACTCCCCACCTCACACCGCCACCACTCTATCCCCACCCTCCTCCACCCTCCTGAATTGTAGCATCACATGGATAATGCTGGGTGTTGAGGAACAGGTAAAGGGACAAGGACCAGTGCCTGGGAAAGCAACAAACTAGCTTGAGACAAACAAGAAAAAGAAACTCAAAGAAAAGGTTAAGAGCCAAGAAAGCATCTGTCTTGAAAATCAAATCAGAAGTAGCCGTAATAAGCTAGCAAAGTCGGAAGCTACCCCAGGAGATCAGTGTGGTGAAGCCGGTCTTAACTTAGTGAGTAATTCTCAGATGATATACTGGACAACTTCACTCTTACTTTTGAGAAAACTTGGCAACAAGTTTTTTTTAAAAAAAAAAAAAAGTATTCAAAAGCCCTGCTGGCAGAACAAAGGATTATGAATGCTGATGACATAAAAATAACCAGTCAACTTTAATCAGGACCAGATGGAGCCTGCATACACAAAAAAGGGCACTGCTGCTAATTACATGTATGTGTATATATATATATATATATACACATGAGAGAGAGAGAGAGAGAGAGAGAGAGAGAGCTCTGGGTAAGGATGCAATGACATTCTCTGGGAGCAGCCTTTACCATAGCTCCCTGCAGCCCAGGATGGCTGCACCACACAGCATCTTTCCTCCAACAGCATGAGTGCATCCAACAGCCATCTCCATCACAGGCTGTGCCCTTGACACAGTGCTCTGAGGAGCAGAAAGAACAGCTGACTGATTCCTCTGCACTGTAGCGCAACACTAATACATCAACCCATCACACTGTGAGGGTGACAGTGTCACAGGGGACGGGGCTTGGAGACAACAGCCTAGCCCTGCTTCTGCATTTTGCACTTGCAGTCTATTGCTTGCTTTCCATGATGAAGGCTGTAACGTAAAGACTTGTAACCACCGTGCCTTTTTCACCTAATGCACTGTGTCCCCTTTGGAACCACGAGCTTAGTAAATCTTCCTTTCCCCTTAAGCTGATTGTATGAAGTTTTGTCTCATGGCAGCAGAAAGAAAAGGATCCACAGCAGATGAATTTATTAATAATCTTTATGAAACAGATATAATATAATACTGTGAGAATACTGAATAAACACCACAAAATAATTTTTAAATATATGTCCATAAGAAAGCATATCCAAATGTTAACATTGGAGGTCTCTAGTTAGCAATAGTACAAGAGAATTGTTTTTCCATTGAACTTTGCTAATTCTCTAAATACTGGACAGTGTTTCGGCTTAATGCTTTAAGGAAATTTTTGAGGTAAACCCAAAATGTCAGTAAGATTAGCATTAAGTCACTTTAAACATTTGGTCACTGTCATGGTTAGAAATGTGTTCCCCACAGTCTCATGTGTTTGGAAAGGTCATGGTGAGGCAGGATTAGAGCAGCTATGCCAGGATGGGTCTCTCAAGGTCTTTGAAGGTCTTTGGAATTCTGGAAGGCCATCGCCCACTGCTAGAACCTCCCTGAAGGAACACCCTGTTGGGAACTGACTCCATCCTCCCAGAGATAAAATGGCCAACTTCCCGTATGAAAAAAATGTGGAGACGAGCTCTCCACCTGGGCCTAAAAGCAACTGGGTTGGGCCCCAATAGGACTTAACCAATGAGAAAGAGCCAGTTTCCTGGGCTTGCCTAGGGCTACAAATATACCTGACCCTGCCAGCCATTAGACAGCGCCCTAGCCTCTCATGGCACTCCATGTCTGGAGTCCATGAGTTCTAGCCTTTCTCGCCTCTAATAAACTCTACTACCTTAATCTTCTACACGTGTTCTGGTGTTCTAGTTTCAGTCTTCAACTCTGGAACACAAGAACCCCCGTATCAATAGCATCTTTGAGAGGTGGAGTCTGGAGGAAGATGGTCACAGGGGGTGTGTCTTAAGGTGAATTAGTCCTACCCAACCTCAAGAAGTCTGCTTTTATAGCAGCAGTCTTGCAGCTCTCCACCTCTCGAATGGGAGTGACTTAGCCTGACTCCAGTTTCGGCCCCCAGCCATGCCACCTCTGCCATGAAAGACTGTTTCTCCCCTCTGGAACCGTAAGCTGAATAAATCTCCCTTTCTCCCTTAAGTTGCCTAACTTTGGATGCTCTCTCACAGCAGCAGAAAGTTGTAACCAATACAGCCATGAAGAGCAGATCCCAGAGCAGGCGACCCTCCCTCTCACAGAGTGTCACTGTCGTCCTCCCTGCAAGCCATCCCAGTGACTATCAAGTGATTCTTGTCTTTTCCTTGCCCAGCCCTCGCCTTCTCTTTGACATCATTTGCCATCCTGACCAAAATAGTCCTCTTTTCCCTATGAAATGGGAAGGCTGCATAAATAGAAGGGGCAGGAGGGATGGGAAGTAGCAGCACGTGCAGCAGCAACAGTGAAAAAGCAAAAACATTTCCCTCTCTCATACTCCGCCAGTGGAAGACACTACAGATACTCTCTGAACACTAGGGGTTTTCACTTCATTCTTTCTTAAAGCAGCGAATGCTACAGTCATTCATAAGCTGCACGAAGAACAGAGTCAAATAGTCAAGTTTCGACCTTTAGATGCTTCCAGCTTCCTCTTTTGATGTCAAAGTTTCCAAAGACCCACATGTTTTTTGGCCAGCTGTTCAGTCCAGACTGAACTGGTTTCATGAATGAGAAAGAAAAAACGAGAGCTACTGTTACCACCCAGTGCCATCCGCCCAGTCTTTCTTCCACATGCAGATGGATCAGTCAGGGACGGTGAAAGTAACCCATTGTCCCTGACTCTGTCGTCAATGCTTTGGGTCATGCACTCAGCCAGAGGCCCCTAAGCTCCAGAGGTAAGGACTGTATGTGTCCTGTTCTCCACTGAATGCCTAAGCACAGTGCTTGGCACACAGAAGGAGCACCACAAACACTGGTGAAATGAATGAATCGGTTCATTCAATCACCGAATCAAACTCAAAGCAGGGATAAAGTAGAGTAAAATGTGGCCACTATCTACCAAAAGAATATTGAATGTGTTGCTTAAAAATGAGATTCTCAGAAGACCTGCAAGTCTGAGAAAGGGAATTGGTAGTGACAGGTGGAACAAGATCAAAGCCCAAGTAGTATCAGTGCATATTCTTGAGTGCAATATACAATTTTTCCTCCCTAGAAGAGTGTTCCTAGCACCAAGGGCTTCATCCCCTCCCCTCCCTTATATATCCTGCCTGCACCTCCTCCACACATTGGTATATAGAGGCTCTAGGAACACAGCTTACATTTCATGGAATGGACTTAACCCTCAAAGGGAGTATGGCAACAATAAAGCATTTCTGCCTTTCAAGTTGGACATTCACACAAAATATTCTAACAATACATGAGAGAGTTAATTTTACTGAAATGAATCAGAAGAGTCCATGAGAGTGTCTGTTGACAACATACATTCAATGCCGGGTCACTTATGACATTACAATTGTATTTCTATAAACAAAAAAAAATTCTAATTGTTTTCCTTTTGCCATATAGAATTGAACAAAGAACCCAAAAGAATGCACAATATTCTGCTATTACTGTGTTAAAGTGGATTGTATGAAACAGTGCCTTGCTTAACTCTAATGTATATTGATTTTCTAGAGAAAATATGATGCAGGCTTGGAAAACAGTATTGCATAGTGCCAAAAGGATGCAGGCTGAGACTGAAGTACAGTTGGAGATTATAGTCTTACATTGTGTGTGTGTGTGTGTGTGTGTGTGCGCGCACTCATGCGCATGTGTGTATATGTTTGTGTATATGTATATACCAGACAGCACTTGTGTGTGTGCCTGTGGAAACTCAAGAGTGAATCAGGAATCATTCTGGATTGCTATCCTTCCCTATTGCTTTGCTCTGGGGTTTCCTAAGCACTGTCCTCCAAGGCCAGAAATATGGGCCACCACCCCCATATCCACCCAGTTCTTTTACTTAGGATCTAGGGATTCAAATTTAAAGGCTTTAAACCATATGCGATCCCCCCATACACACGCAGTCCTAGACTTCTAACTGCTGCTCTTTCCCTTGTACCCAGTTCTCCTACAGTGTCATTTACATGGACCACCCTTATGGGGGAAGGGGATGACATTTTATTTTGACTACTCAAAAATTAATAAAATCTTCTCCCCACACGTTGCAAGACAGATAACTCAAATTTTATTAACATATGTAAATATATGGACAGTAAGAAATGTAAAATATGACCATTAAACATGACATCTGTGATAGCTAATATTGTCAACTCAGTGCTAAAAGGTTTCTAGATCCACCAGAAAGGGATTCTTTTAGATTGGCCTCTGGGACTTTATATCAACCACCTGGAACCAGGCCAGCCTAATCTCTCCCTATCCTGAAGCTCAGGGAAATTTGCGGAAGAGGGGGCGGTAAGATTGTAAGAGCCTAAAGATGGGGAGGAGCAATGATATGCAAGATACTCCACACAAGTTAGAGCCGAAGCAATCATAATAGGACTTTGCATGACCTGCACAATGACCAACACATTATTGACTCCTCAAAGTCTAGCATGGATTAAAGGCACTAGGATCCTTAGAAGCTAAGGATTAACAGCCACAATAGTGTTCCTATGCTTAAGGGGAACACAAGAAAGAGTTCTAGGAAATGCCACTGAGTCCTTACACCTCATCAGATAGGAGGACCCAGAGGAAAGTTTCACATACACATTAAAGGATGCCCAGGGATGGGGAGGAGGAGGCACTGGGAGATAGGGAGGGAGGGGGGGGAAAGGAAGGGGAAAAGGGGGGAGAAAGCAAGGGGGTACAGGAAGGGGTGGAGGGAGGGAGGGGACCAGGATACCTATTAAGTTTGTATGAGTGGAAATAAAAAATAAAAAAAAAGATTGGCCTCTGGGCATGCCTGTGAAGGATTATCCTAATTTTATAGCTGATGTGGGAAAAGCCAATATATTATGGAATGAACCATTCCTTGGCAGGTGGCCGGGGCTACATAAAGATGGGAGACAGCACAGAAGTAAACATGTCTGAATTCATTGTTCTCTAACTCTTGCTGTGGATGTCATGTGATCAGTTCCCTCAAGTTCCTGCTGCTATGACTCCTTTTCCATGATGGGCTATAACTCAGAAGAGTGAGATAATTAAATCCCTTCTCCTGTAAGAACCAAAGTGATGCACGGAGGAGTTGGGAGCATACATAAGGTCACTTCAAGAATTCTAGCAGGACCTAGTACCAAACCCACCCAGCCCACCTAGAGACAGGAATTCCAAGGATTATGAACAGGAGGGATGGGGTAGGAGGGCCACACCAGAAAGAAGGAGAGAAGGGACCATGTTACAGCAGGGAAAATAGGCCTCCACCAAGGACCCAAATAAGTAATGAGACATCTGATTAAGTTCACAGACTTTTGTTCCTGATCATTTACTACTGAGGGGGAGTGATCTCACCAGAAGAGGAGGGCATATAGTCTGGCAGATAAAAAGTAACAATTTTGCAAATGGGTGATAGACCCCTCCCTCACTGTGGTTTCCCACTTTTATTACATCTACCTTTGAATGTGCTTTTATCACAAGACTCTAACAGCTTTTTGTCTCTGGCCAGGGGGTAACATACAATGCCCACCAGGATGGAGTGTAGGGCATTGCAGGAGCAGCAAAACTGCAAAAGAAAATCAACAAACCACAATCCAGAACTTCAGAGACTCTATATCAACCACCTAGAACTAGGCCAGCTTAGTCTCTCCCCATCTTGAAGCTCAGGGAAATTTGCGGAAGAGGGGGCGGTAAGAGTGTAAGAGCATAAGGATGGGAGGAGCAATGATATGTAAGATACTCTATACTAGTTAGGGCTGAAGCAATCATAATTGGACTTTGCATGCCCTGCGCATTGTCCAACACACTGTTGACCTCACAAAGTCTAGCATCTGCTAAAGGCACCAAGATCCTTGGAGGCAAAGGATTGGCAGCCACAGCAGTGTTCCTATACCTAAGGGGAACACGGGAAAGGGTTCGGGAAAGGCCACTGGGTCCTTGTACGTCATCGGAGAGGAGGGCCCAGAGGAAAATCAGTCATGCACAAGAAAGGACTCTCTGGGAATTGGGGTGGGAGGCACTGGGGGATGGGGAGGGAGAGGGGTGGGGAGGGGGAGCAGGGGGTACGGGGGGAGGAGGAGGGAGGGAGGGAACTGGTGTACCTAATAAGTTTGTATGAGCTGAAATTAAAAAAAAAAAAAAAAAAAAGACAGAGACTTAACCTCTGGGCAAAAAAAAAGAATTCTAGCAGGAGTACCGAGAAAGTCATCGATATTCTGCAACTATAGCTCCCATTCTAAACCTTTCTTTGCAAAAACAAGTTGGTAGGGGGAGAAGCCACACTCAAAATAGACATTCAGGTATACAAACATTGAAGCAAATGATATTTTGAAAGGAATAAATCAGTCCAACAACATTCAGATTTTTGGGTTTCTTTGTTGTTGCTGCCAATGATGATGATTTCTGCTGTTGTTGCTGATTTTGGGGTTTGTTGTTGGGGTTTTTTCCTTTGTTTTTTCTCTTCTGACAGCATGGGATCAAGGAGCTGGAAGACAAGGCACTACGGTGGCCGACTCTGAGCTGTGATCAGCCACACAAGCACCTGGCATCTAGGAAGAAACTCTCCTGCGGCGCACGGTTTGGACAGGAGTCCAGGTCTGGGAGCAGAACATATTAGCGCTTGTGCTGCTAACCATCTAGTACCCTCATGCTCTCCTCAGGCCTGAAGTCAGGGGTAGTTTAACATGAGTAATTTGGGAAGTACAAAATGCTATGAGGGACTTCGAGTGTGTGGAGGCCCAAGAGTGACATCAGGAATTATCCTGGGTTGCTCTGCTTCCTTATTGCTTTGCGTTGGGGTTTCCCAGACTCTGTCCAGGGCAGGAATCACAGGTTGCCACTATTTCTGCCTGGCATTTTTAAGTGGGATCTGGAAATCTGAACTCAGGTCTTGTTGCTTTTGAGGCAAAGGCTTTAATCCCTAAGTCATCTCCCCAGTCCAGTTTCTCAACTTTTTTTAAATGAACTTATCTACATTATGAGATAGTTACAGAGATTTCAGGGTATATTTAGAAAGTCTCAAAGGGGCTGGTAAGATAGCTCGGTAGGTAAGGTACCTGCTCCCAAGTCTACTGACCTGAGTTCAACCCCTAGAAATCCACATAATGAAAGAACAGAAGTGACTTTGGAAAGTGATCTGACCTCTACCCATGTGCCATGGAATACATGTGGTTTCTCTCTCTCTCTCTCTTCACTCTCATCTCCCTCTGTCTTTCTCTCTCTCTCTCTCTCTCTCTCTCTCTCTCTCTCTCTCTCTCTCTCTCTCTCTCTCTCTCTCTCTCATAAATAAAAAAATAAAGTAAGGCCAGAGGGATGGCTTGGGGTTAAGCCTCTGCCTTGCAAGCAGAAGGTTCTGAGTTCAGACCCTGGATCCCAGGTAAAAATAGCATGAGGAAATGGCAGCAGCCTGTACTTCTGGTCCTAAAAGGCAGAGCCTGCAAAACTCCAGAGCAAAGCAGAGGAAGCAGAAACAATCCAGGGTGATTTCCAAAGTCACCTCTGGGCCTCCACTGGTACACATAGTGCCCTTTAATACACAGAGACACACACATACAGACACACATGCAATAAATAAGTAAGTAAATAAATAAATAAATAAATTGTTTTTGAAAAGAAAGTCTCAAGTGATGAGGCCACTATTCAGAAGGCCAATATAAAGCATTATGAAAATAGGAAGCTCTTAAAGAAACAACTTGCTTGAGCACACTCTACAGTGAATGATGGCTTGTGTCTTTCTGTATGAGGGGAAAAAAAGTCCTCCTTACTCATCAGTGAAGCTGCCCAATTGCTTATGCAAGCTGAACTGAGCTGAAAAAATCAAAAGGTGACTTTTTTTTAACTGACGGGATCTGATGGAGCAAGCAGGCACTCTGTGACAATGCAATACTCAATAAAGCTTTGATTGCTAAACGTGATAGCTACGAAGCCAGAGAACAGTGCTTTGTTTGGTATCATGGAAAAAGTGCAGCCACCAGGCAGATGGCACTGAGCACATGAAGGAGCCATTGAGGCAAAGTTAAACACTGCAGAGCCAATCTTGGTGGTGGGCAGAAGAAAAGATGGGAGTCCTGTGCCAAGAGGTCAGATGGCCAAATAACCATGGGTAACCATGAGTAACCACGGGTAACCGTGGGGTCCAGATTGGGCCACAGGACAGAGTGTACCCTGGATTGCATAATCCTCAGAGACGATATGATCAAATATTTTAGTGTGCTCTCCACTGTCTGGGGCTCTCAAAAGTCTTCATCTCAGAGTACATGACAGAGCTCCCTGTCACCCACCACTTGGTTTTGTCTTTGTCTAAGATGGAACTGGCCAACTTCAGCTCTCTTTCACAGATACTGTAACCAATTTGAAATGAAATCAGGGCTTAAAGTCTTTGCCTCCAAAACAAAGAGACCTGAATTCAGATCCCCAGATCCCATGTAAAAATGCCAGGTAGATATAGAGGTGATCTGTAATTCCAGCTCTGGAAGGTGGAGTCAGAGCAAATCAATAAGGAAATAGAATAATCCAGAATGATACCACTATTGGACCTTTACAAGCATATATACTTAAGTGCCCTCTTGTATACATACCTGCACACACATGTACACCTACCACATGCAAAACACACATACACACACCCACACACACAGTGGAATGATTTTTCCTGTCTTTTGAGCTGTCTTGGACTTTTCCTCATTCTATAACCATTAACTTCCTTCTATACTCAGTTCACATCAACTTTCAATTTCTTAGAAACATTCCTAGTAAAATACCAGTAACAGCAGTAATTTCTAATTAAGGATCTAAAAAATCAGATTTTTCTTTTCATAATTTCATAGCTTTGACTTTCCTTGACTTGTAGCCAAATCCAAATATCTGCCAAGTAGCAACAAGAGATTTCTGATAAATATTTTATCATTTTTCTAAATGTGACTGGACTCCATAAAAATCAAACCAATTCCAGGAGTCCTTAAAGCCAGAAAGAATACAATTATTAATGTCACAGTTTAAAAAGTCCATCAATACCCCCTGAGTTTCCCAGCAAAGGTCAAACAGAAAATAAGGTTCTCCAAGCCTCTGATCTGTAATTCAGAAGAATGATTTACTTGTTTTGTTTTCTATTTAAAGGCACCATTGTGCTTTCGTCCTTGCTAAGCTCCTTTTGGAGTTTAGTCATATATCTAGTTTTTAAGATAACGTGGAAACATTATTTCCCAGTTTTCCAATAACTGCTTCTATTAAATGCCATTTGAATAATTAACGATTCCTTCTCTGATCAGTTGATTTAATACATGCATTGAACAGTTCTGAATCTAGGGCTGCCTCTTCTGGGTCGACACACACCCCTCTTGCTTCTGAAACATTCATAGTCACCTTTGGATGACACTGTCATGATCTGTCCTGTCCCAGTACCCTTCTCTCCCCAAGTAGAAGCCACTTAATCTCTCCTGGGGATTCATTCTTATCTCGGATTTAGGAGCAATAGCATCCTCATGAGAAGGGAACTCTAGCTCAGCATAGAACAGAAGATAATATGTCAACTTGCAGTTGGTCGAGCTCTGATAACCAAATCTTTGGCAGAGTTCTAACACCGTCGGCCTTGTTCCCAGAACCAAGTTTCACCTGATCCTCTAAGGTGTTTTAACTAGGTCTCCTGCTCATTTCCCCCATGGACTTGGGTCTCTGTCCTGATAAATCCTCTAGGTCCTCTCTCTAGATACTATAAAGTGCCTTTCAGATAGATCCTCATGACCAATTGTGTCCTCACCCTTAACCCACATCCCATCCTCAGTCTGCCCCCTCCTCAACTAATGACATGTCTAGTTCAAACTTTCATCCCTCCTTACCACATTTCTATGTCAATAGAGGTAAAAGTGCTGAAACTGCTTTTGTCTCAGGATATAAGACAATGAGCTATAAATTTACAAACAGAAGCCATAAGCAATCAAAAGAACTTTTGAGAGCTTTAATCGTCTTACCAACACCATAAAATAATAACATACAAAATGTATAAAACACTACTTTTATCATCACATAATAGACCAAGACTCATGCAAGTTTTATGTAATGTAGATGACATGGTATTTTCTGGCACTGGATCCCAATTCCACTCAAGATCTTGAAATAAAGATTAAGAAGCTAGAGAGATGGCTGAGGAGTTAAGCCTTTTCTTCAAAAGAAAAAGGACCTGAGTTCAGATCCCAGATCCCACATAAAAATGCCAGGCAGAAATGGTGGTGATCTGCACTTCCATCTCTGGAAGGCAGAGCCCAGAAAATCCTACAGCAAACCAATAAGGAGGTAGAGCAATCCAGGATGATTTCTGAAGTCACTCCTGGGCCTCATATACAGTGCCCTCTTCTACACCACACACATACACACACACACACACATATACACACATACACACACACTACCAGCATCTACACCCACGCACAACCAGCATCTTCACACATGCACAACCAGCATTTACACACAAACATGCACAAAAAATACCTCTAGAGGCAAGAAAAAAAATAACAATTGAGCAACAAGGTTCATAATTTCTTAAAGTACACTTTTGCCCCCTTTTTGCCATGTGTGCATGTGTGTTGGTGTATGGATACACATATGTGCAATTATGTGTACACGGAGGCCCGAAGTTGATGCGAGTTGATCTCCACTTTTATTATTAAGGCAGTGTCTCTCAATGGAACCCAGTGGTCGCCACTCAGCTAGACCAGCTAGCCAGCTGGCCGTGGGTGGCCCTTGAGTGCTGGGATTCACAAGCGGCCATGCCTTTAAGTGTGTTCAGAGGAGCCAAACTCTGGTCCTCACGATTGCAGAACAAGCACATTATCCACTGAGCCATCTCACCAGCTCCAGTTTTCTTTTTGAAACATTGATCTTTAAATGACTTCAGATGCTTTCTCTACTTTTCGCAAATCCTCTTAGGATGTCCGTAGTGTCTCAGTGTTCTGCTTTCTTACTTTGTGACAGAAACTTTCAGTTTATCTCATGTTCATGGTAAACAAAATAACTCCAAATTTAAAAGCTCCTTTAATTCTAGGCCAATCAGTTCAACAGGAAGGGATTCTAGGCAGAATAAACACGCACTAGTGTTGTCCACTTTGACCAGCTTATCTCCATGTACATGTGGTATAAAATGAATATCTAAGAACCCTGTTCTGGCTCGATCCTAAACCACCCCCATCTTGAGGCTCCAGGAACCTTGAGGAAGAGGGAGTGGCAGGAATATAAGAACTGGAAAATGGGGTGGTAATGACCAACAGCAACCCAGGTTCACATCAGGGCAGCCATACCCAAGACACAATGCAATGGTGGCTACTTGCCCTGGACCCACACAAAAGCTGGCCTTTAACATCTCACTATGGAACAGGGAACATGGGACATGATGCTATTTTGAAAGACTGTAAGAGACTGGTACTAGACGAGGGAGGAGGAGGGGGAGCCCCTATGCCCGACAATTTGCCCACCTGTGGACCATTTGCTCCCTAGAGGCTGCTCAGGCACTGCCTAGTACAGACGTCCTAGACTGGACTCAGATGATCGAACCGCCAGGGAGACTTGGGTGAGGGAGGGAAACTGGCTGGAGGGGAAAACAGGTGGGATGGGATGGTAGGGGGTAGTGAGTGATGAAAACACATAAAAACATTGTTAATACAACTAAAAATAAAAATAAAATAAAAAATAAAAAGAATCTGCTAGATAAGAAAGTCATTTGCCTGGGTCACATAAGAAGCTGGGGCAAATGCAGCTTGCTACCTGCATACAATGTTCATTCCTCTACTTTGTACCTCAGGACTGCTGACTGTGATAGACTGGAAACAACGGCCATTTTTATAGGTGTGGAAAGTGACATCCAAATGAAATAAAACATAAGAAAAACACACCTGAAGAAAATTTCAAAGGTTTTATTTTGTTAATCCAACTGGCTTAATGAAAAAACAAATTATAATTTCCTATATGAGTCCAATGAGCAGAAATCAAAATATTATGAATTCCTATTCCAAAAGCAGGGTTACAATATGAGGGTTGCTATTACTGCCTCATACCAAATGAGGCCTATTCCAGATGCTTATGTGGACCAACAGTGTTTCACTCTAGTGAATAGTGAAAAAGAGTCCATCTCTTTGATCATGCGTAAGATAGTTACAAACCTTTTAAAATTATGATAGTGAATGACCATGGCAACCTGGACAGAGGCCCATCAGAAGACACTTCCAGATAACTGTACTTTCAATACGTTACTACACAAAGCTCATTACTAACAGGATACCTTCCACTGGAGCTGAAGAAAATATTTAAGGCTTCCTAATTTTAAAATATGTATGGCCATACTTCAAGCAATATGAGTTTAAAAGCAACAGCATGGTCATGAGGATTGGGACGTGTACTGAATTCTCAATAGCATGACACAGTCTTTTGTGAAGCCAGAAACAAAGATCTTTGTGATCTCACCAAACTGCTTGGTTATCCGTACATCACATATACTTGATAAGCTGACAGGTGCTCCATTGACTGACAGATGCTCCATCCAGGTGGAAAATGGTGATCTTTATCTTTTTCTGCTACAGTGGGAATCTGGAGCTGCTCTAACCCATTAGAGAACTTGGTTTTCCCACCGCTGCTCTCGCTGCTGTCTGAGAATCCATCTTACTTTCCACAGATCTCCATGGGCCCTCTGGCTCTACTCAAATGTTAACAAATCAGTTCAGGAGTTGAATTTCAAGGGAAGTGTGATGTAAGAGAAGCAGCCTGTGAGAGTACAGCTGGGCACTGTGTGGGACATGGTGAGGTAAGTCACCTTACACCAGCATCACGTGGGGTCCTCAACCATGGAAACAGTAGTGGGTCAGGAAGATCAGCTCACTGCTGGGCTGGCACACACAAGCTTCCTGCATCCTGGATAGCTAGAGTGGATTGCAGAAGCGACAGAAACAGCTTCCACGTCTCACACCAGATCTAGGTCTGATCAGGAGACGTGGAAATGGAAATAGGCTCTGTTGCTTATCATTACTCATACAGACTTGCTAGTAATCCTTATTAACTAGAATATATCCTGAAAGTTTAGCTTGATACCAAAAATATTTAGGAAAGTTATAAAAATTCAAAGCTAGATTTCCAAGAGAAAAAATGCAGCATTTTACAGAAAATAAAAAATTAAAATAAATTAATTAAAAATTTACAGAAAAAAAACCATGAGACCTCAACTTCATCAGCCTTAGAAAGTAGTTGGAGAAATGGCTCAGGGGTTAAGACTCTGCCTCACAATTTGGAAGTTGGAGCCTGAGAAATTCCAAAGCAAGATAAGAAGAAGGTAGAGCAATCCATGATGATTCCCAAAGTCAACCTTGGGCTTCCATAAACAGGCACACATTTAAAATTAAACACAATCTCTACAAATTCTGTTTTGACCTGTTAAATTTCAGATACCAATAAGCAAAGCATGGAAGTTAGAATGCAAAGATATGAAGGTAGTAGGGAGAGAGGGCACATGTATATGTATAGTGTATTAATAGTCACCTTCATAGAGATCATAATTGATACCAAAGAAATAGACAAGAAAAATAAAAAAGACTGGAGAAATTAAAAGAAAGCTACAAGCAAAGTTGATAATGGGGTAAAAACAAAAGATTTCAACAGGCAAATGTAGAAGGTGCTTCAGGAGAATGGCTCACTACCTTAAATGTAAATTTTTATTTCCAGCAAGCTGCTCAGAGCAGAGATGAAGGACACAGCAGGAGACTGGATGGAATGTGTCCTGAGAAAAGAAGATTGAGTCTAGTGTGGAGTTGGTAAAAGCATTTTGCAGGTCAAGAGGAGACTGCACAATTCAAGTAGAGGAGGAGTTACTTAATATCTCCAGAGAATTTACTTAACATTCTGAAAGAATTTCACAAGGAAAAAAATTAAAGTTCATTCTTTGGGAAACAGCCAGGATCAGTCTCCCAGACTTTGTTACACTGAATTGTATCTTCCCTATTTTTGTTTCTCTTTGAGCAGATTCCTTTGGTTATCAGATTCAAACACGTATTAAGTTCCACCCAACTGGAAACTACCTTGCCTTAATAAGAACCCACCTGAGAAGCCAGTAACTGACTGGTCAACCAGTGAGTCCACCAGCTTTGGGTCATGTGTCTATCCAGTCTGCTGCAATGAAGGAAGAAGAAATCACATGGACCATCAAGGACTTCTACAAAGGTAATGAAAGGGCTGAGACGGAATTGGAAAATGTTGCAAGTTGGACAAAAAAAAAATTGAAAAATGTGTCCAGCCAGCTTAGTAGTGGATGCTGACATATACTTAGTGTTCAACAAACATGAGGGTGCTTACACCAAGTAGGTACCTGCACTGCAATGAAATACTGCCTCTTTCCAAACAGCGAGCAGAAGATTCAAAACAATTTTAGACAATCACAAAATTACAAGCTGTGAACAATAAAACTGCAATGTGAAAGTGTCAAGATGACAAGTGGAGATGATTTCATAGAGGAGGTGACATTTCTGCCAAGAAATGAACAGAATTTTGACCAGAGATGGGCAAGGGCAGGAAGAAGCATTATCTCTAGAGATTCTGTCCCTCCTGTTAGGCTGAATGTCTCTCAAGGACAGGGAATATCCCTGTTTTGTTTTCCTTTCTATACCATGTTCAAGCATCCTACGAAAACTAACGTTCACATTTCAATATGAAATATCAGTAAAAAGTATCAGCAAATAAGTGGAAAAGAAAAGAAAATACAATACAATTATCAGTACGTTTTAGACCCACCAGGCATGGTGTCACATAATGTAATCTCAGCAATGAGGAGACTGAGGCAGGAACGGAGAAAGTTTGAGGGTAGCATGGGCTACAAAAAAATGTATCACAGAGGAAGTAAAGTTCACAACATCTGAATAATAAGAGACATTTAGGTTGATTCAAATATATAATGAATAAAAATTTGGGAAAATTGCTCATGGGAAGAAATCCAAGACATAGCTTAGTTGAAGCCCAAGAAATTCTTCAAGGTCACAGCAAGGGACCTAAGCTACAAGTTCTGAAAGAGAAAAGTGTCCCATTGTCGTTCTCCCGAGCTCCTGCCCAACCCAGACTCCATGATGTCTTGCGGCTGCTTGAACAGCATTTAACTTTTCTCATGGTCTCTGACAGTTCTTTTTGACCCAAAAACTAACTTGATAAAAAAAAAATTGTTTTTTTTTCTGTGAATTTTATTTTTTTGTTTTTATTTTTTTATTAAAAATTTAATTATACATTTTAAAATTTTTTACCAGTTCCCTCCCTCCCCCCTCCTCCCCCTCCCTTTCCCCCAGTGCCTCCCCCCCAATTCCCAGAGAGTCCTTTATTGTATACGCCTAACTCTCCATTGGGTCCTCCTCTCCGATGACATATAAGGACCCAGTGGCATTTCCATAAGCCCTAAAAAGTAATCATTTTGCAAATGGTGATGGACCCCTCCCTCAGGGAGGTTTCCTACTCTTATTACATCTACCCTTGAATGTGCTATTACAAAAAAATTGTTTTTAAAGAGGGGATCTTATCACAACCTGCTCAACACACTTTAAGAACTTTCTGTCATACTTAACAATAGTATCCAAACTCTTTACCTTCCCCTCCAAAGAGCCACTGTGATCTGGTTTCTTTGTTGACCTCCAGACCCTTCCTTTCTTCTGCCTTCCTTGTTCCACCCAGCAGCAGCCCAGCCTCCTGCCGGTTTTCCCAGCACACCAAACTCATTTGACCTCTGGGATTCTTCAGTCCCTAATGTGTTGGCTGTTCCTTTAAGTCTCTGGTAAAACCTTGCTCTGTAGAATGGCCTTCCCCATCGACCTCTTTGAACAGTGTCTTCCCCATCCTGCAAGTCTGCATCTCACACTCCTGATCACCACCTATTAGGACACTCCTCTCCGTCTCTTTAGAGTCTGCTTTACCTTACAGATAGAAACAACGAGTTTATTATCCCTTTTGCTTATTACTATTTCCTGACTTCCTAAAGCTGCTTCTAGTACATTGGGGATACTCAATAAATACTGGATGGGTGCATCACGAATGCACAAATGAGAATCGGAGCTGTGTTTTAGGGGCAGGATAAAGAAGAGTACCAGGACGAACAGGAATTACTACCCTTTAGAAAGGTCTGTTTGCAAAGATGCTCCTTGCCTGGCACCAAGAGTTTGGGTGTGAGGAGGACTTCCACCACCCCATAACCAAGAGATGTGGCCCAACGTGCCTACCCGTTCTATGCACATGAATACTGTCCACAATTAATACACGCTCGTCAAATGTTCAGGAAACCACCTCCACGATTCATGCTGAACATCTGCTTTCCTACTAGGGCCTGGAATTCGCTTATGTGCCCAAGACAGGGTACCAACCTGACCAGCCCCAGGTAATAATCCTAAGACGTCTCTGCCAGGCAACATTCATGTATGTTGTTAATAACCAACTCTTGCTGGGGGCTTAGTGTGACTTATGCACCTTCACAGCAAGAAGTTTCTGCCTGATTTCTGCCTCTCACATATTTTCCATTTGCTGACTCCATTGTGACTCTGTTGACCCCAATAAATCACCTTCACAGCAAGAAGTTTCTGCCTGATTTCTGCCTCTCACATCTTTTCTGTTTGCTGACTTCAGTTGTGGATCTGTTGATCATAATAAATCACGGCCCCGACTCCTCGCATATGCTGAGACTTGTGCGGCTTCTCCATGAATCATCAAAACTGGGATGGTCCTAATCTCCTGATACATGAAGTATTTTGCCAGCAGCTTAAAAGGTAGTCTTGGAGACAAAAATAACTATTGTCAAATAGGCAGGTTAGGAAAAGGCTGCTGCTGTGGTCCAAAAACAGACCCAAGACCGTCGGGTGGGATGCAGAAACAGATGCTGCTAAAGAACATTATCCTGGGAACAGTTTGTGGAACTTCTGATGAAGACTCTGGATTACCTTAGGCATCAAGGAGAGGAGGAGAGCTGAGGAGAATGAAACAGTGTGAGCGGACTAGCAACCCATGAAGAAACACATGTGACAGTGGCCTCTGTTCGTGTCACAGCGGCCAACTCAAGACTCAAAGCAGCGATGTCTACTCCCACCAGACCTCCACAACAGCTACCTGTCAATGCTTCCTCACAGAGGAGGGAAAAGGAAGGAAGGATCTCAAGAGATCCAACATTGCCTGAGAGACTGTTAGGGACTAGTGCTGGAAAGGAGGGAGGGGGCTTCTTTGCTGAGGTTTTGCCCACAGGTGGGCCATCCGTGTCCCAGAAGATGCCCAGACACTTGCCAATGCAGACATTCAGATGGCGCCAATCAACCACACATGCAGGGGGCCATGTGAGCAGGAGACCGGCTGGAAAGAACAAGTGTGGTGGAATGGAAGAAAGGGGCTGAGGTGGGTCGTAGGGGATGAAAATGTGGTGGTTTCCACTTGCAGTCTTGAACTCTGGAGGAATAGATAAGCAAGGAAAACCAAACGTTCAGCTACAGAGGGAGTTCAAGTCCAGATAGGGCTGCATATGACCTCTCTCTCTCTCTTTCTCTGTGTCTCTATCTCTCTGTCTCTCTCTGTCTGTCTGTCTCTATCTCTATCTCTCTCTGTCTCTCTCTGTCTCTGTCTCTCTGTTTCTCTCTCTCTCTCTCTCTCTCTCTCTCTCTTCTCTCTCTCTCTCTTAGCTGGGAAGATAGCTCAAGAAGGTTCAGTTGTTAAAATACTTGTGATAACGAGACAACCAGAGTTCGTATTCCACATAAGCACTGGGTGGGGGTGGGGGCCCACCTGTAATTCCAGCAGTAGGAATTCCCAGAGCAAGCTAGCTAGCCAGACTAGCCCTAGTGGGGAGCTCTGGATTTGACTAGAGACCCAGCCTCAAAATAATAAGATAGAAGAGTGATCAAGGATCACTCCACCACCACCCTCAGACCTCCACACACATGTGCACCTACACACTAACAAACACACATAGACATAGACACACACCACTCTCATGGAAAAAGGAAAAAAATGAAACAGTTATATGGCTATATGAGAACCCATTGGTCCTCTATATGGCATGTAACTTACCATTTCCCCTTGCATTTACAATATCGCAGGCATATTGTAAGATGCTTTCTGTTCTATATTTTAGTTAACCTTCAACGCAACCCCATAAGGCAGGTTTCCTGACTTGTTTGCAGGCATGAAACTGACCATGCTCAGAAGGAGAAAACTGTTGAAGGTCACACAGCTGTAGAACCAAACATCTTAGATTTGGGGTTGCACTCCCATACCCATATTTCACTACTTCCCATAGACTTCGGCCCAACTAGAATCTAAGCCTGGTTTATGGGCCACACAAAAACCACATGGCGTGAGCATACAGACACAGTCTTCAGCACAAAGCACAAAGGAGAGCAAGCTCTGGCAAGGGGTCTTGTTCCGCCAGCACCTCAAGGTCATGCTTCATGGCTTGCCACCAGCCTGTGGGTCTGCCTTTCTCACCGCGGCTGCCTTGAATAGTCTTGTCTTCCCGCAGCCCTCCACCTAAGGAGAGTGCACTTCTGCTGGCCTTTCTCTTGGCATGAGAAGCAGTCCTATGGTGCTCCTGGATCAAAGTGTCTCTCACAGCAAGGCCTCCTGCTCTGAGATCCCACAACTGCAAGGTTTGAAAGGCATGTCTCCAAGCCCAGGGAACTCTCAGCTCCCCTTCTCCAAGGGCTTCCTTCCTTGGTTTGTTTTCTTCTAAAATCCATCTACCTGCCACAAGGCTTCCTTCCAATTGTTTAACCTTTCATGATACTATTTCCACAACCTGCAGAGATCTGTTTTGTGCATGCTACAGAAAACAGCTGAAGGAGACATACCTTCTTTATGACTAACTTGTATTAATCATTACTCTCTGGGGACTAGCTGTTTGCAAGATGCCAAATAACATTTTCTCCTAGGAAAGCGTCTCTGGACTATTGGACTGTAGCTTTACCGCAAGAAGCAATGCAGCTTTCTGCTTGGGCAGGGGAGGGGCAGCAGACCAACCTCCTAACCCACTGATAAAAAGCAAGTGAGACCTTCGATCTCTCTGGGGACTAGAGGACAGAGAGGGGCAGAGATGTCCACTGCTCCCTCCAAAGAGTCATGTGCTGACAAGGAACCCACACAAAGTGCCTTGATCTCTGTCTTTACAGAGCCTTGACTAGGACCAACACACACAATGCTGACTGTTCGTGGCAAAGGAGGCGAGGTGGCCAACCCTACTCTCAAGGGACTGGGCTTGCTGCCGGTGCATGAGGTGTTTTGTTGGTGCCGTGCCGAACCCTCACAAATGGAAAAACAAATATAGAAAGCATAGAACCACATTGGGGGAGATGAGGAAGATCCACATGTGTGGATAATTCCAGCACTAAAGACTCCTGTCACTTTTAGACATT
Organism: Typhlomys cinereus; assembly: GCA_023101885.1. Taxonomy (NCBI): domain Eukaryota; kingdom Metazoa; phylum Chordata; class Mammalia; order Rodentia; family Platacanthomyidae; genus Typhlomys; species Typhlomys cinereus. The sequence goes on from JALPQD010000026.1 coordinate 6,778,317, forward strand.
GAAGCCCTCACCACAAAAGCCTTTACTGGAAGCAATAAAACCAATATATATTTCTGGAAATGCTACTGAGAACTGAACAATAGTTAGCACCAAAAACAAATACTGCAAATCTAAAAGCTGACTTTTGGGAGGAAAGTGGTCTGATGTTTTTAATTTCATCAAGAAATTCATTTAGGTAATAAATTTTAAAATGCAATACTATGTAGTATTAAACACAGTGCTCTAAAGTCCATTGCCATAAAGAAATTTAAGCATTTAAAACTAAAAAGGAAGAGGCATTGTTTGTATAAGAAAGAGTGACACGTTATTTCAGGTCATTGTCCGTTTGGGAAAACATGTTGCTCCCTTTGCTGATGGACAGGACACTCCAAATCTTCTTTCAGAGGACAGACCTGGTAGCTAGTTCCCTGGTTTTGCTTGCCTTTCAACAAATGCAGACTGATATTTGTGCTGTGTATTCATAATCAGAATGACTTTTCACATTATTTGGGGTAGTCAGGGTCTTCATTTTTAAGACAAAAATCTGAATGGACTTGTTCCTTTAGAAACATCATTGTTCCTACTGATCTTGGAGCAATAATAAATGTCTGGAGGATTTGATTAGCTGATTGGCTGGACATCATATCTATTGTTTTTGCTGAATTTGCTTCACATATTACCAACTCATAAAAAATCTATTTTGCTCCTGGTATTGAGATCTCTGTAACTTAGTATTATTTTAGCAGGCCTCTGATATAAACTATGGTGGTAAAGAGATGTGAACGGAATAATTAACCTTACATGTGTATAATGTCTATGCAGCACATCAATAACAAACAAGAAGCCCACCACTCAGAACTTTTCAATGAAGTTCCTTTCTTCCTGTCTCCACAATGACTAAGTTCCTTCTTTTTCATTTTTTAAGCAGTCTCACTATATAGCACAGGCCGACCTTCAACTTGCAGCAATCCTCCTGTCTCAGCACCTTGAAAACTGGTATTATAAGTATGCAGTGCCATGCCTACCTCTGGAATTTTGGTCTTGGTCTTGGTAAAACATGACAAGAAGGGCTGGCAAGATGGCTCAATGGGTAAATGAGCTTGCCATGCAAACCTAGGACATGAGTTTGAGCCTGGGAACCCACATAAAGGTAGGAGGACTGACTCCACAAAGTTGTTGCCTGCCCTCCACATGCACACCCTGGTACATATACACACAGAGACACACTAAAAAAGAAAAGAAGAAAATATAACAACTGTTTTCTATGCTTCCTTATCCTCATTTATCTAATGACATTTACTCATATGTGAAAAAACTTACCACTCTGAGTTTCACACAGAAACAGGAAAAAAACAGAGAATTATTTTAATGGCGTTTTAAAAACCTCAGTTGGAAACATTTGGAGGGAAAAATAAACACAAGGTCAATCAGAATGCTTCATTACATTATTTCAACCTCTACATTGTTTAACTAAGAAAAGAAAGTCTGAGAACTAGGATTTATGAATGAAGATGATACAGAAAAATGAGCATAATTAATGTTCATTTTAGGATCCCCTCCCCTCCTCTCTCTCTTTCTCTAAACATCTGAAATAAATCATAAATTACCTGGTAGTCCAGGCTCTTCACTGCAGCTGAACACAGAATAGACGGCTATATTCAATATATTCCAGCAGAGGGCGCTCCTTTCCAGGAAGAACCAGGCCAGGCAGTGTTTTCTCAACCTACACTGAACTTTTTGTAGTGAAACCACTTAGAAACAAGCAAACTCTTCAAGTAATTTTCATGGAAATTTTAATGTGAGACACTGAAAATGAATGCTTCCAGACAGCACAGACTTCTTTCAATAGACATTAGGGATAAAATTAAGCAATTCGATAAAGTCAGATGAAGGAACTAAGGATGTTTATGTTCATACTAGACAAGGGAAGTATAATGCAAATTTCTAGGTGATTCTAAGTTTCACAGCAACCAGATCTTAATTTTTAAATGAAATTATTATTTTATTTAGCCTAATGTAATCAAAATAGTATCATTTTAACAGTAATTGATGCAAAATTATCAGTAAGACATTCTCTGGGTTTTTTTTTTGTACGTTTCTGTGCACACAGGGCACTTGCCACACATTGCAGCCATTGACCGCGACTGTATCCAGCCACCCACACCTTGAGTTCCTGAACTGTTCTATGAGCAGAAGGCTTACCCATGGCAGCTAAAGCAAACGTTCGGTCTAGATTTCCTGGATCATACAAAATACATGCATAGATGTGTAAAAAGGCTTCTTCTCATGCTTGCCACTGAAGAGGCAAAATGTACAAATGCCTTTTGATTACATAGCATAGGAAACATGACCTGTCATATTCTTCGCCTTCCTAATCCTCTCTTTTAGACATTTCGGTGGGAAATTAGCATGTGTGCCTCAGATCTATTTTGGAGTTAAGAAGATCATTTGCAAGAGTCGTTTCTCTCCTACTACCCTGTATGTTCTAGAGATCAAACAAGGTTGTAGGGCTTGGCAGCAATTGCCTCACCCATTAAGCCACCTTGCAGGCCCCACACTTCTGATCTTTTAATTGAAAAACGGTCAATGAATATAAAATAAAATTAACATTAACTTTGTTTAATCAAGTCTATCTTACTGACATGGGAACTATAAGAAACCAAAGTCACTCACTCTCATGCATATGATGGGTAGTATAGGTCATGAGTGAATAAAAGACACATCTAAAAAGTGCATTTGACAAGTGTGTCCTCCTGAACCAGTTCAGCCAGTTAGAATTTTCTAAGTCATAATTACAAAGAGGAAAAATTGCCTATTTCCCAACCTTTAATTCTCATTTTTTTTTTGTTTTATAATGTGTGCTATCAACTTCTACATGACTATCTAAAAAAAGCTGCAAGTAGACACATAAGACCACTTAACGAAAATGAAATAGGCTGGCTTTTGCTTAAGATAAAATGTCCTGAGAGTGAGTGGACTAGTCTTATTTTTCTGGACAAGCCAGAGAGCAGTGTAAAAGAAAACTTTGTTTCTTTTACAAGCTATGTTGACAAGAGCACTGAAATCCAATTGTTTCCCACAACCACAGCCCCCACAGGTCCTAGGGCTCTGGCTCAAGGGGACACTGTTTCTGGATCTGTGGGCAAATCTTCCTAGACCCTCCACCCAGGGAGCCAAACTAACTAATGCTGAGCAAAGGCTCTCCTTCAGAGATTTCAATAGCAATCCATGCAAAATTATCAGGAGGATGGTGTCACTCCCAGAAGAAGCAGGCAGTTGCTTCCAGACCCTTATACTCTGCAAACCCTACAATCCCACAAAATCACATGGAAACAGGACTCTTGAATTAAGCAATAAACTCACTTTCTTTCTTCACAAATAAACAGATAAAAATTCTGATTAGAAAGATACAACACGGGGCTGGAGAGGTGGCTCAGGGGTTAAGCCTCTGCCTTGCAGGCGGGAAGCTCCTGAGTTCGGATCCTAGACCCCACGTATAGATGCCAGGCGGAAGCGGGGGTGGCCTGCGTTTCTGGTCCTGGTAGGGCGGAGCCTGTGAATCCCGGAGCAGAATAAACAAGGAGGTGGAGGTGTCCATGGTTGTTCCTGAATTCGCCCGAATTTGCACACACACACAGGCACACACACACACACGCACACATGCACACACGCATATTTGAAAATAAATAATAAATAAAAATAAAAAAAAGAAAGATACAACATATATGGATCACAGAACATGAGCAAAATATGTCAACTGAAACTGGTTTGAAAACTTCCTCCTTGCTGGATAGCTTACACAATAACAAGGAATACTGTAGAAGCTACCGGGGGGACAGAAATAATCACAGGTCTCATCAACTCATGAGATCTGCAAGTTGCAATACGAATCACCATGGTGACCACCAGTGTGATAGTGGCATGAGCATCAAGGAGACCACCAATAGCTTTCTGATTGAACTCAAGACCAACTGGTCAAAATGGAATACATTCCTGTTACTGTTAACTAGAACAAGAACATTTTAAAAAGAGCAGGAAATAGATCAATAGGAAAAAACAGCCAATGAACCTATAGGTAGTACACCAAATGCTCTGTAAATAGCTGCTACTATACCCATAGATTTGAAGAACGGTTACACTCAGCCTAGAAATCTTCTTCACAACAGAAGTAAAGGATCTCAGCATCCTCACAGGATGCAGCCTAGGGCAGTAGAAGAGCTGTGAAGTGGACAGCAATGGTCAGCAATAATGCGGAACACCAGTGACCCAGCAGGGCTCCCAGAACCAGGTTAATCTAATCTCTCCCTATCCTAAGGTTTAGGGAACCTTGGGAAAGAAGGGAGATTGTAAGAGATTGTAAGAACCTAAAAATGGGAAGGTCCATTGTTGAACAAGACATTCCATTCAAGGCAGAACTGCTGCATCCAGGAACTCACTGTAATGAGACTTGTCCTTACCAGACCTGCACAATGACTGACATACCAACATACTCCCATAGACTATCAAGAAACTCAAGAGAGATAAGAATACACAGTGGAAACTTTGGGGACTAAAGCTGAATGAGTGAAGGGAAATGTCTCTATCAGTGGGGTAGCCTGAAGAGAGGCAACTTGGTATGCACAAGAGGCCTGAACCCCCACATGAGCAGACAAGCCAGAGGGAAGCCTGGGGTCCATAAAAGCAGACAGGCAACAGTATAGGAGGGAATGGAATGGATTGATGAAGGGAAAGGAGGGAAATGGGAGAGGGGGGGATACAGAAGCAAGGATAAGTGCTCAATATGCTTGTAAAACTAGAAAAATAATTTTTAAAAATACAACTAGTCGCAAAAAATTATTAGAGTTATCTAACTACTTAATAGGGTTGGCTTTATGTTGTTGTATTCGAGAATAGTAATTCCTCTAAAAAGAAAAGGCACAATTCTTGGGAATTGGTTCAGGAGTTTAAAACCTCTGCCTTCCAAGCCTCTGAGTTCGATTCCAAGAAACCACATACAAATGTCAGTTAGAAATATTGGGTGCCCTGCAGTTCGGGCCCTGGAAGACAGAGCCTAGGGAAGCCCAGAGCAAAGCAATAAGGAGGAAGAGCAATCCAAGCTGATTCACGATATCACCACTGGGCCTCCATAGGCACACACATTCAAGTGCTTTCTTTTGCACATGCCTTGTGCACATATGCACCTACCCACATGCAAAACACACACATACACACACACAAAACACATGAATGCATGTATGAATACACACAAAAAGAGAAAGCCACACTGAAAAGAAAATGCCTTAGAGCAGGTTACAGATTTATACTTTAAAGAAGCCTTCACTTCTCCCTAGCTGTTTGAGCATCAATGTGTAGACTTTAGAAGGGAGATGTAGTCTTCATTTTATAAAGGAGAAAACTAAGGCTTAGAAAATGTCCTACTATAAATTCTTGGCATAAAGACTGCGAAAAGAAACGCTGTGTGACAAACAGGGAGTGTGCCAGTGAACTGCGAGATGTTTTCATTTATATTCTTACATGTGGGTCAGTCTCGCCTCTTGTGGAAAGGGCTTCAACCTTCATGTAACAATTGCTTTTATGACCAATTGGAATCACTTTCGGTCTTGCTAGACTAGAGGGAGCCTCTTGGCCAAGCAGCATCTCTATGAACGTAGCTCTCAATTATTCAGGATAACACTGGAAGGTCTGGGGATAGACTTACTTCAAAAGCAGCAGAGACTTATTAACTCTGAGTAGAAATGAGATAAACTTGAATAAATGCATGTCCCAAACTATGCCTGGGAATAAGATGCAAATATAAAGGCTGCAGGAAGGACTCACAGTTCCTTAGGAGACAGCAAGAGAATACTTTAGAATGATCTGGAATCCACAGAGAGGCATGAACTACACTCCTCTCTGTTTAACCTTCATATACTTCTACACTTATAACAACCAATGCAAGGTGCCCTGCAGCAGTCTGTGACTTGTCACTACAGACAGTTTGGGTGAGGAGCTCACTTTACCCAGGGAGCACTGGATTATATTCTGCTGTGGTCCACACCAGAGATCACCGCAGCAACAACCTGCTCTTATAAGACAGAGGTTCGCAGGATAGCTTGGCTGGCCTCAAAGTCTACGGGATTGCACACCTGACAGAAACTTTTTCTATTTCTACATTTGGTTTCATCAATTTTAAATAAAACCCCTTAAACTTTTTGATGGAATAGTTTTAGTAAATACATATCTGTCCTTTTGTTTTGATTTTTGTTTTGCTTGGGAGATTCCTTATTGATTAATCCATTGTTTACTTGTGACCTATGTCAAATCACAGGTATGTTTCCATTCTGAAATTCACAAGAATGGAATGGTGAAAGCACATGCTCTGGATAAAACCACTCACGTGTGCATCCAAAACAGTCATGTCATGGAAAATAAGACATCCCCTTTCTGTCTTCATGCCTTTATTCTTTTTTATGCAGATTTTGAGTATGAAAGAAAACATGTAGTGTTTGTCTTTCTGGGTCTGGTTTGGGGTGGGGGCAGCAGAAGGGATAGGAGGGTAAGAGAGTCTAAGTCAGGGTATGACTGAAGTGCATTGTATTCACCCATGAACCCGTCAGAAAGAAGTCGCTCCTTGTAGAAACAGCATAGACTAATAAAAGCAAATGCATACTAAAAGCAAAGAAATACACTAGCATGATAGTTTTCCAACCCTGACCTTCACAACACTGAGATTGGATCAACGACTTAACTCCCAGTCTTGGCAGATAGAACAAGCAAGTGCACAAACAGCCTTTCAGGAATATCTTTCACAAGATATTTTTGATACTCGGCTGGGGTACATTTATAAATGGATCCTGCCTCCTGCCAGGTCACCTTGTCACTCTTCTGATCAAAATTTCTTACCCTGAGGACAATTAATTTCATTCTTCTGAGAAAAGTGCTTATTGTACTTACATTTCCAAATTATTAAAATTACCCATTTTTAAGTGATTTTTGACAATATAGTGCTACCAAAATTTCTAAGACTTACAAAGCTGTTGTACCTTCACTGAACAGTTCTCACTGAGAGACAAAAAAAATATCAACCCAAATTACCACAATTAACTGGGTTAAAAGAAGCCCACATTTAGCTATACACTATTGTTAACACTGTATTTCAGTGTATACTTCAGCAGCTGCAAACATTGTTCCTGCTGAGTTGAGAAGATGGCTTAGCTGTTAAGCACTTGTTACAGAAACAAAAGGACTGGATTTCATATCCCACCACTCAAGCACCATCTTGTACATATGTCCCCATACAAATGTCGCCCACCCACCTACAAAGCACACACATGCACATACATACCCATGTACAAATGCAAAGATAGCCACATTGAAAAAATGTCTATATAAAACACCAGGCAGCTGTAGCAGCCTGTTGTAATTCCAGCTCTGGGAAACAGAGCCTAGGAATCCCAAAGCAAGCTTGCTGACCAGGCCAGCTCTGTAGGTGAGCTCTAGGTTTAGAGACCCAGCCTGAAAAATAATAAGATACAATGGCTATCAAGGATGATTCCTGATATCCTGGGACCTACACACTCCAGTGCATTCATGTGTAAGCACATATGAACACACTTCCTATGCACACACACATACACACACACACACACACACACACACACACACACATACACACACACACATACACACACACACACACCCGCAAATGGAAAAAATGAGAACGAAATATCCCTCTTGTGACTAGCAAGAGGTTTTCTAAGTTGATATAAGGTCGATTTCCTCTACTGAAAAACTGGTTATGTGACATGAGCCAGCCAAGGTATGAGCTTTTGCATTTTTAGCACTTTCTGAGGATGGCTGGAGTAATAACTGGAGTAACGCATCTTGGAGGCAGGTAAAGGATTCCACTGCCAACCTCAGCTACATATCGAGTTTGAGACCAGGACAATGTACATGTGACCTTGCCTCAAACGACAAAAGTCACACATAGTGGGAAAGAGGAGAAGGAGAGATACAATGGCGTCTGATTTTTCCCTGTTCCTCATTAGTCAACCCTAGTAATGGTGAGCTAATGTGTCATTCTTCCTTTAGAACACACATAAGCAGCTGAATGTATATTTGTTCTAGATCCTATCCAAAACTGAAATGTTTGAATTTTTAACAACAGGCTGGGAAGATAGCTCAAAGGTTAAATAGTTTCCCTTAGAAAAAAAGACCTCAGTTCAGATCCCCAGATCTCATGTAGAATAAATTAATATTAATAATAATAATAATAATAATGCCAGTGGTTTGAAATTCTAGCCCTGGAAGGTGGAGCCTGAGAAACTGCAGAGCAAAGTGGTCAGGAGGCAGAGCAGTCCAAGACAATTCCCTATGTCACCCTTGGGCCTCCATAGGCATGCACAATTCTTGTACATACAAGCCATACGCCAAAAAAAAAAGAATTTTCAACATGTAGATGCCCAATCCACCTTTATAAAGTCACAGTCAGGAAAAAGAGCAGAGAAACAATCAACAGATTGAAAATGGACTTTGAAAGGCCTTCTACTGGAGATGACCCCAGATGACTCTGAGAATGGAAATGAGAAGCATATGGGCCAAGTAGGACTGAATGGATGGCCCGAAGCCTAAGACAGTCCATCCCCAAGCTGAGACTGAATTCTAGTATCTTAAAGGAAGCCAGCAAAATTGCTCCAGGGTTCATAGTACCTAGGACTGGGGAACATACAGACCTCAGGTGCAACACAACTGGTTCCAGCTCAACCCTCTGCTTCTCCTGAACCCTGCCAGACTCTGACTCCTTTACACATATACCACATGCACTCCCCACATGTGCCATACACACACAAACACACACACATTGCACACATCACATACAACATAGAACTGCACACACATGTGCACGCACACATACACACACCACAAACACACCACATGCCCCCACACACCACATACACTCACACCCCACACACACACACACACACACACACACACACACACACACACACCATCACCACCACCATCCTTCCCAAACTCCCATTCTAAGCTTAACAAATCTCCATGCTGCAGAGCTCTTGCTTGTGATTCATTACTTAAAAATAGATCATTTATAAAATGAGGTGAATTGGATCAGTTACTTGCTGCTCACAAGGACTGAAGCCACCTTGTTCACAGAGAGGATCGGTATAGCTTGCATCAACCTGTTCAGTTCCCCTGAGGATCTGCTGTTACAGGAGAAACTCCATATCGAGTATCAAATGTTATTTACTACCGAGAAAGCATAATCTTCACCAGCATCCCTAGGGGGATTCTGGTCACCCCACCTTATTCTGTCCCACTGGGCCCAATTTGATCTCACCTTTATCCTTCCAGACTCAAGCAATTTAGGTGGAAGAGCAGTCTGTATGCTAGACACTAGTTCTCGCCAACTAAGTGATATGAGCAATGGGGCCCTGTAGTAACAAGACCCTGAGCTGAAGACCTAATCGCATAATGTGAAAACTACATTGTCAATTACCCAAGAATCTGTGCAGACTAGACACGGAAAGAGGAAGTATGGGTTGGGAAAAACAGGCAGACTGTACAAAGTTATCTTCCAAGTTTTAATATAGATTCATGACTATTTCTGACCTCTCACCCTTGAAAAGAGAGACTTAAAATTCCATAACCCCTTCTTGTTGGATTTGATGGAAAGGATGACTGTGCCCCGTCATCACTTTAACTTCTTCCACCACGTGATTCGAGTAAGAAATCACATCATCATTAGTCCAGAGGCAAAATACCCACCTTTCCCCAAGTGAGAAAATCTATAATACGAAAATAGCACCAGGGGCTAATGAAAGAGCTCCACGGGTAAAGGTGGTTGCATGCCAACCTGACTACCTGAGTTCAATCCCAAGAAGCCACATTTTAAGGAGAGGAAGGGCTGGAGAGGTAGCTCAGGACTTAAATCCTTTGCCTTGCAAGCAAAAGAACTTGAGTTCAGATCCCCAGATCCTATGTAAAAATACCAGGCAGAAATGCTTATGGCCTGTACATCCATCTCTGGAAAGCAGAGCCATGGAAACCCCAAAGCAAAACAATAAGATGAAAGAGCAGCCAAGGAAGATTCCTGAAGTCACCCTTGGCCCTCCACAGGTACACACACTCAAGTGCCTTCTTGTAAACATGTACACCCACCCACATGCAGAGCACACACAAACACAAGTACGTACATGTTTACACACGGAGAATAATAAACTAGAAGAAAAGAACAGACTAAAAAAGAGGGAAGTGAAGAGCAACAGATTAAGTTAAAAATAGGTAGATTTTCAGTTCTGATTAAACATTAACTATATCAACAATTACAACTCAACTCCTCCCATGAAAAACTATCAGAAAAGGCTAGACTGTGACTCAGGGTCCAGCCTAGCATGCACACAGCCCTGGGTTGTGCCTTCAGCATTACCCAGTCCCCTTCCCCCCAAAAAAACATAAAAGAGAAATAAGTATACACTTTCAGCTTTAGGGTGAAAGGGAAAATGAAAAAGAGAAGTTGCTCAGTGGTTAAAGCACTTGTTAGACAAGCAGAAAGACTAGAAGGTGAACCCCAAGAATCCACATAAGCACCATCATATATGGCATCCATCCTAAGGACATGACATCCCTCCTATAATTCCAGCCTCAAGCTGACTAGCAAGACTAGCTACAGGGAGGACTCAGGATTTGATCTAAAACTCCTGCCTCAATGATTAAAGTGGAAGAGAAGAGCAGTCCAGTATGATTACCAGTATCAACTTCAGGCTTCAAAATGCACCTACACACATTCAAATATGCATACACACCACATTCTTACTCACTGAAAATGTAAAAAAAATATAAACAAAAATGTATGTAGCGATGATGGTAAAAGGAAAGACATCAACTCTCAGAAGAGAAAATGGAAACAGGAGAGAAAAACATATAATTTGGCAGATATAATAAAAATGGGTGGAAACATAGAAAAAGAAAAGTACTTGGACAACAAGAATGGAAGTGAGCATGATTTTGTTGTGATAGTCTTTGTTGTTGCTGCCCTTTCTGTTGCTGTTGAAGACAGGATCTCATGTAGCCCAGGCTAGTCTGAAACCCACTGGGTATCTGAGGATGGCCTTGACCTCTGACCCTCCTACTTCCACCTCTCCAGGGCTGGCATTCAGGCATGAACCACCATTTCCAGTTTTATTCCGCGCCAAAGATGAACCCCAGAGCCTTGTTCACGCTGCGCACACATTCTACCAGCTGAGCTACTACCCCAACTCCAAACTTCAATGACATAAAATTGATGAAAATACATCCCCTGGCCTTAGCATGAGCTGTAACTTTTGGCTAATATACTTGAAAGCATTTTTAAAAAGCTGAATTTTTTAATTAATTTTAATATCAAAATTAATTATTAACTAGGACCTACATTTAGAGCTAAGAATCTGAGTGTTTGATGAACATGATTCTTTTATATCATACATTAAAAATAGCATAATGTCAGATGTGTTTCTAAAATGTAAATATACTCTCATATGCTAAAAGGTTCTGATTAAAGTGGACTCTCAAAACAAATGATTAACTTTCTAAACAATCCCCGCACTGCTAACATTTGTTACATGTGCCAGCTTATTCTATACTCAGCATATGAAAAAAAAAGGAATGAGATTTCCTTCCAAATTTAAATTGTGGGGTAGCACTTTGAGAGTTGGGGTATCAAGCCTTATTGATTTAGAAATGGAATCTTTGCTGGTAGAACTGGTACCTATGCTGTCTCCTCACACTCAGTCGCTCTATCTGCAGGCCCTCTGCTTTCCTGAAGCATTCATCACACTAAGCACCCTCTCCCACACGCCATTTCCTGCAGTATCTTTAAAGCAATTCGTTGTTGATATCTCAGCATCCCCTAATCCCTACGCTTTAAACTCTGGCTTGTAATCTTTATTTCAAAACATTTCCTATTGCAGTAAATGCCTCTTTCATATCATCTTTTCTTATCTTTCTCTCTTTGATGAAAAGAAGAAGAATTGAGAGGGAGTAGGTTATAATCTGTCCTACTGTGGAAATTTCATAATACTATTAAAGGTATCAAGAATTCAACACTACATTTTTATTGAATTGGGAAGCAAGGCATGCCACAGTGAAAAAGCATGCGATGATCTCATCTCTCATAGCTGGAAGGTAGAAACTTTCAAGACTATCTTTGTAACTGAGAGATTGCCAGTGATTTAAATGCTCATCTTCTTCCTGTGCAATATGGTGTGTAATGTTTCACATGTTCACATTCTTGAGTAATCTAGCTTCCTAGTAACTTAAATATATACACGCACTCATATACATACACACACACATACACACACTCACATATGCACACACACTCTAACAGTTACTTTCACACGTGCTAACTCACACACACTCTCACATACATTCATACACATACACACACACACACACACACACACACACACACACACACACAGGAATAAGAAGTACTTAAACCTTCAACTAAAAGACATCAGCCTAGGTGTATAAAAGAAAGTATATTTCAAAAAAAAAAAAATCCCTGATTCTTCATACCTGCTGAGTCACTGACTTCCATGCTGACCTTAGTCCACGAGGCCTTAGTCATAGGTTTTCTATGGCTAGAGGCACAGACACTTTCCTCATTTATTTTTAGACAGGAATCAGAGCTCATAATGCTGGTTGGTGCCAGTACCATCTTCCAGCCAGTCCTGGAGCACAATGAGACATGAGCCAGAAGAGGAAAATGAAGACCCCGCCAGGGTCGAGAGGTACCAGGTGGCCCTGAAGACAGAGTGCTGAGAAAGGCCTGAGTCACGGCTCCAGGAGAGGAGGGATTGCCATGTCTGCTCACATCACTTACAGCTAAGCATCTTTCCCATATAAGGGGAGGCAGTCACAAGCACCATCCCACCGAAGCCAGGTCTGCACATGTACTTCCCTCATCCAAGCAGTAACTGGAAGGATCACTAAGAGCCAATAGAGCCTGGTGCTATACTGTGAACACAGAAAGAGGGGGGAAAAAAGGCTTCTCAAGTGCAGGAAAACATCTCGATTTAATCCCTTATGAGACATTAGTTTGTTTTGGCAAACATTATCAGAAATTATCAGAGCAGATCAAAAACAAGTCAATCCAGTTCTCAACTGCTCAGTAAGTAGTTTACACAGTCATTTTTGCGTGCGTGGCCAGATAGCTAAAGGTTTTATTGAACTGATTTCCGTAGCGAAGACTCCAGTACAGTGGCGAAGCAGACACAGTAAGGAGGCTGCTTCCGTGCGCTACCTAAGGTAATAAATACGTGCCTTCCTTCTTCTTTGTCTATGCATCGAATCAATTCAAAAGTATCTACTGAGCCCTTGAAGTAAGCAAGATGATAAATGTTTTTTGAAAAATAAATTCTATCAGAGGTGAATCTGAAGGGCAACATGGTTTCAGATGTGGTGACGAGGGGGAATGGGAGTCTAAATTGCAGAAAATGATGTCCCGGACACAGGGAAGAGAAAACACCCTAGCTCTGTCTCATGGTCCAAGTCCCAAATGCTTGCCTTCTATTCTGTCCATAAACAGAAAATGAAACCACGTGTTTACCAATCAGACAGATTCACTGGGCGTGCGTGTGTATGTGTGTGTGTGTGTGTGTGTGTGTGTGTGTGTGTGTGTATGTATGTGTGTGAGTGTTTACAAGAGGACACGAGTAGATGTGCCTGTGGAGGCTCAAGGATGACACTGGGAATCATCTGGATTGCTCTTCCTCCTTATTGCTTTGCTCTGGGTTTTCCCAGGCTGTCTTCCAGAGTTGGAATTATAGCCATTTCCACCTATCATTTTTATATGGGATATTGAAATCAACCACTGAGCCATCTCCCCAATCCAGAGTTCACATAAAAGCATATTCCAATTGGTCAACAATGGGAAAAGAGAGGAGTACATACAAACGTTCATATATTGTGGGGGGGGGGTGGAAACTCCTGCCTCCAACTCCCCAGTGCTGAGATGGCTGGTGCCCCACCACACCTGGGTTTGTTCAGTGTTAGCTCTGTAGTGCTGGCAAGCACTCTACAAACTGAGCTACCTCAAGCCTCTATTTCTAAAAACTATACTCTTGTTTTGTTTCTCTTTTTCTTCTGCTCTTTGATGGAATCTGTTTTTCTTTTTCTAAGCCCTCAAGGTGAAAAATGAAGAACCAGAAAGATGGCTCAGTGGGTAAAAGGCGCTTGCACAAGCCTCATGTCCAGGTTTAATCCCAGGGACCCATTTAAAGGTGGAGAGAGAACCAACTCTGTAAAAAGCCCTTCAAACTCCCATCTCCACATGCATGTTGTAGCACACACACCACAAACATACCTCCCTTTCTGTACTAATAGTGATAATCAAGTGCTTAAGATAGAAGCAGAACCTGTTTTTCTTCCTAGTATAAACGTAAAATACGAAGTTGTCTCTAAGCTCTTCTTTTGTTACATCTTATCAATTCCAACATGTACCATGACCGCCTCAAAATCTTAGTGGCTCTGCATACAGCAAGTTCACTCCCCCCTTTATACTGCACCGGATCCAGGCTCTGTTCTACCTTCATTCCTTGTTCCACTCAAGCACACAGTACAGTAACAGTTTGGAACACTGCTGGTTACCAAGGAAAATAGAAACACACTGGGAGTTCTTGTACAGATCCTTCAGTGATGATACACATCATTCCTGAGCTTACCTGACCAGCCAGAACTAGCTAGGAGACTTAGAAAGCCAACCCTACCATGTGTCAGATGTGGCAAACAAACAACTTCTGAACTTCATGCACGACCAAAGCAATATGTGCTGATATATACATATCACATGTTCCGTTCCACTACAACAAACCACCCATGGGAACAAGAATTTCAGATTTTTTTTTCTGTTTCCATCATTACTCACTGCTCATTACCCAGAACTAAGTCTCCCACACTAATGGACACACTGTGTACTCCTTGAATGAATGCAAAACATCTTTTATTAAGCCTTCTTGTCTGTTTCAGGCTAACATATGTCTAGACTTGTTGAAGTATAGAATCTAAAGAGTTTTCCCACCCACTACTGACAGTTTGGGAGGTAGTGTGAAAATGTTCTTCACATTGTTTGATCTGTCAGCTAAACTTCAGCTGTTAAGTAAACGCTCTTGTCCTCTTTTTAAACATGATTGTGAAGCACTCGTGTTGACAAAATTCAGTGCTGGGGAGAGAATTCAGTCATTTGTTTCGGCTGTAAATAGAAGCAGGAGAGCGACCTGGAAATACAGGACAGAGCCATTACCCTGGGTCTCCCCACTCACAGCCTGGCAGCTGGGCTGACATGGGACAGAGACTGGGAAGGACACTGGCCCAGTTACTATGCCACCCCCTCATGTGGACAGAGCATCTGTTTGTCCCAAGACAGAAAGGCTTTTCCCACCCTGGCTGGGGAGCTGAGAATCAGAGTCACAGTTTTAAAGGACAGATCTGACTGTGCCCACACTGCAGCCCCTGGCCTGACCTTTGCCAACTCTGCTACTTCCAGTACCTCCAAGGAGTGTGCTGCTTCTCCTGGCAAGCAGGGAGGAAGCCGGGCCCAGGCGAGGAACATTCCTGAGAAGCATCCAACCCCACGCCAGAACAAAGCTTTCTCCCAGAACTTGGAGGTAGAAGCTATTTGGTAGGCCAGCGGTGCGCACGTTAATGAGACCCAGTCTCAAAAGAAAAGCTACTGGAAAACACAGAAGTTCTCTGAATTTCCAGATCACAGACTAGAGGGAGGAAGGCAGCATGGGCATCCCCAACAAAAGAGGCCAAAGCAGGAGTTCAGAGGACTGAAGGAATGCTAGGATGAAAATCATTGATTGCCTGCTGTGTCAGAAATAAGGTTCGGGGTCTCTTGAAAACATCAACTTCAAACATTTAAATTACAAACTCAGTGGTTGGGTGCAGTCAACCATCTGCTTTTGCTGGAAGGCAAAGACATGCAAAGTGAAATCCTTGCCCCCCGCCCCCCACTCCACACTCACTCACAACACACCAGCAAGTCACTCCTGCTGCTGACCAAGTAGAAGCACATCCCACTTCGTGGCTCGTCATAGGGTGTTTTCTCCCTGAAATATATGTAGGTCGCTGCTTCATCTCTTTCCTGTGGGTTCTTTTATATTTTTCAGAAGCCACCTTATCACAACCAAATGAACCAGGTCAACACGAGGATTTAAGTTTCCTGTCATTTTACAAATGGGTCTGAATCTGGGTTTGAATAAACAATCAAATAAACTTGGTCTAAAGTGTGAGTAAGCCTCAGCAAGGAGCCTCAATGGCCTTCATAGTTAGACCCACACATCTGTGAGTATAAATTTGCATTTTAATTTCTGCCTGTGTTACAAATCACCCAAGTTGCATTCATTTCTGTCTTAGGAGAATAATGCAAGATGATCTAATGAAAATTCACATTTCCAACTTCAGCAATAGATTGATCTACATCTGGTATTCAGTGTATGATGAAATGGATGTTGGGGAACAAATGAAGATGTATTTTTAAAAGGAGGACAGTGTATTTGCACTGTCTGATTCCTTTCTCCTTCCTACGCTCTGGAGCCTTGATTGCCAAGTCCAAGTGTACCCCATAACTGCAGCACACTTTGTGGCCTCAGGGCCAGGTAACTAACCTGCATTCCACCATTTCACGCCCCACCACGCTAGTTATTGTGATTTTGTCTTCCTGATGATTAAGGACTTTTAATTTCCTCTTTCATTTCACATATTTCAGACCCTCCCCCAACACACACACATACATACATACATACACACACACACATGCATGCACACACGCGCACATACACACACACAGAGTAAACTTTCCTACTTTTTAAATCTAAGTTTGAAAAAGGTGTGACCTACTCTGTGGTTTCCTACTGTCCTCAAGATATATTTTAAACTCCTGAATTTGGACTTCGAGACCTTCTGTAACTCTCCTTGATACTTCCACTTCCTGTGGGCTCTCTACACACACGTGGAGAGAGGAACACTGCCCATTGCACACTATCCACGCCCTTTGTGCCCTTCCCGTCCCATTGCCTGTGTTGACCATTTCTCCCACCCTCCTCCAACACCAGCAAGTTATCTGCTGAGGCTGCACAGTCACGCTCAGATTCAGGCCCAGTAAATCCTGACCACACAAGGGACCTTGCAGGAGGTGGTACCTCCCCATTTCTGAAAGTGCTCAGAGACGGCTAAAGTTGTACCTAAGAATGCACGTGCCTAACACATCTACCTGAGAGTTCACAGCTACCACACACTCTGGCTGTGCTTCCTTCCTGCTGGGACCATCTCTTTGCTTCTTTGGAACAGATGATAGGCTCCACTGCATGGCACTTACCCCTCACTTGCATTGCAGTAGCAATGCAGCTTTGCTTTCCGGTCAATGTCTAATCTGAGTCCGACATTGCTATGGTTTTTAAACATGCCTGAGCCGTGGCTTTGCATACCGAAGTCTCCTGAGTGGCAGAGGCACTGACACCTAGGACCATCTATGCCAAACAGCAGGTTCTGAAGTATTGATCAGTGATGATGGGGAAAGAACGGTGCTGCCAAACAGGAATGAACAGGGTGACTCTGAAGCAGCCAGAATTATTAACTTCAGGGCTGGACGCAAGAGCAAGTTCGAGCTCCCACTCTTGGGCAGGCATGTGCATTCTTAGCCAGCTCACCCCCGCCTAGTCCTCAAGTCCACACAGGAGGGCAAAGAGCACAAGCAGGCACTGGTAGGGAAAGCTTAATGCCATCGCATTCCTCAAAAAGAAAAAATAAAAGCATCCAGCCCAGATCTCTGAGGGCTCAGCAGCCATGACAGACTCTGTCCTGAAACCACGCATACCAGAGGCTTCCTTTGACCCTTGGCAGGGGTGTCAGGCGCAAGCTGTGCCTGGAGGGATCCCTGAATGCAGACAAGGCAGTAGGGAGCGGCTGGCACCATCCGGGCTGAATCAGAAGAGGCCGGCTGCTGCCAGTTGGCCATCTGGAGTGCTTGAAAAGGCGCCTGTCTGGAAATCAGGCTTGACTTTCGCTTCCAGTTTTGCTGCCGGCTATTGTGGTGACCTTGGAGCCGCCACAGCCACCCTGGACATCTCTATGTACCCATCAACAGTGACTCCAGTCCCAGTTACAAGAACCCGAACAAAAAACAACAAGCAGGTGTCTCCTACCACCAATGCTCACAAAAATATATTTAGTGTCAGGAGCTGCCTCGGGCAAAGCCTATGCTGCCAGCTTGACTAGTCGCGTACCCCAGTGTCTCCTAATGCCCTTCTTTTGCCCGCTTCTATCCAAAACCCCTCTCAGCAACACAGCTTCACAGCAGAACATTCTCCCACCTCCCCCCACCTAACAAACCTCCCTGTGAAGAAGGCAGTAAGACCTCCCAGTAAAGCCCACTGTTGATATCTTATTTCTAGTGTTGCCCAAATAACACACTATTTTAGCCCAGTGAAAAGCATCTTACAGAAATGATTCCAGCATAAGAATTAATGAAAACTAAAACACACCAGGGAGGGGGAAAAGCCAGCATTTTCTCAAATCACATCCCTCGTCCAGTCCTGACTAGAACCCTATTATTTTACCAATAATGACCCTATTATTGGAACAAACAAACAGGCAAAAATACTTTTATCAATGTGGTTTTAAATAAATCAAGCAACCAACATTCTTCACTTTCAATTTCACTGCATACTGGGGCAAAGGCTGCCAAGTTCTACCCTGGTCGGTCCCATCTGTCTAAGGGTGCCCTGGGTTTCTCTGTCAGGTATGTGGGTCCAACTGCCTGCTGCTATTGCATTTGACAGTCATCTCCTGTGGATGGGACATGAGTCGAAGAGTCAGAGGACATGACCTGGAAATGGAAGGGTCCCTTGACCCTTAATGTCTCCTCATGCAGGGTACAATAGGAAGTCCCTAGGAAAGCACTCTAGTTAATCATTGCTTAGTTATACTGCTCTCAGGAAGTTAGTTGAGGTCCTTGAGGTTCCTTCTGACAGAGTTTGCACTCTGCTGGGAACTAGAGCATGCAGTGGATCCCTCCCTAAGGCTGTGGCTGACTACTCTCCAGTGCTAATAGCTGTGCTTCTGACAGCAAGCTAATGAAGTCACCTCATGAGCAGGTGGAAGGAAATGGCTGTGGTGCTCAGGATGTCCAACCTCATCTGCCTTCCTGATATATGGAATACAAACCTTTGCAGCTCTTAGCATTGAGCCCAAGGCCTCCCCTCTGCTTAGCAAGGCTCTATTCCTGAACTCTGCACCGGCCTAGACATCTCTCATGCATCAAGTCTCTCTGTGAAGAATAATACTCTCTGGGCATGTTTTCAATGCTGGATAATTTTTTTTCAGTATACTTTCCACATCCCACCTCGTACATCTTTATCTGTTACCATCTAGTTCTGCATACCTTTGCTTTATTTCTTTCCCAGAAGGCTACTCCAATCTCTAAAAGAATGTTTTTCTCTCACTTGAATGCTTTTGTTATTTCTGGCTCTAAGGTGATTTATTCTATAGAAAGCAATTAAGTGTTGAGAATTCAAGCACTTGAAAAAGTGAAGTTACTACACTTAGCATAGATTGTTTGAGAATTAAGATGGTGGTACACTTGTCCTGTGCAGGAAATACTTCCTATCATTTCAAGAGGACATTTAAAACTATAGCTATTGTAAGTAATCTTGGTTATATACATATAGCATTGGGTTAAATAATCCCTCTAAGAAGGAAATCTTTGCAATTCTGGTAACACAATACTTAAAGTGATCAACTGTGGAGACTTCTGTAGGGTAGTCATGAATGTGCCTCTCCTAAACGTGTTAATAACTACCATGAAACACTGAGGGCTATTTGTTATTTATTCTTTATTGTTAACCAAATATTATGATCTTAAATTAACACAAAGGAACTCAATCCATATCATTGTGTTGAAATAATAGTTTTTCTTTCAAAACAGTTGATTTTTCATGTTTTATTTTTCTGTAATCGGTCTGGGGAAATGGTTCAGGGCTAAAGCCTTTGCCTCAGAATCAAAAGGACCTTAGGTATGCAGATCCCAGGTAAAAATGCCAGATTTATATGGTAGCAATCTGCAATTCTGGCTCTGAAAGGAAGAGCCTGGGAAACTCCAGAACAAAGTGATAACGGGTAGATCAATCCAGGTTGATTCCAGATGTTACCCTTAGGTCTCCACAGGCACACACGCTCCAGTGCACTCTAGTACACACACACACACACACACACACACACACACACACACATACACACGATTAAAGACAAGCATGTGTGTGTGTGTGTGTGTTTCTTTAATAGCCATGACTTATCTTGCTCATGTTTCTTACGATGTCTAAATCTTCTCAACTTTAGAATATAGTCAAATACATAGGTCAAAAGATAAGAGGAAATTTCAGAATAATAAAACTAAGGCAATAGAAAACAAACAAGCATTTAGCATTATTAAATTCATTAAAATGACAAAACATTGTGGGGTCACTATATAGAATACTATATGGACAAAAGCTAAAATCAGTCTTCTTAAATCTCTTGATATAATGAGACTATTTTGTAGCTAAAACTTATTGTTTAAAACTAAATTAGACATAAGTATAAAGAAAAATATTAGCAAAGGCTTTAATAGTTTATACAATACAAATCTTCATCATGTATTCATCTGCTATAATCATCTAGTTCCAGCTGCCTAGAAACCATTCCTTTGTTATTGCTAGCTTTAAAAAATTTTTTCATGGATCTGAATGTTGTGGAGGCTACAGATATATTAGAAATTCTTAAACTGTAGTCAGCTGGAAACCCAGATTCTACAACTCTGAAATGTGAAAGACTCTAATGCTTGAACTAAATCATAGTCTAGGCAAAACCTAACCCCGACTTCTCTGAGGGTGCCTTGCTGAGTCACATGAATATCTACAAAGAGAGATTCAACTCCCAAAAACACTGGATCTGACAAGGGAATATTTAGTAGCATGGCCTAGCAAATATAGACACAGGCACTAAATTCAGAAACAAATCAGTTTGTAGAGATTGGATAAAAGCAGTAGGTCTGGTCTAAGCATGTGGTGCTGTTTGGAGCAATGTGTGAGCCAGATGTGGCCACCACCTTCATCACCTGAAGCTTCTTTCTCCTCCTCTTCCTCCTCCTCTTCTTCCTCCTCTTCCTCCTCCTTTTCTTCCTCCTTTTCTTCCTCCTCCTTTTCTTCCTCCTTTTCTCCTCCTCCTTCTTCTCCTCCTTCTTCTCCTCCTTTTCTTCCTCCTCTTCTTCCTCCTCCTTTTCTTCCTCCTCCTTTTCTTCCTCCTCCTTTTCTTCCTCCTCCTTTTCTTCCTCCTCCTTTTCTTCCTCTTTCTCCTCCTCCTTTTCCTCCTCCTTTGCTTCCTCCTCCTTTTTCCTCCTCCTTTTCTTCCTCCTCTTTTTCCTCCTCCTCCTCTCTCTCTCTTTCTCTCTCTCTCCCCTTCCCCTTCTCCCTCTCCCTTTTTCTTACCCTTCTTACACTCCATATGGAAGCTTCACAGAACCCCACATACTCCCATCCTACTTGACTTCCCATTGCTCCCTGCCTAGTATAAACTGAACTGAAGAATCCCCACCCCTAGTCAGTCACAGTGCTCCTAAAGTTCCCTCCTCATTCTTTAACTCCACAATGCTTCCCTTTCTAACCCCCTCTGCTTCAAGGTTAATCATGTGATCACCTCACATTCTGTTAAATTACTTCCCAAAATTCAAAAGCTGTGAAGAAATAAAAAGTCTAAAGAGAGGAGTTGGCATTTAAAGACCAAACAACTTAAACTACCTTTCCATGTCTCTCCTGTTCTTTCCTAATACAAGCCATTCACAAATTAGTACAGATTCTTCTCCTCTTGAAAGAAAGAGAGAGACAGAAAGAGAGAGAGACAGAGAGAGAGAGAGAGAAGGAAGGAAGAAAGGGAGGGAGGGAGGAAGAGAGAGAGAGAGAAAGAGAGAAAGAGAGAGAGAGAGAAAGAAAGAAAGAAAGAGAGAGAAAGAAGAAAGAAAGAAAGAAAGAAAGAAAGAAAGAAAGAAAGAAAGAAAGAAAGAAAGAAAGAAAGAAAGAAAGAAAGAAAGAAAGAAAGAAAGAACGAACCTAGACACCACCTACCCCATGACCTGATTGACCTCTGTCATGAAATCTTTGCAGACATCTACTTTATCCACACTCATGACTGACTCAGGTGAGGTCTCATGTGGGTGGAAAAGCTCTCTGTCGCCTTCCTGGCCCCTGCATTCTCCCCTCTTGAATTCCCACAGCACTTGGTGCATGCTACTCAGTGGATATTGAGAGACACTTCCTCTTTATTATCAGTGTGTCTTCATGCCTGTGTGTCTTGTCTCTTCAACCAGATTTTAAACTCTCATATTTTATTAATGGATGCTATAGCTTACTTGCTGTAGCTTACAATGGAAAGGCAACACTAGTGACATGGGAAGGGATGGGGAAACCTCTATTTTAGCCTTGTGGATTTATTGAGTACTGTTGTCAGGCATTGCTTAGACACTGGGGATTAGTGGTAAATACTAGTAACATAATCCCTGCTCTCTAAGGGCTGATGCTATAGTTGGGAAATGAGGCATCTATGGAATTATCTAAATAACTGTATACCTGAAGGTGCATGGGGTGGGGGTGGAGCTGTATGATGTACTTAGAATCACTTTCAGACATTACATCTGACAGCTGGTCCTGATTCTTCCTATCTACCATGTCCTCTGACTCAAGCTCAGTCCTGCCTTCCGCAAACACAGAAAATGTTTCTTGTTGCAGGAGACCAGCAGACCCTTCAGACAAAGCTCACCTGACAATGTGTTGAAGAGAAAGCTGAAAATGAACACTTAAAACTCAAAAATAAAATTCACTAAAGTATTTTCCATTTCCCCCAACACTTCCTATAGAAAACAAAAGAAGGATCTGGGGAGATGGTTTAGGATTAATACCTTGGCCTCACAAGCAAAAAGGCCTGAGTTCGGATCTCCATTTTCCATGAAAAAACAAAAGTCCTGGAAGGTAGAACTTGTGAAACCCTAGCGCAAAACAATAATGAGATAAAGAAATCCAGGATGATTCTCGATGATGCCCTCAGACTCCACAGCCACTCGCACTTAAGTTCTCTCTCATGTACATGACCAAAACACGTGTACAAACACAAACAAAAGCAAAAGGAAAAATTATACTGAGCAAGCCAGATGGTTCGTCAGGAAAAGGCGCTGGTCACGAAGCCTGATGACCTGAGTTTGATTAATCCCTGGAGCCCACACGGTGGAAGGAGGGAACCAACTCGCCCAAGTCTTCTGACCTCCACATATGTGCTATGGCACATGCATCACATACACACAAGCACACTCGCACATAAAATAAATAAAAATATTTTTGAATAAATTAAGTCTTTACTAAAATTTAGGGCAAGGAAACTCAAAAAAGAATTGTGGGTAGAAGTTTCCCTGTGGAACAGGAGTTTCCATCATTGCTAAAGATCAAAAGTAATGTTTCACATTTCCCCTTTTGTCCACTATTCAAGGAAGCTCAAAACTAAGCAAGGAAACAAGGCTCATGAGATCAGTGTATATTAGATCGCCCCTCTTCTCCATGATCTTAATTTTCTGATCCCGGGGCATTAAGTAAATATGTTCTCAGAAATCATTACAATTTGTTTTTTAGAATAAAAATAAGTCCTTGGATCTGGCAACATGGCACAGCAGGTAAAAACACTGGTATAAGCCTGACAGTTTGAGTTCAATCCCTGGAATCCATGTGGATGGATGGAGAGAACCAATGCCTCAAAGCTGTCTTCTGATCTCTTCATACATGCCATGGCACACATACCCACACTCAGACGCACATACACATGTACGCATACATAATTCATTAAAATTATTTCTCTGATAATCTTAAGAAATTAAATTTTCTTTTGCTATGTTTTATAGTTTGCAAAATAATCTTGGATTTCTCTACCCATGGATAGAAAATAATGCTAGAACATATTATTTGAACACGTATTTTTAACAAAATGACTAGACTCATCCAAATAGAAAAAGATACTAGATAAATGCTGATGTTTGTATTCTGAATTATTCTGAATATAATGATTCTGGTTTTATTTATGCTTCTATAATATATTGCTGCTGCTAGCATGGTATGCAGGCCTCTCTTGCTACCTTGAGGAGACTGAAACGAGAAGACTAAGAGTGCAAAGCCAGCCTGAGCCATAAAAATCCTGCCTCACAACAAACAAATTTCATATTGCTTTCTAAATAGTCATAAGTTCATAATTGTAGTACTATGTCCCCCAAACAAAAACCGATAACCAAAGAATTTGATTAAATCAGTACTCACATAATCATCACTGTCTCTCACTTTGGTTTTCTTCGCATTTTCAGTGTTGTAGTGTTCTTTTGAATTTTACTAAGATTATTTCCCATAATATAATAATAACCTGATTTCTAACACAATGTATCCAGCCAGCCTCGTACATCTTCTGCCAGGCCTGTCCTGCCTCGATGGACTGGATCCTCTAGAACTTTGGAGGCATTGTCTGGGAAGGTTCAGGAGGTGGAGCCTTGCTAAGGAAATACATCACTGGAGACAGAACTTGAGCTTTTCTAGTGTAGTTCCACTTCCTGTTTTCACTTCCTGTTCTCTCCCCTCTTCTTAATTGCTAATGCAATGTGACCAGCTAGTCTCATGCCCCCATGCCAAGTCTTCCCCACCATGATGGATGGACAGGATCCTCTTGAATTATAATCATTGCCACATCTTTGGTTAGAGAAGCTTCTTGTCACCTAGTAGGTGACAGCTAATATGGAGACTTAGAACTCGTCAAAGAGCTGAGATTAAGCAACTGTTCAATCAACCCTTCCAAGGCTCAGGGAACAACACAGAAGAGGGGCTGAAAGACTGGACGAGCCTGAGGAAGGTGGAGCACAGCGGAACAACTTCCTCTAGACATGACACAGTCATTGCCCTCTTGAACTGTCAGCAGCAGTAATTACTAGAAGCAGAAATGCACCAGATTGGTTGACTAAACCCCCATTGCGGACTGGACGAGGTGCTCATGAGGCCACACCCTTCACATAAGGACTATATAGAAAGTAAACAGTTGCTGAGGGAGAAATTTTTCTTCTGTGGTACAGCTGATGATAAATTTCTGATTATTCTGTAAGAACCCCAATTAAGCTCACAGGTGGACCAAGCTAATAAGATAGATAGACAGACAGACAGACAGACAGACAGACAGACAGACAGATAGATAATCAGAATACAATGAAACATATTTCATTTAATATTGGTGTCTGGCATTTTATTATAATACACAAGATAAACTGCTTAACTGATTGCACAAAACAAGGTTCCATAAACCAATCCAATATTTATGTAGCTAAAGCTTCTGTGCTTATTACGAACCATTTCACTCATCTCAGCATGCATGCATCGTCATCCTCACCTACCACAAGCTTACATTCTCAAATTGTTGAAGGTTTAAATATAGCCTTTTTGAAAATGAATTATGTAGAAATGCCAGTTATTTGGGAACCAAAATGGAAACATTTATCACACACCAAGCCAATAAGAACAGTTGTATTTGTGTTAACTTTTGGACTCCTTCCCACAATGCCGCAGGCTGTCAGGGTAGAGCACCCTGCTGCAGTGCTGTGCAGCAAATGGAGAGGAGACAACTGGAGTCTGATAGAACACAGTCAGAGAAAGCAACACAGAAGAGATGATGCTTCAGTTGAGATTTGAAGGGAGAGAAGTTAGCTGAGTTGGCAAGAGGAGATGCATGGTGCACAAATGGAGGGCATTATACAAAAGGCCCTGTTAGGGCTGAGGGGCAGCACATGACACATGCACAAGCAAGGCCAGTAAAGTAGGTGTGGAATCACAAAAAGCCATCCATCAAAGGGGTTTGAATTCTCCTCAGTGAGTGGCAGAAGTCACTCAGCAATATAGAAATGTCATTCTAAAAATCCATAACGATGAGGCTGGGGAGATGACTTGGGGTTAAAGTCTTTGCCTCACAAGCAAAAGAACCTGAGTTCAAAGTCCCAGATACCCCCTCCCCCTCCAAAAAAAAGCCCGCCAGGTGGCATATAATTCTAATGTTGAAAGGTGGAGCCTAGGAAACCTCAGAGCAAAACAATAAAGAAGAAAAGCAATTTAGGATGATTCTCAGTCACCCTTGATCCTCCACAGGCACACACATATTTAAGTGGCCTCTTGGATACACACACACACACACACACACACACACACACTCACATATATGCACATGCAAAAAATAAATAAAAATAAAGTCCACAGTGACACAGGGGGCTGGGAACTCTTATGAAGAAATATTTGGCGTTCATGAATAAAGGAAGAAAAGCAATGGCCAGGAGAGAGATGAAAAGAGAAGACATACTCCCTAGGAAGCTGGATCAGACCTGTGATCTCATTCACCAACATTTCCAAGCTCTCAGTCTTTCTCTCGTACCTCATATCCTCGTAGATTTTTTTTCAGTAAGGAAAAATAAAAATAAGTAAATTGCCAAGTGAAGGTAATAAGACTGACATTTTAGAATCTTTATTAAAGATTCTGACAGATGAGATATACATTTGCATTTTGTGGGACGCACATGCAACAGGACAGGAAAGAGGGAAGAAGACTTGTTAGGATAAAGATTTGCAGTGGAAAAAAGGAGGAGAGGTGGGATTGGGCAGTGAGGGGCTAATTAATTCAACAACATGAATTAAGTGTAGCCATATATGGAATTCCAAAGGAATAAAAAGAAAATAAAAATGCCCTCAGTCCTTGTCATAATTAGGCACAGATGTCAACTTCATAGTTGAGGGTTTGAGCTCTGGGCACATTTGTGGATAATTAGTAGCTGAGTTAACCTGCAGGAGATTGTCTAGCTGATGGGGAAGGCCCAGCCCATGGTGGGTGGGACTAGTCCCTGAACAGATGAATAAAATACTGAGAGCCAGTTGAGGAAGTTGGCATCCTTCTGTACATTTGGCCAGACATGATGGTCTGGCAAGTAAGGATCGTCCCTCTCTCAGCTGTTATGTGGTGATGATGTGGCCAGTTCCCTCGGCCCTGGTGTTGGTGCGTGCTCTCCCGTCAGGCTGGACTAAGAACTGTAACCAGTAATCGTAAGAGAAAATAAACCCCTTATTCCCCTAAGCCGTTTGATGGTCATTTATCAGCAACCATACAAGTGAACTGCAACAGTTCCCAAGATTTCCATTGAAAAAGACAAGGAACAGACTCTTCCCTGGAGCTACTGAGAGAATTAAGCCCAACTGGCCTTTTCATTTCACACAGTAATGATTTATCTGTGACTTCTGGTCTCCAAATTCATTAGCTAATAAATTTATATTGTTTAAAGTCAACACTAGACATTTAAATTATTTCAGAATAATTTATACTCAGAAATCCACTTGAGCCTAGAATGATCTTTCAGGACTAAATTACTTATATAAACAGGAAAATGGAAATGCAAGTCATGGTTGAAATCCGATTTTTTCAGAACGAACAAGAGTGTGTAACACAATAGTTTAACTATCACAAGAACAAAACCAAATGGCCTGCCCTTATTATTAATTCCAGCACTTCACCCATAAGATCCTCAGTCACTGTTCGATGAAAGCAAATAGGTGCTTTACAGCCTGCATATTCTGGTGTGCTTGCATAATTTCCTACCTTAATAGAATTCCCCAGAGGGTTACAAATCCATCCAGTCATGGCTTGTGTGGAGAGTTTTGTTTTCCCAACACTCCTTTCTCCTGTTTGGAAACCAACCTTCTGACTCTCTGCACCCACCTTTCTTTTGTCTTACAAAGCCACCCTTGTTCCATGTTTAGTGAACTAGTCAACTTACCCTCTGGTCCCTAGAGATCTTCTGTGTCAATGACCTGTCAGTCTACTCCCCTGTAGGATTCCCCTACAGGAATCCTGAAGACCACACCCTCGCTGGAAATCACCACTAAAGAATGACTATCACTCGACCACACCCACCAATCCTCTCCTCTCATTTCTCCCATTTCACTTGAACTCTATGATGCTTTCACCCAAATCTTCAGGCTCCTGCCAGCTCCTTCCAGATGGTTGTCTCCCATCCATACAGATTCCCCTTTGCCATCTTTCGTTGGCAGTACAGCAAGTCTGAGCAACCCACATCCAGATGAATCACTTCTAAACCATCCCAGGTGACTGAACTCTCAAAGAGAAACTGCTCAGTAATGCAGACTGGTGTCATTCACACTTATCAGCAATTAATGCTCATGAACCTTGTGTAAGAATCAGCAACTTGTACATTTGTATCTAGTGTCACTGTTCCAAATCTTGACCATTTGCTTAAGTCCCATCAAACCAGGCCATCTTTATCTTCATTCTTCATGGTAAGATAGAGGTTATTATACAGAGATGCATGCTTCTCCTGCTCTACAGCTCAGACATGCCTACCACAGAATCATCCTCACTCAGGCCTGTAGCGGATAGCGGCAGAACATCTCTGCCCCTATCCATTGAAGAATACCATTTCTACCTGTGCCCTAAGTCCCAGATCAAAGAGATTTTCAGAGAGGCTATCTTCCTTCTTTGTCTTTAATTTTCTTCCATCAAGCTCCCTTCTCCCCCCAACTACAGGCCAATTAATACCATATTATAAATAAAACTGCAAACAGGAACTGGGGAGATGGCTTTGGGTTAAGCCTTTGTCTCACCAGCAATAGGATCTGAGTACAGATCTCCAGAACCCACATAGAAAGATGCCAGGCAAAAATAGCGATCCTAGGGGCTGGAGAGGTGGCTCAAGGGTTAAGCCTCCGCCTTGCAGGCGGAAGGTCCTGAGTTCGGATCCCAGATCCCACGTATAGACGCCAGGCAGAAGCGGGGGCGGCCTGCGCTTCTGGTCCTGGTAGGGCGGAGCCTGTGAATCCCGGGGCAGAAGGAGGTGGAGGCGTCCATGGTGGTTCACGAATTCGTCCGTGGTTCTACACATACACAGACACACACGCACACGCACACATACACACGCACATGCACACAGTTGAATAAATAATAATAATAATAATTTAAAAATAGCGACCCTGGAAGGCAAGAGCCTGGGAAGCCCCAGAGCAAAGCTATAAGGTGAGAGGACAATTTGAAATGAATGCTGATGTCACCGTGGGCCTCCATAGGCATATACATCTAAGTTCTCTCTAGTGTACATACACGGACACACACACACACACACATCGTACACACACAGAAAAATAATTAATAAGAATAATTAAACAAAAATAATTTTAAAAGAATTAAACAAGAATATATACCTATAGTATATAAATATATATGAATGTTTATTTCGTTGTTCTGTAAAGCATTGTCATTTGGGTCTAAATCAGCTGAAAATATCCCAAATTGCCTGTGATCTTACATTTCTAAGTCCAAAGCTCTGTTACTCCTAGCCAATACAGCACAGTGTCCCAGCCAGATTCCTCTCCAAGCAGCACACAGCTTTACATGAGTCTTGGCTTGTTTTTCTCCCTCCTGAAGAAGGTGTGTTTCTATGCAGGCAGGGATGACCTTATTCACTTGATTTACTGTCTAGAACAGTGTCTGGTATGTGATAAGTTACATATCAGATGAGCAAATATCACCAAACAAATTGATCAGTGGTAGGAGCCATGCCCAACTGGGTCAGATTTTGGTCTCTGTGAATTGAATATTGGGAGAGAGAGGTTAAACTGATATAAAATGGGCATCCTGACAGAGATTCAGACTCTAATTCCATTTACCACAGAGACCAAAATGAATTTTATCCTTGGTATCTATGAAATAGCCCAACAATCTTAAAAGAAGTTATTTGTACCTTAAACTAGTTGCTTTTTCTGATGTTCACTGCCAAGAGATTCCTTACTAATACATTATTCTTTTGTTGAACAGCTTCAGAATAAACCATAAAACAATGATTTTTAAAAAATGAAAGAAAGTAAAAAGTTAAGGCTCTAACTCACTGCATAGTAAAATATATAAAGTGTCATAGTTAGACATAGGTGTCAACTTGACAGTTGAGGACTTGAGCTCTGGGCACATTTGTAGAGAATTAATGGTTGAGTTAAGCCCAGAGCAAACCTGTCTAGCTGATGGGGAAGGCTCAGCCCATAAAGGATAGGACTAGGCCTTGGAATAAAGTACAGAGAGCTGGTTGAAAAAGTTGGCATCCTTGTGTATACTTGGCCAGACATGCTGTCTGGCAAGTAAGGATTGTCCCTCTCTCAGCCACTACATAGAGATGGTGTGGCCAGTCCCTCAGCCCTGGTGTTGGTGTGAGCTGGTGGAACATGGGAAAAACCAGAGTGAAGCAAAACGGAGGTAGAAGCAATCCAGGATGATTCCTGAAATCACCCTTGGATCTCTCCACAGGCACAAGTAGTGCCCTCTGATAGGAGACACACACACACACACACACACACACACACACACACACACACACACACGCACACACACGCACACGCACACATGCACACGTGCACAAGATAACAGAAACGAGAAGAGAGCTACTGTTCATGTTGTTTCTAAAGAAGGATAATGCTCATGTTCCTGTCTCTGAAGTCATTTTTAAGTGAACTTGGTACTAACTTCACCTCATGAGAATTTTCCTTGGATAGTATAAAACAAGTACCATTAAATACAGAGCAGTCTTTAAAAAAAATACGAGTTTCAGTAGTGTACAACGAATTAAGTCTGGAGAATAAGTTAAACACATCTTAAATTAGCTTTCAGGAAAAAAAAGAAAGCTCCATTTCAAAGAGTAGAAAATCAGTCATTGGCAACATCACATTTCATGAGTTGTGGTACTTACCAAACAAACGCCGATGGAATAGAAATTTGCCAGCTATGAGTCCTATGAGAATGGCAAGTAGCCATAGAAGCACCTTCAAAATCCTCCAGCCAACTCCTCTAGGGTATTTATTCGTTACAAACTGAAAAACAGTTTCCAACGACAATAACATTGGCTTCTGTTTGGCTGTGAGAAACCGGGTCCTCGGCGAATATTAAGAAGTTAAAAAAGATCACCAAGTAAGCCACGATCATGCGAGACCAGGGGTGCTGGAAATAATAGCGGAAGTCTTTACCCATTCTTCAGACCTTCGATGCTGTAGTTTTACCTGTGCAAAAAAAAACACACACACATACATAGCGTTAGAGCAGGAAAGCAACCTGCTCAGATCTACTACAGACCTTAAGGAGATCTCTTCCTACCTTCAGCCCCAAAGAAGTCTCAGGGTGAGGAAGGTTAATTCTGTCCCCTCCCTGCCTTCTAATCATCCCTGTGTTCATTTAGGCTTACTGGACGATGATCAATCAAACAGGGGAGAGGAGTGGACACAAGAGGGCAAAACACAGCCCAAAATTAAGAAGACAGCCAAGTGGGGAGCGCCTACTTGTGATCCCAGCACTGGGGGATGGTAGGGGAAAGGGTGAGGAGTTCAAGGCCAATCTGTGCTACATAGCAAATTTGATTCCAGCCTGGGATTCACAGATCCACTCTCAACAAAACAAAACCAACAACCAAAAAAGAAATTGATGACTGACAGGAAACATAGAGGAGGAAATGCAAGCTATAAAAAAATCTATGTGACACTTTTGCCCACTTGGATTGTTTTACTTTAATACTATGGAGTCATTTAAAAATTCAAATGATATAAAAGGAAACTGAATACACATCAACAAAAATTAAACAGTAAGCATCCTCCTGCGTGCGGTCCTTTCACAGCTGCAGTGAGATCATCTGCTAGATGTGCATCCATATCTTTTTTAATACACTGGTAAATGGGCATGTGTGTGTGAGATACTTTATAAAAAATTATGAAAGTCTAGCTATCAGATAACTTTAGCACAGTAAGTAAGTTTTGTGCAATAGCTAAGTCTACACTAAATACTTGCTCATGGGAGGGCTGGGCCACTTCTCTTCTAGGGAGTGAGGATAAAAGGGATGATGTCATGGAGAAAAACATGACCACGGTCAAGTTCCAGTTTCAGCAGGTTAGTAGATTTCCCCAAGAAGGAAAAGACAAGGACCCTCCTTCTAGATGGTGACAGTCACGTGTAAATGCTCCAAGGCATTGAGAAATCGCATTGCGCCCACAGCAATGGGCGCTGGCCGGCAAGCTCAGCCTTCTTCCCATATAGATGTCCTGCTCGATGCCTGTCTCTCCTCTTGGGAGCCGACCTGCCCACAGAGCACCACACTGTGACTCCCACAGGAGGCTGACTAAGTCCCTCAAGGCTTGTGAGAGGTAACTAAGGTTAAGTCTATGCTTTGTTTTTGGTGAACCCACTTGGCTCTCAGGACTGTTAAAATCTTGAATAGCAAAATTAACAAAGGCAATAATTTGATTGCCGCCTACCAATTTGTTTTTCTTTCCTTGTTTGTTTTTATAATTCTGAGAAGGAAGAAAGAAATGGAAGGGAGACCTATACGAACTCTAACACACTGAGGCCAACACGCCAGACTCTGTGCTGGATGTCCTCATGCTTCCTTATGTCACAAGACTATTATTATCATCCCCTTCTTTAGTATTACAAGAAAGCAATTGAGGCCGCAGAGCTGAAGGAGCCCAACAGGAGCTGGCTGCTCAGAATCTCTGAGGTGCAACCCAGGCCCACCCCTTGCACAGTCTGCTAAGTTACAGGATATTTTCCAGCCTAATAGGAATGATCCAGGGCCCAAGTCCCATGAATGTCTTTAACATTGTTGCCCAGGGAAAAGAAAGGTAAGGGAAAGAACCCTTCACGTATCTTAAAAGTGTTGCAGGGGGAAAAGGCATTATAGACAATGTCAATTTCCACTTAACTGAATGTGTAAAGACAGAAAGTTCCACGGTTCCAGGTCAATGGAAGAGCTAAAGTGGGGCTCCAGGCTCCCAAAACCCAGCCCAATACTCTTGACTGATGAGTGTCAATTAAAATCACAGTCTGAACTAATCAAGATTTGTCGCAACTGTTTCAGAAAAAGCAATGTAAACAAGCAATGGGGTTGAAGAAGTCACCCACGCCAGTCATTACTGCACCTTGGAGGCACAAACCTCCTCAGCAATTTCAAGTCTCCAAGGGCCTCTGTGAACACTCTCAATGGGTGTTGCCAGGGGCTGCAGGTTGGATTACTTAGAAATGATGATGGTCATGAGATTCTTATTTTTATTCTCTAACCAAGAGATTCACCACCTAGCAAAGCAACAGAGATTTATATGCGTGGTTCTCATACCAAAGAGTAAAGCAAAAGGTGAGGAATGAAAATGAACACTATACATTTCTATAACATTCAATGTCCACAAGTGCACTAAAGGTTCCACAGCCAATACAGTGTCATACAACACCACTGAGAATGTCTGAAGACCACCACAAGAGGTATTGACAAAAGTCACCCCAAGAGCCACTGAGTCTTGCAGGAGATACAGTTAGCATGCATGTTTCTCTTCTGGGTTACTATGTTACATCTCTCACATGGAGGATTTCTGGTGTGGTCACCACCACTACCTCTGTCACCAGATGCTTGTGATCAAGGCACCAGCACTAAGAACCCTGAAAACACTGACCCTGGATACTTCTTTTAAAAAAACAGATACTGCACTGGGGAGATGCCTTGGGGGTTAAAGCCTTGCCTTGCAAGCAAAAGGACCTGAGTTCAGATCTCAGGTAAAAATGCTGAGCAAAAATGATGGTAGCCTATCATTCCAGCCCAGAGCCTGGGAAACCCAGAGCAAAGCAATAAAGCCCAAGTACAACCTAGGATGATTCACAAAGTCACCCTTGGGATGCCTCAAGTTCCCTCTTGAATACAGGCTTACACACATATATACACCAAACCCACATGCAAAACATACACACACACACACACACACACACACACATACGCAATAAATAAACAAATACATATTCTGTAGAGGTTTAGTGTATACTTATATCATGCCATTTCTAACTCAGAGTACTGCTTAGTGGACAATATAATGTCCACAAGCCAAAGTTAAATGACAGCATGCAAAAACCGCTAGAGACAGCTGCTCCCATTCAGGGTATATACTATTTTAAGAGGAAGACATATAGCTCTGAGCAGGAATCCTACGCTACCACATGAACTCACTTACTCCAAGGAGAAGGAATGCCACCATGCTACCAGCACGCTCAACTTACAGACAAGAAAATGGAAGACTCAGAGTAGTTGCTCCCATTTAATTCACATGCCCAGCAAATGTTAAAAAAAAAAAGTCAGAACTGGAATCCAGATCTATCTCTAGACCTCCGTGTTTCTGATATACCAGGTCTAGAATTGCTTTTCCTAGTAATACATTGCCTGCCATGCTTACAATTTATTGTCTCCACTTCTGATCCAGTTATTTAGATTCTAGAGTGAAACAGCCTCTGATATTGATCATTGTACCTTTTCATAATAATTCTATTTCCTTATACTACAGAACTTAAAGTGATCATTGTCTAGATGGTCTCATATTTCAAGCAATTACATAATGACTTAAACAAATGCTCTGCTTATCTACTCTTTAATGATTTTAGACACAAGGACATCAATGTTTTGCCTAATCATCTTGGTTCTGTTTTCTAGATACCTGGATATTATCCAGAGCATCAAGACTGTTTTACCTGCAATTCATATAAGTCACCTTTCTGGTGAGCAGTGTCATGCGTTGACTCTGCTGTTAATGGTACAGGGCTGAGGTTGTCCAGTGGAACTATGCTGCACAGAGCCCATGCTTGCCAACCTGCCACCATACTTAGGAATGCCTTTATATTACAACTCCAGATCAGAGTGAAATTGTCTGCTTACTTGATCATAGGCTTCTCAGAGAGATCACAGGGCAGAGCGCAATGCTGAGTCTGCAATGGGCATTTGCTAGATGCTACTGAGTGAACTCAGTGGCCCACTTAGAAAGAGAAGACCTCTGATTCTTAAGTCAGTGAAAGGAAAAGCAGAATCATCTGACAATTTCTGCTAAAGAAAATATAAGAGAACAGCAGTGCAGAGACTATAGAGATGGCTGGTTCCATAACAACACTGACTGACTGACGCGCCCACACAAAGTCCACCCCTTCTCAGCACTAGGCTCAACATCATCATCATCACCATCACTGCCATCATCAACTAAGAGCTAACATTAGATACTATGTTAATGAGCTCTATAATAGTCCCCTTTGAATTTCATAGCAGCTTAGAACAGAAAGGAATGGGGTTTTTTCCCCTCCATTTCACAAATGTTAAATCATCTCAGTCTGAGGAGATGACTCAGGAGTTAAAGCCTTCACCTTACAAGCAAAAGGACCTGAGTTCAAATCTCTACATCCCATGTAAAAATGCTAAGCAGAAATGGTGGTGGCTTGCAATTCTGACCCTGGGAGGTAGAGCCTGGGAAAACCCAAAGCAAAGCAAAAAAGAAGGTGGAGCAATCCAATAATTCCCCAAATCACCCCTGGACTTCCACAGGTATACACACTTAAGGGCCCTCTGGTACTTGTATACACATATACATACGGCCCCCAAAAACTGAGAGTTAGCAGCTTCTACAAAACAGGAGCAATCTCTATGAAAGCCTGGACTCAATCTAAACCACCTGGCATCAATATTCTTCCATGTCTTTCCTGCATAAGGACATAAATCCCAAAATCTTGCCCCTTGTATGATGGAAGATTC
Organism: Typhlomys cinereus; assembly: GCA_023101885.1. NCBI lineage: Eukaryota > Metazoa > Chordata > Mammalia > Rodentia > Platacanthomyidae > Typhlomys > Typhlomys cinereus. Next base: position 6,813,997 of record JALPQD010000026.1, read on the forward strand.
CATAATAAAAACCACCTGCTAAATGTATTCACAAGTACTTCTAGGATGAATGGGTCTATTCAACTAGAGCTTGAGCACATGATTAAAAAGAACAGAATTGAAAAGTATTTTCCTTTGTTTGGGGCCACCAGTATAAGCATGTGAGTGGGTTCAATGGTCCCACTGCAATGCATCAAATGTCTCTTCTACCATTTTCCAACTGCATCTTGGTGGAGGAGTAGCCCATGCCTGTAACTTCCCTATCAGCAATGCATCGGTAGGTAGTACTGCCTTACATTGGCCTCTGCTCCTTCACACAGTAGCCTGGGATGATGATTTCATCAGCTACAGACAAAAATGGATCATTAGGCTTCCCATAGTGTTTCCAGTTCTGAAGAGACGTGGATTCGTATTAAATATTTAAAATATCATGCTGGGGAGATGGTTAAGGGATTAAAGCCTTTGCCTCGCTAGAAAAAGGGACTAGTCAAATCCCCAGATTCCACATAAAAATGCCAAACAGATATGGCAGCAGCCTGAAATTCCTGCTCTGGAAGGTGGAGCCTGGGAAACTCCAGAGCAAAGCAATAAGGAGAAAGAGCAGTTCAGGGTGATTTCTGATATCAGTCCTTGGGCCTCCACAGGCACACATACTCAAGTGTCCTCTTGTACACACACACACAGAGACACACACACACACAACTATAAATTTAAAAATCGTATATTTACTGGAAACTAGTATTTCACAGAATTGTCAAGTGAAAAAAAAAAATAGACCTTTCCAGTTCAACTAAATCTGTAAAGAAAGTTTACTGAGTAGAGAATAGAAAATCATTACAGATTTCTAAGCAAAAGAGTAATACAATCATATAGGATGAAGCCCGGCTTTAATTCCAGGATAATATTCATTCCATGATCCATTAGAATTCTCTGTGCTGGTGTTCTATGGAACAGGTAGGCTCTCAAAAAACATGGGTGAATACACACAGATGGATAAGAGCGTAAACTTGGGTGATAAGAAAGTAAAGGCTAAAGTCCCTGTTTCATATCTGATAGTTTCTTTGAGAGAGATAAACATTAAACAGATAACAATTAAGGAGACTGTGTTTTTAAGAAAAGCTGATAGAGCAACTTAAAACTAGGAAAGTTTATAGAGACTAACAGGAATGAGGGACGCTGAAGGTCCCTGAAGAGGTGGCCCAGACTTAGTGTGTCCAAGGAGTTGCAAGGTGCCTGATGAGACCACTCGGAGTGTGAGAAGATGAGGTCCAGGGGAGCACTTGCTCCCGACCAGGCTTGAAGACCACTCTATGCAGACTCATCCTGTGTGACACAGGAAGCAGACATACTCTGCTTTGGTGTCAGGGCCAACATGTTGTGGCAGGCAAGGGAGAGAAGCAGAGGAGCTGGTGAGAAACATACCACGTGAGAAGCCATAGTGATGTGGACCAGACAAGCAAGCCAGCCCAAGCAGTTCAAAGAGCTCACCTTCAAGCTAGGGAGATGGCTCTGGGCTTAAAGCCTTTGCCTGTAAAGCAAAAAGACTTCAGTTCTGATCCCCAGATCCCACATAAAAAGTGCCAGGCAATTCCTGCCCTGAAAGGCAGAGCCTGAGAGGAGGAAACACAATCAGGGATTATTATTCCCCAAGTTGCCTTTGGGCCTCCACAGGCACACACACTGAGGTACTTTTTGGTACACACACACACACACACACACACACACACACCTCAGCTTCCAGACACATTAAAAAGAAGTAATAAAACTTCCTGATGTATTGAATGAGGATTTGGTCTAGGCAAATCCAGAATGAAGCTGTCATCTCCCAAGATAGAAAACACATTTCCTGAGGCAGGCAGACCTGCAACGGGACAGTCAACAAACTCCTGATGGAAATTTGTGAGCACTTTCTGTGCTGGGCTCTCAGAATACATCTTCCACATATTATCTCTGTTAGTCCTCATCAACCATCTAGATCCACAGTAAAAACACAAAGATTCTAACTGGTCAGGATCTGTCAACTGGCAAAAACACATGCATCAACCTCTTTCTGTATGTCTCCAAAGTGAATGCTGTAATTACTATCATGCAGTATAAACACAGAGAGTAAAGTCAGGATTCAAGGAAAGAGCCCTCAGATAATGACTTGCTCCCAGTAAATACTCTGAATGTTCTGCCGGGTGAATAAACAGTCATATGAGTGACAGGTAGATAATAAACCAGTATTGAGTGAGAGAAAACATTAAGGATTCCTTTGCAGAGAGATCTGGCCATAATGGGACATCCAACTCTGTAAAGGGAACCAAGGTAGAAAAGTGGATAAACCAAATGCCCACATACTTTCCTGGACTGGTCCTGAGGTAAAGATACTCTATTATCTTAAATTGATAGATTAAAAAAAGACAAGAGTCAGCAGGACTGAGGACATAGCTACTTTTTGCCAATAGTGCATGCGAAGCCCACCACCTTAAATAATAAATAAATGATAATTATGTGGAGATGACGCATTTCATTTACCTAATGTGAGCTCTCAATACAGATTTTCAAAACACAAACAAACAAGAATAACGCCACAAAGTCAGAATTCTCACTCGAAGTCCAACACAACAGACCACACAGCCTTTTAAGTAAAAAGCAGCCTTTCAAGTCAATCAATGAAACCGCATAAGTGGCTTTGTACAGACAACTGAGATGGTGTTTGTGGTACCTTGGCTACTTGGCAGGATCACACCCGGTACATCATTTCCTAAACTTTCTCTTGGCATCTTTCAGTCTTTAAGTTGCCTTCCTCCTTGTTTATGTCCTGCAGTCATCGGAGCAGGGATTAGAGCAAGTTTTGAACCCAGAAGCCAAAATGAAGTCCACCCGAAAGATAATTTTCCCGTGAAAATAGCAAAATATCAATAAGTCCTGTTGTGTTATGTAAAAGCAATGACTGGTGCTTTAAAGATACATGGACCATAACGAGTGGACGGGCAGGGCCACACTCTGAAGATAATGTCAAGGAAAATAATGTTGATTGAACACAATTGAGTTCATCGTACCTGAAGATAATGTTCTTTTTAAATAACTGGCAGATTCAACAACCATATGAAATGAGACTGGCAGGCACTGATATTTGATCACAAGAATTAGATGGAGGTAGGGAGAAAACTCCTAGGTCAAAAATGTCAAAGTCCCCAGTTGCTTTTAAACCACTAAGACTGGGGAAATAAAGAAGAAAATATATCCATCTTTAAAAAAAAAGTTAACATAACAAAAAGAGTTCTGACAATGATTTTCCCACTGTTCATACTCAGTAAGCCAGAAGAACTTGTTTCCTCAAAGTCCTTCCTAGTATGTCAGCCAGCGTGCCATTTACAGGAGGGGGTGGGTGGATGCGCGACCTTACATTCAGCATACTTTGACTCGCGTTCTTTTAGATTCCTGAAATTTATATGCATGCACTCAAATACCAAGCAAATATATGATTTCTCAATCTCTCTCTCTCTCTCTCTCTCTCTCTCTCTCTCTCTCTCTCTCACACACACACACACACACACACACACACACACACACACACACCCCACTTTCACAGGTAGAATGCATCACACCTACATCTATTAGCCCAATGTGAAATGTTATCACATGGGTCAAAAACACTCTCAGGCCTATGGTTATTTTCAAATATCAGCCATCGGCATTAGTTTTATTGGCTGGCGGTGGAGTTCGCCAACAGCCAGGCCTGTCTTGAGGGACAACACCTAGGGGTGCAACCTGTTCTGTCCTGGCAGCCCGGGGCTGGGCTCCCCAGCCCGGAGCCACAGAAGCAGAGAAAGTTCCAGGTCGGCTGCGCCGCCGTCCTTGCCCGCCGGCCGCCCGGGTCCTGGCCGGCTCCCGCCCCCGCGCCGGGCTGCGGCTGGCTCGGCCCGGGCTCGGCGGAGGGCCGCGGCGGGCTGCGCGCTGCGGCGGGGCCGCGTACTCACCGAGGGGCGCGGGCTCCGGGGCCGCGGGGCGCGGGGCGCAGGGCGGCGCGGCCTCGCTGGCAGCTCGGCGACGCGGGCCGGCGGCGCGGCGGCTGTCGCCCAGCTATAAATACTGGCGCGGCCCACCCCGCCGCCTACGCCGGCCGCCGCCGCAGCGCCCGCCGGACACCGCCCGCCCGCGCAGGCCGCCGGCTGCAGCCGGGGACCGCCGCGCGCCCGCACGCCCGCGTCCTGCCCCCCGCGGGGGTCGCCCACTCGGCTCCCTCAGTCCTGCGGGGCTGCAGCCGCGATCCCGCCGCAGGTCCGCCGAGAGCTGCAAACTTTCTAGCAGCATCTGTAGCAGGGCATCCTGCCTGCGGCGCGTCGGTGATGCCCACGGGGTCAGTTCTGCAGGTGCAGGCTAAGCCCACAGGGACATCAAAACTGCAAAGTCTTCTGACTACTTTTCAGCTTCCCCCCCCTTCATAACAGATGCGCAAATGTTAACATGCACATTTGAGTGCACACGTGTATAGGCTTATTACAGATGCATAATATACACTAATGTGTACATATATGCACACATAAACTCATGCATGCAAACATTTGTACACACACACATATATAGACTCCTAACAGAAATGTACAAATATCAACCTGTATATTTGTGTACACACGTATAGGTTCATCACAGATGCAGGATACACACTAATGGGTACATGCATCTACACATACACTTGCACACATACATATTTACACATATATCAGTTCATAACAAAGATGCACAAATACTAATGTATACACATAGGTACAATATTCATGCACACAGCTATAGACTCTTACCAGAGATGAACAAATGCACATTATGTATTTGCATGTACACATACATACGCATACACATACACTTACGTATATGCACATTTGCATATACATAAATTGACAGATGCACAAATACTAATGTGTGTAAATCTGAACACACAAGTATAGATTCATAACATAGACATCATACATGAGCACATGCATAGACTCATATATACATACCTTTGCACACACATATAGACTTGTATCAGACACGTGAAACTACATACTAATGTGTACATGAATGAATACTAATGTGTATACATATGTGCACATGTATAAGTATACAGACTCAAGTATACAGACTCTTGCAAACACAAATTTACATATGTGTAGGCTATAGCATACTAAAATACTGACAAATACACATGTGGAAAATGTATAAGCACACATGAACTCAGGCATATATACAGATAAAACCAGGCACTTACATACACAGTCATAATTGCTAAACTTTTTGCAGGTCCAGGTTGTTAGAAGCCCTATTGTTCTGGAGTGCTTAACTGGTTCTCTGTAGCATGTGTGGAAAGAACCTTTGATTTTTCCAACTCTTCATATATGTTTACCGTCTCCTGCATGGCTAGTAGCAGCTGCTACCTCTGTTTGCTTATCATGTTAAAAGCTCCTACTAGCATGCTGATATTACATGTCAACAGTCTGTGCTAATGAAGTGCTCACTATTTTTCAATAATTGAAAGGGCATGGGGTAATTATATGCCCACAATAACCAGTGTAGAAGGGAAAGCTGATTCTTTTCTGGACTAACAACTCAAGTGGGTCGAGCAACAAGAGAGAAAGAGGTGATATCTGCAGATTTTGAGTCCCTGCTCAGGCACAATTGGACGTGTACAGTTGACATCTTTTTAGCAAATCTTTCTAGCCTCTAGAAGTGATCATATATATCTATATTTTTGTCACTCCAGTCATTTAATGGAATTCATAGCTTAGTGAGATTCTTTTAGGATGCTTCCCCAAGTTTTCCTGGAGTTGTTTTCAATTGTTAGCATTTTGTACCTTATACTCTAATACTTTGTTTTTTAATTTCTTTTTGCCTTTTATAATTTTATACTTGTATTTGAGGAATTTGTCCTTATCACCTCCTATTATCCTGTCAAAAGCCTCCTCCTTCTCCCCTTGTAATCCTTCTTTTCAACTAGTCCCCCTCCTACTTTCATGTCTTTTCAGTGAGTTTGCGACCCACTTAGTTTAATTAGGGTTGCCTGCATGAGCATGTGTGGGAGGTTGCTAACTGGCACAGGGCAACATACCAGTGATTATGTCACTGAAGAAAGTGACTCCCCTTCTCCAACCAGCATACGCTATCAGTAGACCCTAGGACAGAGTGAGATCTCATAAGTTCTTCCCCTTTCCCTGCTGAAATGTCTCCAGTCTTGGACCTTCTTGTTCTGCTATAGGTTTTAAGCAGGTAAATGCAGCTGCAGTGAGTTTTTCCTGAGTAAAACAGGAGTGTTTGTGTTTAGAACACATTGCCTAGCAGCACTCCTCCCCAGCTTCCAGCTCTTACACTCTTTCTGCCCTTTTTTTCAATATGTTCCCTGACCCTGACCCTTGGGATGGGGGAATACATATATATAATTATATACGTAATTATATATAATTACATTATATAATGCATATATATATAATATATTATCATATATAATATATTATCATATATAATTTATTCATATATAATATATAGTATATATACATAATATATAATAATATATATATAATTTAAGACTGATAACTCGACAGTCCCTTATTTCCTGAACTTGGGCCAGATGTCAGGCTATGAACTTCACTAATTTCTGTGGGTATAAAATAAGTATCTAGAAGGCAGTTTGATACCATGTTCATTCAGCAAAACAATAGGTTTTCCCTTTAGGGCCTATGACTTCCCCAGCCCCAGGTTCTTGGCCAGTTTTACAGTACCAGGCATGAGAGCCCTCCTGGAACTGGTCTCAAGTCCATTCACAAGGTGGGTAGTCGCCCCAATAACACTCATTCTTTGGAACATATTTTTCCTCCACAGCATGCTATGGACTCTTCCAGAGCAGAGACTTAAACTTAGCATTGTATCCATTGTACTTAATATAAGGAATTACAGTAATGATTCAAAATATGGGTTAATTCCATGGGTCAATCATTAGATGTTGCTGCTCTTTTATAATTATAGTTAGGGCTGTCTTCCGAAGAACTGTCAAACTGTGCAACTGTTTCACATGAATATGCTATGCTGTCCCTGGATATCCATTTAATGCAAGGACTGTTCAGTCAGTTGAAACTGGAAAATATTCCCACTGTCTGGCCTCTGTGACCCACAGCTCATTAGTCTCCCTCAGATCTTTTTGTTTAAAAATGATCTAAAGAATAAATTCGGTGAACGCTTTGCTATGCATGCATGTGTTCTTGAGGTGTCTTGGGATTAAAGAATACAGCTCTCCATGTCAAGGCAAAAGACTGAGCTGACTGGTGTCTGTCTGCAATATCAATGTTCCCTTTTCACCTCCTGCCAAAAAGCTGTGCACTTCATTTGACAGTTCACAGGATTCTCCCTCCCAGACCTGTTTCAATTTCTGACAGGAGAATAGCACTTACACTTTGATCATGCCTCAGCGATACGTAATGATAAAAGCTCTGCTTATTGAAGGCTGACTGTATACTGGGTTCGCTACTTGTGCAAAACATTTCATCTCTGTAACAGCCTGCAAGGTAACTACTGCAAAGAAATGAAAGTCAGAGGAAGACTGGCTGGAAAGAAGAAAGTATGAAGTGGGATAGGATGGGGAAGGGATGAGGCAGTAAGGGGTGAAAACATAAAATCATTGTGTTTATGTATGAAAGGGTCAAGGAATTAAAAAATAAAAATTAAAAAGAAAAATAATTGATGTAATTAACAGAATGATCTAAATAAATATATCCATGATCTCACATGTTTTAAAAAAGATAAGATTCTAAAATGTGGACTCGCAAGGACCACATTGCCTGGCTTCTGTTCCTTACACCTTTATTCTTGCCTCGATAGACCTGAGTAAACTACTTGACTTAGGATACGGCAGTCGTCCTCTGACTTTCATTTCTTTTTGCATGTGTGACCCATGGATTCCATCTGGGATGTCTATACTAGCAAGTGCCCGAGTTCTTGCTGAGACATGGATGACTTATCAATGTCCCCACTGATATCATTGAGTAAAGAAGCTCCCTTTCTCATGTGGCATCAGTTTTAAGTAGTTTTCAGGAAGCTGCGTAGTGTTTCTTGAGATCTTCCCTCATCGTGATGAAATGTTGATTGTGCAGGTCTAGTGGAAGTGGACGTCACTGCAGTGAGTTCATGGGTGTGGCAGCCCTGCCATGACCAGAGGATACTGTTTAGCAGTACCACTCTCTACCCTCAGGCTCTTCCTTTCTTGCCATCGGCTCTTCTGTGACGTTTCCTGAGGCTTGCGATGGAGAGGGATTTCAATGTCCTGTGCAGAGCTGACACTCCACAGTTCATTTTTCTCTGCACTTTGGCCAGTTGTGGTTCTCTGCTTTACACATCTTCCATTGCAAGGGATACTAACCTTTATAATGTCAGAAAGCATGATGCATTCTGCCAGAGGAGAAAAGCAATCAGATACCTTACCCAACTGTGACTGCTGCAAGCTACAATAACAGCTACTCTGGCAAGAAAACACCTTGGGGCAGTAGTGTCATGTAAAGTACAGAGGTAACAACTGTTTACTAACTGGATTTAAGGCCTTCTTTTTGGCAAGGAACACATGCCTAGTACTGTTCCAGTTAGCCAAAGGGGAAACCCTAGGTGGGAACAAACTATCTATTTTAGCTATTTTCATGGTAAACTACCCCCTGGACACTTTCATTATACCCATAGATTAGAGAACCTCTCAGTACTCAACCAAATAGCTTTCCACACCTCCTTCCCAGATCTTGGGGAAGATACAGATTTTATAGTAGGAAACCTGAGATGAGCAATATTGTGGTGAATTCTGGCTCTATCACTTGCTACCTATAACCAACCTAGGCAAATTATTACTATAGGATTACAGCAAAAATTCGTAGCTCTGTCTTTCCTCACCAAGATATTCAAAAGTGAATGTGGATTTCATGGTCTACTTAAGAGAAAGTCCTACCCATAACTTAGACCACTGTCCTTTTTCTCTACTCTCCTTCCATCCCAGCGTCTACCACACAGATCTGCCAGGTATCCAATAGGTGCTCAATAAAAGCCATTCTTCATGGCCATCAAACTTACTGTTTTATGAAGACTTTCTTAACATGAAGTTCATTTGTCCAGTATGTAAGAAGTGACTGCTCATAAAGAGCAACCATTTCCCCAGTGTTGCCAGCAGTGGTTTTTTAGTGATATGGATAAAGGTTCCCAAAAGAAACCAGGATGGCAGCCTTCAGATTTCCCCCTCCTATCCAATCTAAGAAGTTCTTTAATATATAAGTTCAGTCCAATTATTTCTTTAAAATATAAGTTCAAAAAACTGACCACAATTGAAGAAGTAGTGCTGAAGTAAAAATAGACATAGTTTAAGTAGTGTGATTGATTGATTGTAACTTTTGATTGTCAACTTAACTAAATTGAGAGATGTCCAGGAAATGAGTATAATACACTTCTGGATGTGTTCGTGGGAGTAATCTCAGACACAATGACATCCTGGGCAGTGCTAAAGGGAGAAAAAATATCTGTCTAGTATGTGGGTGGCAGGGGTGAGATAAAGGTTAAAGTAAGTCAGCTGTCGCCTACAGGCTCCATGGCTCCATTCTTCCTCAACAAGTACATCTGTTGCTGCTGCCATTTTTGTGGACCTCAGACTCTTGTTCCACCAGCCTTCTACTCACACCAGTGCCTCTCCAGGGAGTTTTCTTCCAGGTCTTCATCTCCGGCCTGGGCCTGCATTGCTGGTGCCTGTTATTCTGAAGCTTCAGGCTACAAAATCTGAATAGCATGCAGATGGCCATAGTGAAACTATTCAGCCTAACAAGCAAATCTTCTTTTATGATCTGTCTCTCTTTTTGTGTGTATAGTGTGTGTACATGTGTGTATGTGTGTGTGTGTGTGTGAGATCTGCCTATTCTGCTTCCTTGTAGGAAGTGAACTCTACAGACAAAAAGACCTCAAAATGTATCTTGTTTAGGTAAAGTTCCTTTGTAAAATCTGACACGTTGAGTTTAAAAATCAGAAATAACAACACAAGACTTACTTTTCTGTTCACCTTGTATATTCTACTAGGTTAAAAATCTAATTTACTCTTTTTTCATATAAAGCAAGGCCAATATATATTTTAATAATTGATAGAAGCTTTGTAACTATGTTATAGCTCCTTTTAAAGCAAAAAACAAATACAGCTGAAAGCTGTTAATCAAGGGACACTTTCATCTGTGATTATAGACTCCAAAAATTGTATCTTTAGTTTCCAATGCATCAATAGGAATGATACTAATTGCACATTCTGAATATGAATAGCCTAATTTCCTTATTGATAAAGAGACAAGAATAGAAACTGGAACATGATCGATAATGTCTTCTGATGTTTAATAGGCAGGGACTGGATGGCCAGGACTTACAGCACCACCTTAATATTAACTGCCCATTCCTGTGCAGCCCATGTGCACTGATATGATTTCTTGAATTTCACTTGGACAAACATGGCCAACACAGGCTGTGCCTTGGGATCCTGACTTTGTGAAGTAGCGATATGATAAAAATTAACTTTTGTCTACACTGGGGACACCTGTTTCACAAGGCTGGAGATGTGGCTGAGTTGGCGGAGGGCTTGCCTAGCATGCAAGAAGCCCCAGCACACCTGCAACTCCTGCATCTCCAGGTGGAAGCAGGAGGATCAGAAGAGCAAGGTCATCCATAATGAGGTAGCAAGTCTGAGGCCAGACTGGACACTTGAGACTATCCTACCCCCCCAAAATCTAATACCACTAACATTTGATCTGGGGCATATTGAAATTGCCCACAAATGCTCACTTGCTTCTGATCATTTTTGTTCATCCGTCCCTGGCTGCTTGTGTTCTTCAAGTCCCCAAGTTCCACAGACTTTTTTCTACTAAAGAGCTGAATCACTTTAGCCCACATTCAGTGCAGTCATGTACAGGGCAAAGAGACTTTTCTGAAAGGTATTTAAAATGAAAGTCACGCAAGCTCAGCTGACAGAAGTTGAGTAGTCCCCTGCTTAGCAGCCAGCAGCACCCCTCTTCACACACAAAGGTGCCAGACCCTCCAAAGAACCCTTCCTTCTTCGCCATGGAGAGGGCCAGCCACTGTCCACTGCCACCAGTCCTACTCTCTACCTCCTCCTGCTTTGTCTTCTGCCCCAAACTGGACGCAGAGACCGTGGGAATATTAGCCTGTGCCTCCCCCGTACAGTTCAGGGCCTTCCTGTGAACGTTTCATCCACAGAAATGTGACTCTGGGCAGAAGGTAAAAGTGCCTGCAGGAAGTTTTGTGCCAACCTTTCCTTTCTGCCTAGTTTGGTGTCTCTACCCCGTCCAACCACAAAACCATCTCTAATATGCCCCACCTAGAGAAGTTTGATAAATCTAGCAAAAGGGCAAGGGACAGCTTGATTTAGGGAATCACAAAACTACAAAAATATACTGGCTCTCAAGCTGGGAAGATAACTTAGGGATTAAAACATTTGCCTCCCAAGTAAAAGGACCTGAGTTCAGATCCCTACAGCCCATGTTTGAAAGAATACAAGGGGGTGGGGGAGAATGAAGGCAGTTTGCAATCTGACCCTGGAAGGTAGATCCTGGAAAACCCCAAAACAAATCAGCAATAAGGTAGAAGAACAATCCAGGATGATTCTCTATGTCACCCTTCGGCCTTCACAGGCACATATACTCAAATGCACTCTGGTAAACACACACACACCATATGCTTTTAAGATTTCTACAATTCAGAAAAAATTGTCAAACACACCAACATAATAACTAATCAATAAGTGCATTCAAAGCAAACTAGTCTGTCAAAAAACTACAGGTGCTAAGTTTCAAAAACAAACAAAACAGCGTGTGTGCTTCCTCGGAGAACTGAGACAGGGCCTGACTCATCACACCAATATCGCTTGGTTCATGACAAACAGTCATCAGGAGTGACACCATCGGGCTCAGAGCTTTCTCCTGAACATAAGGACTACTGAAATTTAAAACAGAGAAATACGACTATCTTTAGAAATTGCTGCAGAAGGGCAGATGGCAGAAACTTAAGTCGAACACTGAAGGCTAAGGAGAATTTACATGCAAAGGAGAAAGGGAGAAATTCTAGGCAAAGGGGAATAGTAGAGACAGGATCCTTTACCCAGAAGGCTCTCAGCAAAGATGTTGAAGCGGGAAGAAAGATAGGGAGATAGCAAGGGGGGAGGGGGAGCAGTGTCAAGGGCAGTAGGAATATTGCACGCCACTCTCAGGGAAAACAAACTGAGAAGGCCCATCTCATTTCCAACCTTCTTTTTAGCAGTAAGGGATAAGGGGGAAGGAGATGGAAGTCAAGAGAAATAATTGGTACCAGGGATTTTTAAATAGAAGCGTGTGAGGACTACCAGTGTCGGTGGTCATGTCTGTTGTGGTCATCAAATGGAATACGGTAAGCGTCACCTTCTTGCCTTGACTACAAGAGTCCATCTCTGCCTTCTTTGAGGGCACAGGGAGCCAACCCTACCTAAACTTCCAGAAGAAGAGCAAGGAAGGACCTTCTTGTGAGGGTACATCCAGGGCTCCTTCTCCATGGAAGTTACCAAGTCCAAAGATCTGGCTGTCCCATGCTTCAGAGTTAGGAGACATCAATGAAAAGGTAGGTCTCGGCATGTTCGGTGGCTCCTCACATAATCCCAGCACTCAGAGACTGAGGTAGGATTCTTGTCAAGAAAGGTTAGAGTACAGAGTGAATTCCAGAAGAACCTGGTGGGCCCTATTTCAAGCTAACAGCAACAGCAGAAAGAGAAGCAGTAAAACTCAGTTCACAGTGCGCATGTGTGCATTTGTATATTTAGTTATTCCATTACTTAAGTTGCACATACTGCAAACGAATATGTATCACAACCTAGATTACCTTCATAACAGACTAGTTAGTATGTCCTTTTCACAGTGAATTACTTTTCTAGGATGCCCAAACCAATTACCACAAACTAACGACTTAAAAAACCACGTTTTCTCTTCTTACAGTTATCAGGGACTGGAGTTCCAAATCGACTTTCCGGTGGGACCACACTGCCCTAGAAGGCTCTAGGAGAGAATCCATTCTTGCCTTTCTATGGTTTCTCATGGGTCCTGGTGCTCTTTGGCATGTCGATGCCTGCCACATCTCCACATTGTGCATTCCAATCTCCATCACTTTTCTCTTAGAAAGACACTGGTCAGTAGATTTCGGGTCCACTCCAAATGCCACATGATCTCACTGACACTTAGCTAAGACGGTGCTGCCCTGGGACACATGCAGGGCAATTCAGCCTCGTGGTAGCCACCCAATGTGGCAGGGACACTCGAGGACAAAATTATATATGATTGTACCTAAGATGTATCTTTTCCTTTATTTTCAGTCACAGTTTTATGATGCCAGCTGAGCATGCCCAGACATCAAAGGGTACATGTGTGTGTGTGTGTGTGTGTGTGCGCGTGTATGTGTGTGTGTGTATAAGAGGGCACTTGAGTGTGTGTGCCTGTGGAGGCCCAAAGGTGACATCAGAAATCACCCTGAATTGCTCTACCCCTTTATTGCTTTGTTCTGGGGATTCCCAGACTCTGCCTCCCTGGGCTGGAATTACAGACTACTGCCATATCAGTCCTACATTTTTTACTGGAATTTGGGGCTCTGAGCTCATGTTCTTGTGCTTGGGAGGCAAAGGCTTTAACTCCTGAGCCAACTCTCCAGTTCCCCAGAAGTCTTTCTATTTGTTACTTTATTCTTTTATCCCAAAATGTGGCTTACACTTTCTTCTTAAATTATGACCTTAAATGGAATGTGCTCTGAAGTGTACCCCTTAATTGAATGTGCTTCAGAATGTTTCCACCTCCATCTGGGTATGTGTAGCTCCCTGAATAAAAACCTTGTACTTTGCTAGAGAAGAACATGGCTTAAAGAATAACTCTCAGATTCTCCTTGCCTGCTGCCCACAACCACCTTTCTCCACTCTTTCATGTCTTGATTACATTTGTTTGGCTACATACTCACCAAAATGCTCACCCATTGTCATAGTTAGGCACAGGTATCAATTTGACAGCTGAGGGTTTGAGCTCTGGACACATTTGTGGAGAATTAGTGGTTGAGTTGAGTCCAGAGTGAACCTGAAGGACATTGTCTAGCTGATAGGGGAAGGCCCAGCCCATGGTGGGTGGGATTAGGCCCTGGATAAATCACAGAGAGCTGGTTGAGAGAGTCGGCATCCCTCTGTTCATTTGGCCAGACATGGTGGTCTAGCAAGTAAGGATTGTCCATCTCTCAGCCATTATGTGATGATAGTGTGGCCAGTTCCCTTGGCCCTGGTGTTGGTGCATGCTCTTCCGTCAAGCTGGACTGAGAACTGTAACCAAACTCTCATAAGGAAATAAACCCCTTGTTCCTTTAGGCTGTTTGATGGTCATTTATCAGCAACCATGCAGGTGAACTGCAACACCCATTGTATTAATATCATCATTGTGCAAACATGTCAGAGTGTATTCTTTACACAAACAAAAAAAGGATGTCAGTGGGTGAGATAGTTTAATGGGACCCATATTATGTACAGATCGAGATGCTGTTATGGGGTGCCTGGTGCTCATGACATCAACAAAGAACTTGTTTCCAAATGAGGTCTTGCTCTGAACTTCTGGGTGGATGTAAATTTGGAGAGGGGGGGAATGTAATAGACTTCTATATACTTTTCCTTCCCATTTTCATGTGTATGTGTGTATGGGATGTATGACTGAATGCTTATGTGTTTGCAAGTGAATGGGTACATGTGTGTGTGAGTACATGCACACATGAGCATGTTTGCACAAATTGTGTGTGTGTGTGTGTGTGTGTGTGTGTGTGTGTGTGTGTGTGTGTTACTGAAAATCATCCTTTATTGCTCTTCTACCTTATTGTTTTGAGCCTGGGTCTCTAGTCAAATCCAGAGCATGTCATTTAGGATAATAGAAGTCAATTAATGATGAAGACAATCTGTACTTTGTAAGTAGTCCTCTAATTAGTGCTACCCAGATCTCTCACATTTTCTGCAACATTGTTTACATTAGGTTTGCTTTGCTTCTCCTGTGGGGGTGGGCTGGGCACCCGAACAGCAGGTGTCACATTGATCAAAGCTTCCCTTCCGAAACAGGAAGTTGTCACTCCTGAGAAGCTCTCCTGGGCCTTTCTAGTCTATATTCAGCTCTGTGATGGTGAAAGACAGCCAGTGCTTTCACACAAACTGTTGACTGACAATAAGCACAAAACATATTTACAATGTATCAGACCATGAGATATGTTCTTAAGAAAAGTATATAATAAGGCGAAGAGATGACTGGGCACTCAAAGTACTTGGTATACAAGCAAAAGAACCAGAGTTCAGATCCCCAGACCCCACAGCAGTTCTTCAGTGATTCCAGCCCCAACAAAAGGAGCCTGGGAATACCCAGAGCAAGCTGGTAACCCTAACCCTAAATGACATGCTCTGGATTTGACTAGAGACCCAGGCTCAAAACAATAAGGTAGAAGAGCAATAAAGGATGATTCTCAGTAACACACACACACACACACAATTTGTGCAAACATGCTCGTGTGTGCATGTACTCGCACACACATGCCCCCATTCACTTGCAAACACATAAGCATTCAGTCATACATCCCATACTCACATACATGTGAAAATGGGAAGGAAAAGTATATAGAGACTGACAATGGGCTCAGTGGTAGACTACTTATACTGTGTGCTTGTGGCTCTGGGCTCACCTCAAAACCAAAGGATGAAAAGCTCCCTCCCAAATCAGAATAAGAAAAGAATGCAGGTCACAGTTCTAGAAAGTGTAGTCAGAGTGGGTTCATCTGAGGTGACATGTAGCCAGAAAACTTAAATAGTAATCATCTATCAATTCCCTCCATTGTATCTTTACTAGGAGTGGAAAATAAGTCACATACAACATTAAACACAATCTTCCTGTAATTGGACAGGATGCTTAAATAATAGCTATTAGCATAATCGCAGTTCTTACGTCCAGGAGGATATTCTGGTTGCCAACCAAGCAAGGGATCCAAACTGCATCTGGGGCAGATCCCTGCCAATCACTCTGTTTGGTGAGATGCTCTAGAAGCAGGTACAGAAAAGATAAACTTGGGGTCACATTTCCACATTAGACTTCAAGGATAACTGAAATTTGGTGCCCGACTCTAGATCTAGCTAAGAAATCTTTAGTAGGTCATTTTAGAGATCTAGACTTCAGTTTCTCTCTCTCTCTCTCTCTCTCTTCTCTCTCTCTCTCTCTCTCTCTCTCTCTCTCTCTCTCTCTGTCTGTCTCTCTCTCGTGTGTGTGGAGGCCCAAAAGTGACATCAGGAGTGATCCTGGATTGTTCTTCTACCTTACTGTTTTACTCAGGAGTTTCCCAGGCTCCATCTTCCATGACTGGTTGCTGCCATATCATCACTGGCATTTTTTTAAGGGGATCAAGGGATCCAAACTCAGGTCCTTTTGCTTTGGAAGCAAAAGCTTCCATCCTGGGCCATCTGCCCAGCCCTTGGCCTCAGTTTCTAAGGGAACTGAAGTAGACAGTCTGAATTCCCTTCTGTCTCCCACACGCTATTGTTTGCATGGCACAGCAAGATGATTGGCAGCAGCAAAGGAGGCACATTAAACATGATTCTAGTTCAGGCAGCCAGCAATAGCCAAGGACTCGTGAGTAGAAGACTGTAGCAGCGATCCACCTCCCTGCGTAGGTGGCCTCACTGTAGGAGGAAGGCGGCATTATCTAATTTGAAGCACAGGTCTCAGCTGGCAATTAGAAATATGGGGAGAAGATATGACCTCAGGGAATACAGAGCTGCCAAAACCTAGACAGATAGTTCAATGGCTTCAAGAAGAAGATTGAATTAATATGAGCTCTAAAGAGTGCTTGGTCCAGCATAAGCTTCAATAAATAAAGCAGTTGTTGCTATCAGCTTGTCCCAGAAGAATAAGGACTCACTAAGAATACCAAATTTGAAAAACTGAATAGACGTGTAATAAAGAAGCTGTTGGGTAGGCACATTGGTGCCTGCCACACTCTGCGCATCCTGAATTCTATCCTCATTCACCACCAAAGGTGCCAGGGTAGCTTAGTGCTTGAGCAACTAGGTTAATGGTAAATTTCAATGAGATAAGGAACATAGAGACTAGGTACATGGTTCAGTTGGCAGAGTGCTTGCCTTGTATGCAAGAATCCCTGGGTTCAAGCTCCAGCAATGAATAAAACGGGTGTGGAGATGCACACCTATAATCCTAGCACTTGGGAAATGAAGGCGGAGAGTCAGGATATATATATATATAAAATGTGTAGACTTTGACTGCTAACAATAACCACAGGTGAAGACAACAACAAATCGGAGATGCTCATTTCCAACAGGCAGCTATATACCCAGATCTGTAAGCAAGGGAAGAACGTCAGGCTGAAAAAGCAGCTGTGCTAGCATCAGCACCAGGATGAGTCAGTGTTTCTCCAAGGGTGGCCTCCCCACCCTCTGCGTGACAGCAAACTGAGGTAGGTGTTAGCCAGACTCGGAACTCCACTAGTGAATCAGAAGTTCCTGCGGCAAGTTTAGGAATCTTCTTCACGCCTTCAGTGATTCATCTGCGCATTGAAGCTGGAAAATCACCAGGTGAAGGAATTTGTCTTTATTAGCTGTTTAGCAAAGGAATGGAAATGGGCTTTACGGTGACATTAGCTAGCCAGCGTAACAACTGGCTTCGTGATGACACTTTCATGCTTTTTCATATATCTTATCTGCCATGCCCCTTCCCCCGCTTTCTCCTCTTCCTCCATTTGCTTGTCCCCCTCCCCCTCAAGTAGTGCTTTCTTTTCATATGTGTATATACTGTGTATATAACTATGCAATGCATGTGATATACTTGATTTAGATGCAGCATGAAAGAAAACATGTGGTGGTCCCCCTCCATTACTCTCTACTGTTTCTTTCATGGTTCTTCCTCACTCCCTTTTAGACCTCTTCTGGCTCATAGAGGGAATTACTGATGTAGCTGACTATAGATAAAGTTGCCAGAGGAGAATGTAGGGAATGGACAGAGGCGAATGGGGAAACACTTCGGATGCTAATAAATTCAGTCGCTCTGTGCCACTTGTTAAGTACAGCATTCCATCCAACTCCTAAGTCACTGGCCAGCAGCAAAGCTTGCAAACATTATTTTCTTTGACTCTTGCAGTGCTTTAAAGTTTTATCTTAGGGGCCCATATTTCAAAATGATTTCATCTGACAAGCCAAAAAATGGAACATCTAGCTTTTCATGAATCACAAAAGAATTGGCTTTATGGGGTCTGCATGCTTGGATGGCAAGCAGCCACCCAACGAGGTCAACTTCATTCAACTGTCTACCTGGTCACCTGTACTTGCAAGGCATCTGGGGTCTATAAGACACAGAGTCAAAGGTTTTCCATTTTCTCTTTCTAGTACCCCACTCACGATCCCCCAAACCACCCTCCCTGCTTCAGAGGCCCAACTCCCGGAACAGACCATGTAGTTTTATTCTCTGTCTTCAAAATCTATCTCTTGGAGCTGTAGTTGTTAAAGTCTGGGGTCTTGGAGATACAATGATGTAAAAGCAGCTGTCACCTCAGTCAAGGTAAAGCCCGAAATTAATCTATGTGTATTATAGCACACATTTCTGGGATGTTTGACCCCTCAAAATAAACCCTGGAAAGCCTTGGGATTCTTAGTGAAATGGGTCTTTTTCCAGAGGCACCAGGATGGACTCATTTGACCACAGTGCTGTGGTCTTGTGGAGGGCTGAATTCTGTGTGCGACCCCAGTGCAGGGCACCTATTGAGAGGAATGAGAGAAGCTTATCTCGCCTTCCAACAATGAACTTCCTCACTCCTTAGCTGTTTTTCTCACATTCTGTTTATTACCTAATGGGTGGATCATAATTTTTTTAAAATATCAATTCTAAATATGTACAAATCATTTTTGTTTCAGTGCTGTGGGATTACATCTATATTATATATATATTATATATAATCTATAATTATCTTAAGTGACAAATTACATATACATATAAAAATAATTAAACCTACACACAGCCTTCTCTACAGGAACAAGGACATAATAGAGGATTAGCATTTCAGTTGTTGCCTTTAATTCACTATAAAATATAAATATAAAAATAGAAAATAATTATATAAAGAATATAAATTTTTTTTAAAAAATCTCAATAGTGGAAGTTGAGGAGATGACTCAGTGGGTAAAAGTGTTTGCTAGAATGAAGACCTGAGTTCAGATCCCCAGAACCCACATAAAAGCCAGAGCATCTGTAATTCCAGTTCTTATCCAGAGAAGGGAAGTGAATACAGGGGGATCCCTGAAACTTGTAGGGCCAGCTAGCCTGGAGCACACAGTGGAAAAACAAGGAAGAAACCCTGACTCAAGCAAGGGGAGCAACAAGGACAGAAGCTAAGATCGTCCTCTGACTCCACCTGCATTGTGTGGTACATACTGTTACACACACACACACACACACACACACACACACACACACACACCTCACTCATAAAATTTTATTTTATACTTTGGGGTGATTTTTAAACTTACCTAAAAATATATGGGTGTCCTTTTCTTGATCATTTCATTTTTCTCTTAAACATGTACTGCAATTAAAGAAGGATAGATTCTAGCCTGGCTTAGGTTCAGGCTCTAGTTCGCTTCCTATTCTGTGTACTGGCAAAGTTGTTTTGACTTTGAAACTGGGATTCTTGTCTATAATTTTGACTGATGACAGGTAATTTATGGATGACTCAAAATTAAATGACTCAACACAAGTAAACATCTGGTACATTAGTAAAAACCTCTTTTTAAAATATCTTATCTATTTATTTTGTGTGTGTGTGTGTGTGTGTGTGTGTGTGTGTGTGTGTGTGTGTGTGAATCAGAGGGCACTGTGGGTCCCTGTGTAGGACCAAGGGTGACTTCCGAAATCATCCTGGATTGCTTCTACTCCTTTTTGTTTTGCTCTGGGATTTCCCAGGCTCTGTCCCCAGGACACCACTGTTGCTGCCTGGCTTTTTTTAACGTGGAACCTGGGATCAGGACTTTTCTGCTTGTGAGGCAGAATCGTAACCCCTGAGCCATCTCTTTAGCCCTGGAAAACCTTCTTTATATAACTTCAACATTTCCTTCCAATAGATAACAGGTCTAACAAATGTCATCTTTTATCCTTTTTTTGTCTTTTTGAGGCAGAGTATCATGTAGCTCATGCCTGGCAAAGTCCTCAATTTTTTTTAAATTTTTGTTTATTTATTAAATTGTGCATGTGTGCGTGTGTGTGTATGTGTATGCATATATGTATGTATGTGTGCATGTGCAGAACCACGGGCAAATTCGGGAATCACCATGGACCACCTCCACCTCCTCCTTGCCCCGGGGTTCACAGGCTCCGCCCTACCAGGACCAGAAACGCAGGCCGCCCCCGCTTCTGCCCTGCGTCTATACGTGGGGTCTAGGATCCGAACTCAGGACCTTCCGCCTGCAAGGCGGAGGCTTAACCCCTGAGCCACCTCTCCAGCCCCAAGTCCTCAATTTTTTTTAATATGCTTGTGTGTGTGCATGTGTGTCTGTGGGTATCAGAGACTACTGTGTGTGCCTGTGGAGGCCTAAGAGTAGCTTCAGAAATCATCCAGGATTGTTCTACATTTTTGCTGTACTCTGAGGTTTTCCAGGCTCCACCTCCCAGGGCTGGAAGTGCAGGCTGCTACCAGTTTCCACACACTGTTTTTGCGTAGAAATAGGAATCTGAACTCAGTCCTTCTGTCTATAAGGCAGAGGCTTAACCCCTGAATCATCTCTCCAGCCCTAAGCCCTCAAATTTTATAACATAATTTTTGCATGAAACTTAACAAAAGTGTTAATGGGAAAATACGATCAGATCCTCTGGGTCCATAATGTTTACTTACTATGACTTAAACATATGTTGAGGGAGGTAGAAGGAGGGAGAAGATTGCCGGATGTGGTCCTCTGACCTACGCACTCTTACCATGACTCCTGTGTGCAAAACAAGAAAATTGCTTCCGTGTTCTTTTTTATTCTTTCATCTCAGCTATGGTCTAATAATGATCATGCACATAAACTGTATGCTGGCTCCGGATTGCCCCACACGGTGACTCACTCTGGGCAAGCACCATAGCTTTCACCATGCCTCACTTTTATTGATATGAAAAATGAGAGTAGTTAAAAATATTAGTGACTGCATACTTTGTATCTTTTCACAATATGTAAAATGTAAAACTAAAATGACTTAAATGTTATTTTTCAAAAAAACTAGTAAGATAGGGAAAATTGAATAAATTTACTTGCCCAGAAGTATATAAAGTTATCTATATGTTTACATTTTATGTTTATACATTGTTACGAAGGTTTGTTTGACATTCGTGAAATTTATCATAA
Organism: Typhlomys cinereus; assembly: GCA_023101885.1. NCBI lineage: Eukaryota > Metazoa > Chordata > Mammalia > Rodentia > Platacanthomyidae > Typhlomys > Typhlomys cinereus. The sequence goes on from JALPQD010000026.1 coordinate 6,835,397, forward strand.
CACGATAAAAATTAAATATCTTCAAATACTGCAGAAATGCTTTTATTCATTTAGCCAAAAAATAATGCATGGTGAGTTCAATCTGCATTGATAACTCTGATGGTGTTATAATTGCTATCATTCAACAATACTCTATAGAGAATATGTTCAAATTTTAATGGAATGGCTCCTATTTCAAATAGGCATAACTCATCTTTTAGCAAATATTTGCAGTTTACGAACAACAAGGAAGACACTATCTCTGCTCGTTTCTTGGGGGAAAAAGACAAGTATTACAACCAATATAGAAGCTGAGAGATTAAGTGTTCTGTGAGAACAGAGGACCAAAAGTTTCACTTACAAATATAAGACCATTACAGAGACTAATAGTGATATTACAGGAATATTTGAAAATTGTTACAACTCGCTTCATGCATTTTTATGTATACTATTTACTTCAATTGTGTTCTACTTTGTCAGTCTGTGGGTTGCATTTGTATGTAAGTGTCTCAGCCACAAGAGGTATGTATGTTTAAGAAATATTCATTCAGAGAACTTTAAAAATAATGTATTTTTCCACAGAGGTCTGAACCCCACCAGAGCAGATAATCCAGAGGGAACCATGGGAATCACAGAAGCAGATGGATAGGAGGGTGGAGGGAAGGGAATGAACTGATGTGGAGAGGGGAGAGAGGAAGGCAAGCAGAGAGGGAGGGTGGGAGAAGGAAGGAAAGAGAGAAGAAAGGGAGCAGAGATTATTACTTATTGTGCTTGAATAGCTAGAGAAAAATAAAATTTAAATAAAAAAGAAATATTTTATCTAGTCCAGTAAAAATATAAAAAATGATGTATTTAATTCAAAAATATTATTATTGCAAAATATTTGTTTTACATAAAGGAAAAGCTAAAGTATTTCGTGAGATCTTTAAAGCCCTTATATATACACTAAATTATAGCCATTATTTATACAATTTACGATATTGTATAAAATTATTAAATTTATGTTAAAAGAGTAGTAATTATTATTCCTTTCAACCAGCAAAACCAAAGTATTAATATTCTCTGGGAAGTTTTCTTCAGGATTTAACAGTAAAGAAAAGAGAACTCTTGCTTTCTTATAGGTGCTGAGTGACTACCTGTAGAGAGCCAGCTAGTGGACAGTGGTATATTGGATGCCACCTGCTAGAAAAAGAAATCTCATTTTTTGACCAAAAAAAGCATTGGAAGGCTAAGAGGAGTTAAAACAATGAACTTTCCATGAAAAGCATAAATGCAGAAACCCACTGATGCTTTCTGGAGCCCCTCAAGGGATAAGGTCTGACACCTTAGGGATTTCTGTTATAGTGCAAGTGTCTCCTGTATAGACTGCCTCTCTCTGGCCCATATTGGATATCAGGAACTATTCCCTAGCTCTGAAGCTTATCATCCAAGCACACACCAGAAACTAAGAGAACGATCCTTCTAACAATCAGAAGTCCCACAGCTGGGTTTGCATACAGATTCCCAGTCCCCTAATTATAAATAAAGTCTGGTGGGACTGGGTGGCAGATTCTCACCTTTCTTCCTCTGGGAGATAGTGGTTTTTGCCATCTGTTTCAACCAACTTTTCTCTAGACTTCTGTCTCTGTGATTTTTTTTCTCCACCTTTTAAATTCTCAATCCCAGAACAGGATAATGGCCAGAAGAAAACCACCACAGAAAGAAAGAAAAAAAAATCTCTAAGTGACCTGTCCCCACACAAGATCTGAGTATGTGTCTTCCCAAAGCTGTTGTCTCATAGAGTTAGGTCACATTTGTCCTTTAGCAACACAGTACGTAGCACATGGAGTGAATCCAGGACAGCCATAGAGAAGCCTGGAGATGCTTGTGGTTGTTTGTTTCTTAGACAAGGTCTCATGTAGGCTGTCCTCGAACTCTCTATGAACTGAGCATTATCTTGAACTTCTGATCCTCTTGCAGTCCACCCTTCCTTGCCAAAATTATGTGCTACCACACCTGGTTTTATGCAGTGCTAGGGAATGTGCATGCCAGTGCCAGTCAAGGGCTCTATGAACTGAACTCCAACTTCAGCCCAGCGTGTTGGGAGTTGACCATTTTTTTGCAATGCTGGGCACTGAACTCAGGCCCTTGTGCATGTGAGCCAAAGATTATAACTGAGCTGCATCCATAGCCTTTACTGGTATTTTGTGAAATACATTGAGGTTTGCAATTCTTCACTTCTTTGTAGTCACTTTTGGAGTCATTCGCATGAAAAAGATACGCAAGGTTAGACAACCACACGCACATGCTCACACTCACAGCTGGTTTAGCCCTTGTATGACTGTAGGTCCTCATGCCTAACACCTCACAAACCGTGTCCTCTGAAATAAATTACTATAAAAATTCGTCTTTCTTGATGGGAGTACCAATTGCTATCCTTTTCCCTGGAAATGAAAAAACCTGATGACAAAATCGATTAGGCTTATGAACAATATTGTCATAGTTAGGCACAGATGTCAACTTGACTGTTGAGGGTTTGAGCTCTGGACACATTTGTGGAGAATTAGTGGTTGGGTTAAGGCCAGAGCAAACCCACAAAAGCTTGTCTAGCTGATGGGAAAGGCCCAGACTATGGTGGATGAGACTAGGCCCTGAACAGATGAATAAAAAATACTGAGCGCTGGTTGAAGAAATTGGCATCCTTTTGTACACTTGGCCAGACATGCTGGTCTGGCAAGTAAGGATCATCCCTCTCTCAGCTATTGTGTAGAGATGGTGTGACCAGTTCCCTCAGCCCTGGTGTTGGTATATAACCTCCCACCAAACTGGACTGAGAACTGTAACCAGTAAGAGACAATAAACCCCTTAAGCCGTTTGATGGTCATTCATCAGCAACCAGGCAGGCGAACTGCAACAAATACCATTCAAGATATAACAAAAACAGAATTAAAATGGGAATCATGCAAGGCAGGTTTGGGACAGTTCTGCCACCACACCTCTAGGACCTCAGTGTGCTTTTGTGATCATTAACAGGCCCAAGCTGTACACACATGGAATTAATGCTCTGTGGGCATCCAAACTTGCTCCTTGCAAATATGTGTAAGTAAACTAACACACGAGACTTCTTCCCGTGAAAAATAACCATGCTAAGAAGAATAAACATTAAGTCTAATTAATGTGTAAAATTCTGGAGCACTAAATAATATTCATTTTGTACATTTAAGCTTGTAAGTTTGGTAAACATTTACCTTTTGATTCGTGTATCTATGTTCAACTTATTTTATCTTAAGTTACAAGCTGCCTTATGACTATGAGAACAATAGAGCAGGAAAGATATGTGAAATTAAGTATCTGCAGAATAACAAAGTGCCTGCTGCACAGCTGTCCGAGTAACATGTTAATTCTCATTGTAAAATACACTCTTTGGAAGCAGAAAGTGGAACTGAAAATATGCCATAGTCAATCACAAGTTTTCATAATTTTATTTCTACCACTAATATTTGACTGCTCTATCTGATATATATAAGCTTAGATTATTTCCATATGAGAATGAGCCAAAAAAAAAAAAAAGATTAGGATAACAAATACAACTCCTTTCTAGAGTTCAGCGTCCACCTGCAAGGTAGTGCTATTTATCCACCCAGCAGGCAAGGCTCCATAACAGAGAAAATCAATGCTGTTGGGTCAGACAGCCCTTCTGAAATATCATAAGGGGCAATGCAATACTGTCCTGAGAAACTCGATCGGGAGGTTCAGCTTACAGTGGCGTCTGCCACCAATAGAGCTTTAGAATTGGAAATCAGGAGAACCTACAATAAACACAAAGACTTAGAAACAGGTGAATGCCTGTGTTCTGTCTTCCCTTCCCATTGGAGCAAAAAAGTAAGAACAAGCATGACATCGACTCGGTCTAGGACACTCTTTAACCTGGTTCAATATAGTTCCCTTCCCCAGGTATTTAGTGACATCATTAGTAGCCCTGCAGAGCTTAGTCTCTCTTCCTCCACATCTCAGCCTTTGATCTCTGATAGCCCTTGAGTTCCTGACTTCCATAGCACATCACAAAGAAGTAGGGAAACCTCATGAGTTTTTCTGGAGTAATGCGGGGCTCAGGAGTATTTCAAACTGAAAGAACAGATGAGAACCATGAAGGACAATTATAGAAAGAAGTAAAAAGTAGGGATAGGTGTTATGAAGATATGTGATTCCTTTCAAAGCACCGTGAAGATGTCTGCTCCTGACTCCATTAAAAATGTATGAAAATCCAAACTGAGACCAAAGAACAACAATAAAATGCTAGGATTAAGAGAACAGACAGAATTTGAAAGCAGGAAAAGTAGGATAAGGAATATGAGAGTAGAGATCTGGGTATACATGGTTTATAAACTAAGGGAAAGGAGTGCTGAAAGGTTCATTCTATTTTCGAGTAAATGGAATGGAAAACATCGTCAGTACTTATTTTTATGTACTTTTTATTTCCCACAGGAAATATGATATTCACTTAAGCTAATCATACATAAATGGTAAAAGAACAAATCTAGTTCTGTGATTTTTTTCTTCAAGTTTTGAAGAATCAGCATCCTTCATTTCAGAAAAACCTTGAAGATACATTTGAGATTCCACCAACTCTGCAAAGTGAAACCTTTTAAAAATACATTTTACTTAACTATTTGAGAAAGGAGAGAGAGAGAGAGAGAGAGAGAGAGAGAGAGAAGAGCAAGCAAAACATGCATGGTTAGAGGAGAACTTTCAGGAGTTAGTTCTTTCTCTTGATCCATGGTCCCAGGAATTGAACTCAGGTCTCCAGATTTGTACACAAGCACCTTTACCTAATAAAATAGGCAGCTAATGAAATAATGCATTATTTCAAAACTGGTACCATGGTGTTCATCAACTAACATGGCTTATGGTGTAGAAACCAAAAGATGATTTAAACATTTTTTATTTATTTGAGAGGGGACAGTTGGAAGAGTGAGCACACCAGCATATGGAGACCAAAGGACAACTTTTGCAAGTCAGTTCTCTGTCCTTCCATATGGGCTCTGAGGGTCAAACTTAGGTCTCTAGTTTGCACTCAAGGGCTTTTACCCACTGAGCCATCTTGCAGGCCCCAGAGGTAACATATCCTTCCCTCCATTTAGGCAGTTCTGGGTTCCTATCTGGTGACACTTTGTATGTTAGGTAAGTACCCAACCACTGAGCTATGTCAAAAACCTGAAAGATGATTTTTTAACTTGAAATAATGTAGTTTCTTGGCATATGACTCTCAAAGTACTCAATTCTACTTCTTTCAGTGGTGGGAGAGCATATTAGCTTCTGTCAAGCTTATAAAAATCCTAAACACATGCTGGTCAATTAAGACCATAGATTCATATTTTGTTTTTGTCAAATCAGGAAGTGAACATCTCCATTTTTCTCAGTCTTGGTGTCACTTTCCTTCCAACGATGTTTTATCATTATGTTTTGAAAGCCTGACTCTTCCCAGCATGAACCTCTTTGCTTGAACAGCACATTGTACCTATAGGTACAACCATGGTCTTCAATAGAAATATGGAATGATTATTTTCCTAGGGTAGATTAATGGGACAGTTTATATTTAGGTTGCTCTTATACCTTACCGCTTTGCTCTGGAGTTTTCCAGGTTCCACCTACCAGGCCAGAATTATAGCTGCCATATCTTCCTGCCATTTTTGCATGGAATCTGGGAATTAGAATGCAGATCCTTTTGCTTGTTAGGCAAAGGGTTATTTTAAGAAAAACATGTTGGAACCATTATTTAAAATCATTTGAATACAGGGGGCTGGAGAGGTGGCTCAGGGATTAAGCCTCTGCCTTGTAAGCAGCAGGTCCTGAGTTCGGATCCTAGACCCCACGTATAGACGTCAGGCGGTAAGCGGGGGCGGCCTGCATTTCTGGACCTGAGAGGGCGGAGCCTGTGAATCCGGGGGCAAAGTAAACAAGGAGGAGGAGGAGGTCCATGGTGGTTCCCGAATTCGTCCGTGGTTCTACACACACACACACACACACACACACACACACACACACAATTGAATAAATAATAAAAAATAAAACACACAAAAAAATCATTTGAATACGGACCTTTCAAAGCCTTTTACCTGTGGGATGCCAAAGAGCCCAGAGTCTCTTTTAATGGCTAAAATGCCTGGCACAGCTTCCCAGTTCCCAGTTTCCAGGTAACTGCAACTAATTTTAAACTCTTAGTGGACTTTAAGGTGTGTGAAATTTTAATGATGTCATTTTGCATATAATTACAGTATGCACAGAGAAAAGAATGCAAGCACCCCATCTTAATTTGCGTGTCATGTGGTTGTGGTTTTTCAATAACTTCAAAATGTCGTTGTTTGCATATGAAGCGTCCCCCAAAATCTTCATGTGTGGAAGGTTTATCTCCCAGTGGGTGGCACTATTGAGCAGGGACTGAATCCCGAGCACTGTAACCCTATCAGTTGGTTAAGGCTTTGATGTAGAGTGAGCTCCCAGGCAGGAGGACCTTGCTAGAGGAAGTAGGACACTGTAAATGATGATTCTGGTTCCTGCCTCCCCCCCACCTCACTCTGTGTCTCTTCGTGTTTGCCATGAAGTCCCTGGGTCATGGCCATGCTGTTCTCCTCCCCACAGATCTGAAAGCAATAGAGCGATGCAGTCACGGCCATAACCTCTGAAAGATACCTTTCCTCTATTTAAGTCATTTTCTGTTATTTGTCTCATTGATATATATATATGTATATTTAAAAAGCTAACATAAATAATATTGACATTTGGCTTTAAGAATCTCTAATTTATGATTAAATCACTTTTAGATAGGTAACAATCAGAGCACACAGTTAACCTTAAAAGCCTAGGTAATTTGAAGGGTTCTGTTCCAATTAAATCACTGGAGTGAAACACTGGTAGATGATGTCTCAGACTTTTTTCTTCCTGTGCAATTACCTTCCAGATGTGCAGCTGATTGAAATCCTCATTCTACCAGCTGCTCTTTTAGCTCACCTCTCAAGAGTTTTACACTGTGGCGGGTAGAAGCTGAAAGAGTAAAACAAGCAGAAACAGCTGTGGAGCCGAACAGAACACCTCTGGCCACTGTTACCCCATGCTGTCCAAACAATATTGTGTCTGCCTTCTTTATCACTCTGGAGCTGACAAGCCCCAGGTGACCATTCCCGTGCCATCTGGAGGGACAGGCATGGGCTTTGCTCTTAGGGTCCTTGCAATCTGAATGCAAAATTAGGACATAAAAGTTCTCCTAACCAAAACCCACCTATAAGAATAGAAGGCTTGGAGCTGGAGAGGTGGCTCAGGGATTAAGACACTGCCTCATAAGCAGAAGGTCCTCAGTTCAGATCCCAGGTCCCACGTTAAAAAAAAAAAAGCCAGGCAGGAACAGTGGTGGCCTGCACTTCCAGCCCTGGTGGGCGGTCCCTGGGCAATTCCAGAGGGAAGCAAAAAGGAAGTAAAAGCAATCTGGGAATGATTTCTGAAGTCGCCTTGGGCCTCCATAGGACACACAGTTTCTTCTCACACACACACACACACACACACACACACACACACACACACATACACACACGTAAAATAAAATGATAAGAATAGAAGGCTGTTTTCCATCCAACATTGCCAATGAACCTCACAACAAGCCTGGAACATGGAAACAACCAGCCATTCCATTTAGGCATTCCAAACCTTGCTACACTAAAATCAGAAGCCATAACCATTTGAAAAGCACAACGCAAATTTGAGAGACAAACAATATAAATGGAAAGCCTCACTCCCGCCCCCCCTCCCACCCCCGCTGTCTCTATGCTCTGCTAATACAGCCAGGGAGATATGATCTCTCTGTTTATCATTGTCCTCTCTGTTCAGAATGATGCTGTTGATGGCTGACAGTGCCATTTTAACACCTGCAAGTGCGGCAGAAGGCGCACTGCAGCGCTGGGGTTTCTTCACCCAGCGTATGTGGAAGGTGCCCCTTTGGTTTATGGAGATTGTAGCAATTTTCACAGCCGGTTGCTGTTTATGGCTCTGGGCGCTTCACTTCGCTTGCTGCCTGACACCTCACCTCCAAACCAGTCGACCTACTTTTCACTACATGATCCTCAGTTGCTGTTTCCTGGCACTTTATAGCCCTGCCTCTCTCTCCCCTGAAAACGTACCTGTGTATCCTCAGGGCACCTCTGTGTCCACAGCACTCTGCTCAGCTTCAGTTCCTCTGACAGCTGATACTGGGCTAGTTTGTGTTCCGGAGAGGCAGGAGATGACTTTCCTGACTCCCTCAACATACCTTAAAACCTGACTTCAAATTCACAACTGCTAACTGACTACTGGCAGCCAAACTGAAAACACTGGAGGCTACTTTAAATCAGTATGGAAAACACATATTGTTACACATCGTAACAACAGAGCAGCAATAGGCAAAACTGCACTGCCATCATTGCCAGTTCTCTGTTCTATGTGACAGTCCCTGAATCCTTAAACTCCTGTCAGCCCTCATCATTGCCCCCATTCTATACAGGGAAGGGTCAGGTACTTTTTCCTGGCTGATGCATCTGATGAAGTACAAGACGAGGTGAGATGTGAACCCAGAAGTGTCCCCAGCTGGGAGCCAAGGTTGCTATACTGAACTTTGATCATGTGTCAACAACCTCAGTCAAACATTCACACCTCATACAGGGCCTGGGTGTGTCAGGAAAGTTTGATGACTCAATGAATGAGCACCTTGCTGTGAATTACTTTACTGGATTGGCTTCCAGTTACCGGCAAGTAGGCTGAATTAGTGAGCCTTGGGCAGGTAGCTATGGCAACAGGAAGGGAACCTGTGCTTCACGAACAGGACTCGGCATCAGCAAGCCTTGCTGAGACACAAATCAGACAAGCCAGGAGAAAAGAAATCACAAAGAGAGTCATGTTAGAAAGGAGGTGGAGGAATGGAGAGAGGGAGCGGGTAGCAAACTAGACAAGGGAGTAAGGAGAGGTCCCTAAGTTGAACACTGTACTTCTGAGTGAGGTACAGAGTTCCTAGTATCTAACTCAATTGACTTAATAAGATCGATCAGAATTATCAAGGTCCAGGGCTGGTGACGGATGAGGAGGCAGGAGCAAGGAGTACCCAGATACATCTGGTCCACTTGGGAAATACAGCAAAGATAAAGGACCCAAACCAATCAAGTTAATATTGTAAGTTGCTGGCCATCTTTCGTACAGCTAGGCAGTCATAGAACTGAAATTAGGACCCAGAGGTTTTCTAGTCAGGAACTGCTGTCTCCTAAACCCAAGTCTTGAAAGTGCAACTTAACTCTCAGAAGCGGGCGTTGTGTTTTTCTCATGAACATTGCCCATTACTTCAAATGTTTTTCTACTCCAGACCCAAGCTATTGAACAAAAGGACCTGTATTCTTAGGCGTCCTTTCTTCCATCTCCATTATAAACATCTAAGATGCACTGTAATGATACAAATACACCCGAGAACCCACTGGGGAGCTCCTTGTCTCTATTTTGCTACATAGTAGTTCAGTGGAAACTATCAGAGTGCTGACAATGGTCCTCAAGAAAGGATGAAGGGGAGGGAGGGAGACAGAGAGGGAAAGCAAAGCCAATGTCAAACAAAGTAGGTTGCCCACTCTCTCTGGCTAGAGCCAGGGTAAGTGAGCTGCGGTTTAATTGGGCCTCTTCTGTTCGCTGAAAAAGCAGTCTGGGAAGAGACAATGGCCAATAAGCTAGGGCCCTGAAATAAATTGCATTGAGAAGGACTATAATGAACTCTGAGAAGAGAAATGGACCCACCTGGACTGGACCCACCAAAGGACCAGAGCACAGAGAGCAAACTGTCATGTGATCTCAGAGAAAAGAAAGCTTTCTAATGAAAAGATGAGAGAGAAACCAATTCAGACAGTCCAAGGGAGAGGCATTCAGGTTCAGGAGGGTGGCTGGACAGAGTGGACCTTGGCTTAGTGAGATCGGGGTCCCCAAGCTGAATACTGCAGTTGTGTAGAGAGGCCAAGTGGAAAATCGGACACAGTTAAAGGGAAATTCAAGCTCTTCAGAGTGAGACACCAGAGTCTTAATATCAAACTCAATTGGTGTATTAAGATTGGTCAGAATTATTCTCAAGTGCCAGGGCTGGTTGCTGGAGTAGGAGGCAGAAGCAAGAAGTAACTGGTCCACATGCAAAATTCTTGACAAATAATAACCAATAACCAAATAATAACAAAAGAAGAGCTGGACATTTTCATGCTATTGTGTCTTTTGTTTATCTCTTTTGTTGTTGTTTGGTTTCTTTTTCTTTTTTGCTTTAGTGTTAGTTTGCTTTGTTTTAAGACAGGGTCTCTGTCTAGCTTAAGATGGCCTAGCATTCGGGCTGGTCTTAAACTTACAGAGAACCTTGTGTCCTGGCCTCCCAAGTGCTGGAGTCACAGGCATGTGACTCCATCCCGTTTTCACTTGTCTCTTAACATAGTAAATCCAAGTCACGCAGTACTTGTCATAACAGTGCTTCAAGGTAGAGTAAAGAGAAGCAAAAGGCAGGATAGATGTGCTTCTGCAAAGGTTTGGTCCTTGCCACAATTAGTCTTTCTGCTGCTGTGAGACAACACTTGGGCTCGAGTATCTTAAGGGGAGAAAAGGGAGATTTGTTTAACTTATGGTTCCAGAGGGCACATAGGTTTTTATGATGGGAAGGGTATGGCAGATAATAGAAACTAGAGGTGGGTCAGGTCACATTCATCAGGAAGGCTGAGAGAGTAAGCAGCAGACAGCAAGAACAGACTATTAGAGGAAGCAAGGCAGGGCTAGCCAACCTCAAGATCCACCCTCTATGACATGTCTTCCTCCAGCAAGGCTCCACCTCCTAAATGTGCCATGACCATTGACGTCAGCTAAGGATTCACACACATGAGCCTGTGGGGGAAACTCACATTCAAATATGACAGTCTTTCTGTAGTCTTGCAACAAGATCGATTCCTCATTGACAATGGGTCAATCACAACAGACATGACAGAGACAGAAAATGTTCCCGGGTTTAATCTTTTAGGATGTGATGCAACAAAGACATCTAAGAGAAACAGATAAGGCAGTGTCATGTCCTAAGATTGTAGGTAACAAAGAATGAAAAATAAACCAGGACAAGAAGGAGACAGCATACATATGAAAACAGTCTTGGTTTCTGTCGGTTGCATGAGTTAGTTACTCCACAAAGTCCTAAGCAGAGTTCAAATGGCTCAGGGGTTAAAGCTTTTGTCTTATAAGAAAAGAAACTGAGTTCATATCCTCAGATCTCACATAACAATGTTGGGCAGAAATGGTGGTGACTAGTAATTCAGGCCCTGTAAGGTGGAACATGGGAAACCCCAGAGCAAAGCAATAAGGAGGTAGAACAATGCAGAATGATTCTTTTTTTTTTTTTTTTTTTTTTTTATTAAAAATTTAATTATACATTTTAAAATTTTTTACCAGTTCCCTCCCTCCCCCCTCCCCTTCCCCCAGTGTCTCCCCCCCAATTCCCAGAGAGTCCTTTATTGTGTGCGCCTAACTCTCCACTGGGTCCTCCTCTCCGATGACATATAAGGACCCAGTGGCATTTCCATAAGCCCTTTCTCTTGTTCCCCTTAATCATAAGATTACTACTATGGCTGTCAATCCCTTGCCTCCAGGGGTCTCGGTGCCCTTAACAGATGCTAGACTTTATGAGGGCAACAGTGCGCTGGACATTGCGCAGGGCATGCAAAGTTCCATTATGATTGCTTTGGCCCCAACTATTGTTGAGAATCTTGCAAATCGTTGCTCCTCCCATCCTTTTGCTCTTACAATCTTACCGCCCCCTCTTCCGCAAATGTCCCTGAGCTCCAGGATGGGGAGAGATTAGGCTGTCCTAGTTCTATGTGATTGATATAGAGTCTCTGAAGTTCTGGATTGTGGTTTGTTGATTTTCTTTTGCAGTTTTTCTGCTCCTGCAATTCCCTTCACTCCATTCTGCTGGGCACTGTATGTCACCCCCTGGCCAGAGACAAAAACAGAATGATTCTTGATGTCATCCTTGGGCCTTCACAGGCATACACTTTTAAGTGTCCTCTGGTACATGCACACAAACACATACATACACATGTGTGCACATGACAAAAAGTAGATTTTTAAAATTTTAATATCACCTCAGAAGTTAATATTTAAGAAAATGTTGAAATTCAGAATATATATGTATATCAGTATTTTCAATTACATAGAATTGAATCTCATTGAAGTTTAAGGCAGGCTAAGAGAGAAGAAGAAGGGAATTAGTGGGAGTGGAAGGGACTAGAGGGTAATGGGGCTGTGTGTGCAAATGAAAAATGCATTATGCAAATGGATGAAAATGTGCTAATGAAGCCATTACTGTATATAGGTAAATATGCATTCAAAAAGTAATAAAATTTACTTTATTTTTTACAAGCTTTTTATATTTAAAAATATATACATGTGAGGGTATTTGTGTGTTTGTGGGACAGGAAGTATTATGTGCATGTGTGTATGAAGACCAAAGATTGACATTAAGTGTGTCTTCCTATATTGCTTTCATTCTTTTTTTTTAATTTTTAACATTTTTTATTATTATTTCCGCTCATACAAACTTAATAGGTAGACCAGTTCCCTCCCCCTCCTCCTCCCCCCGAACTCCTTGCTCCCCCTCCCTCCCTCCCCATCTCCCAGTGCCTCCCCCCCAATTCCCAGAGTCCTTTATTGTGTATGCCTAACTCTCCTCTTGGTCCTCCTCTCTCTTTTTTTTTTTTTTTTTTTTTTTTTTGAGCTAAGGTTTCTTAGTGAACCAGGAGCTCATAACTTGACTACACTGACTGAGAAATCACCTGCTCCCAGTGCTCTAGCGCTGGGTAACAGATGTGTGCTATGACACTTGACTTTTATAAGTGTTCTGGGGTCCAAACTCAGTTCTTCATGCTTGTGCATTGGGAAATTGACTGACCTCACCTTTCCACAAGTTCCCCCAAATCCTTTTCTAAGGAGAGAAATGGCTACAAGGTTTGAAAGGTCAATGGTACTTCTGAATCTGATAAGTTGTGATAATTTATGTGCATTTGTGCAAAGGAATATTTCCTGGTTTGAGTTGATTTGCTTCTCTAGCAAAGTTGTAAAAAAAAATAAAAAAAACTGCTGCTGCCCTCTGGTTTCATACAAGGAATGCAGAATATCAAACTCACTGTAATTTCAGCTTTAAAAGTATCTATGTCCCTTTGCTGTCCAAAATTTCGCTAACTGTAATCTAAAATTCTGGAATCAAATGGATTTGAGTAACACAATATCCCCCGGTGAGTAGACCTGCTACACAAGTGCTTATTCTGTTAGCTAAAGAGCTGTAGAATGGGAGATAGTCATAACTAACAGTTTGAGTTGAGCAAAGACATATTTGGTTGCTAGTATTAGGGGCTGGAAATAATAGCAGATAATTTGTCTTGAAGCTAAAATTAGCTAGGGTAGACATATCAAGTCTGCTATGAATCACAATCAACAAAAACCCCAGTTTCTCTCCTTATGCTTGTTCTACCACTCAAATGAATACGATTAATTTTTTTATTTATTTTGCAATAGGGTCTCATGTAGCCCAGTTTATTTTTCAAATCACTGTATAGCCGAGGATGGCCTTGAACTACTGTTCTTCCAACCTCCAACCTTCAGATACCACCACACTGAAACACTGTTCTTTTTTATTGTTAATGTTTTATCTTCTAGTTATTTACCTATTGGTTCTTCTCTTCCAACATGTGATCTCTGGGCATCAAGCTTGAGTTTCCAGGTTTGTACACAGGTGCTGGGGAGATAGCTCAGGCGTTAAAGTTTTTGCCTCCCAAGCAAAAGGACCTGTGATCGGATCCTATGTAAAAATACTGGATGAATATGGTAGAGGCCTGTAATTCCAGCCCTGATAGTCAGAGCCTTGGAAAACCCAGAACAAAGCAATAAAGTGGTAGTGCAATCCAGGATGATTCCTGATGTCACCACCCTTGGGTCTCCACGGACACACGCATTCTCTGGTACATATTTCCCATGTATACTCACATAGAACACACACACACACACACACACAAATGCATGTAAGGAAAGAGACAACAATAGTGTTTTCCACTGGGGACTGAATCTTATAGAATACTTTCTATATGTGCAATTTAAATATCAGAGGTGAGTTTAAGTGTTATTTGGGAGTATAGACATGATGAAATAAAAAAGTGCATTGAAGGTTGAAAGTGCTTTCCAAATATTCCCTTTAGCTATTAAATCAACCCTACCCACCCCACAGGAGGTGTTAGAGATAATGAGAAGAGGTTCAAGATGCTGTTGCCAAGGCGCTTCTCCAAGCCAGGGTGAAAGGCCATTATAAATAATACATTGCAGCCCTGGTGGCTTCCAGCTTCCCAGGGCTTTGATTGCACAGCACACCCTTGTCACCGTCAACGGCTCCTTTGAACCCAATGTTCACTGGAAGTACAGATCATTTATTAGGATTTCTTTAGGCCAGGTTTCACTAGGGAAAGTAATAAAGAGATATTATTTGCCTGAAGTGATCTTTAGCCCAAATCCTTTGTTCTATTTTCTCAGTGACTCATTCAAAATCCACACAGCATGAATGGACTATTTTCCATTGAGCTTCAAGTTTTAGCAGTTTTGGCAGGTGTTTATTTATTTACATTGGAGGTTATAATGATATGCATAAAAAGTCCATTATGATTATTATTATTTAATGCTTTATGAATCTAAGAATGTTATATAAAAAAAGTGATACTGTGGTTTTATGAGGTTACACAAAACATCAATTTTGGATAATTACCCTTGATGCTTAGAAATTCGTTCTAACTTTATTTGCTTTTATTTATTTAGCTTGTCATTTAACTAAGAGACAGGGGCTCAAGCAGCCCAGTTGAGCTCAGTTGATCTTAAACTCCTGATCCTCCTGCTTTTACTTCAAAGGGATTATAGGTATTTATGACATCACACTGGGTTCTACATTGGGAGGTAGAATCCAAGATCTCTGTGTCCTAAGCAAGTACTCCACCAAGTGTAATACTCACATTCCCTCTGCTTCTTTTTTTAATATTTGTGTGTGTGTGTGTGTGTGTGTGTGTGTGTGTGTGTGTTAGTGAGCACTGTGTTAGACCAAGGGTAACTTTGGGAATCATCCTGGATTGCTTTTACACCCTTCTCATTTCACTCTGGGATTTCTTAGCCTCTGCCCATCAGAGCTGGAAGTGCAGGTCACAGCCATTTCTACCTAGCATTTTTACATGGGACCTGGAATCCAAACCCAGGACCTTCTGCTTGAGAGACAGAGTCTTAACCCCTGAGCCATCTCTCCAGCCCCAACCCCCTGTTTCTTTTGCTTTGTAATGTGCTGGCTTTGACTCTAACAGATTAAACACATCGACCACAAAATGCAACATAAAAATCTTATCAATTCATAATGCTCTTGATTTCCGTGACAGTCAAAAGTCATCGGTATGTATTTTATAATACAATTATTTCACAATGAAGGAAAAAGCGATCGTCTCTTTTAAAGTTTCTAATTCTGAGAGTGTGTGGCTTGCAGAAATGTCACTGTCCATCAGAGTCTCTCCTACTGTAGCATCCAATTCTTTAAATGTTATTTGAACAATAGTCCAGACAGGAGATCTAGGTCAGAAGTCCTAATCTAACAACCGGTCCACTTGCCAAATGTGACCTGCGTGGATGGTTCTTTTGCTTCTCCTTCTTTCAAAGTTCACATTCTAGTTTCTGACATCACTTGGAAGTCAGAGCTGTCATCCTGAAGTCCCATGGGGCGTGGGTCAGCTGGAGTGAAGCCTCTGTATGGTAGAGCCAAGCTGTGGCACTAAATGCTGGTCTTCACATGTAGCACATTTACGGTGTATCAGCCTCCTGCATGCATGTGGGTTTGTGTCACCAAAGGAATGTGCAACATACCGGCTTTGCACCTTTCTAATGATGCCCTTAGCAGCCTGAGATCCTGACCTGCAGATACTGTGCTCATACCCCTTGTCATGGTCCGAATGTGAGTGGTCCCCCACAGGCTCCTGTGTTTGCATCTTGAGCTGATGTTAATGTTTGGGAAGGTTGGGGCACCTTTAGGAGGTGGAGCCTTGTTAGAGGCAGGTCATAGTGGGTAGGCCTTGAGGTGGGATAGCCTGCCCTGCTTCCTCTAGCAGTCTGCTGCTTGCTCCCTCTGCCTCCACCATCATGTCTGCTATGACCTGAGCTGCCTCCTGCTTCTGCTGCCTGCCATACCCTTTCCCCACAATGGACTGTATCTTCCTTCTGGAACTGTAAGCCAGATAAATCTCCCTTTCTCCCAAAAGTTGTGTCTGACCATTATTTCACAGAACAGAGAAGAATAACTGTAAACTCTCCCCCCCTCCTCTGAACAATGCACCTAACAACCTGAGAGCAATATAGGGCCCTTAGAAACATTCAGCTATATATGTTCCTCTCTGAAGAATGGATAAGCTTTTCTACTCCTAATCAACATCAGGATTGCACAGATCCTATTAAATTGTGCTCCACTTATACCCAGGTACAAGAGTAGGGAGGCTGAGTAGGCCCAATTTGTTTCATGAGCATGAACGGTAAGGTAAATCGTGTCCTCACAGTAAACTTTCAGGGGAAAATCCCTAATTACCATCTTATGCCTATATGTAACTGGACGTTCATATGTTTAAAATCAGATTCATTGTGGGCAAGTGTACAGTGGATAAATGATTATATAACTTAATGTTAATCAAAATGGAGAACCACCAAACTATGCCCCATAGTTACCAGCCACTTCTTCCCTTAGACTCCATGAAAGAAACCCCACCAATAATTTGGGGCCTTTGAGTATCAATCCTCATGCGGCCTATGTCAATCTTGATAGTGGATTGATAGCTTTGCTTTGAATAGTTTATCTGTGACTTTTGCAAATCTGTGTGAGTCTTCATTTCATTCCCTATACCAAAACCTAGAATTGGTTGAACTCTGGTCCCGGACCCCTCCCCGCCTTTGCAGCATTCTGTTGAGTGGCGTTCTCTCTCTTCTCACCCTTGCATTTGCAAAGAGAGCCCAGCCCTCACCCCTGCCCTCAAGTCCAGGTCCCTGGTGGCCCAACCCAGGGAAATGTTGAACTATATACTGCCTTCCTGCTTGAGTGGCT
The DNA here is from genome assembly GCA_023101885.1 of Typhlomys cinereus. NCBI lineage: Eukaryota > Metazoa > Chordata > Mammalia > Rodentia > Platacanthomyidae > Typhlomys > Typhlomys cinereus. Next base: position 6,852,525 of record JALPQD010000026.1, read on the forward strand.
TCAGGGCACGAAGGCTTGGTCACATGGTGTGGAACCTTCCCACTCCCATCCTTCACCTTGGAAACCTATACAAGAAAGGGATTCCCTTCACATCTTAGAACTGTAGGCACTCTCCCTTCAGGACCCCATTGCTGGGCCTACATGATGTTATTACCTTCCTAATAAAGGGCTTGGGAAGGATAATTGTCTCGATGCCTTTCATCAAACCTACTAAAAAAAGCCACACGTATGTAGAACGTCCTACAAGACTGAGTAACTGATTAGATGGTATTTGAAATAAACTAACCTTTCTGCTTCAAAATGTATCTACTTTTGTATCTCTTCTGCTCTGGCTCTCACTGTCTTTCTGTGGTAAAATTCAGGGCTGTCACCTCAAACGGTATAGAAGGAGATGTACTCTTGGACAAAACACGAGTGACCATGGCTCAGGACCACAAAAGTCACCAGGCTACCAGGATCCTTAGGATTTTATTGTGTCCTTGAAGTTAGCTGCTTTGTTTGTACACATTGTTTCAAAATGTTTTCTTTCTCTGGAAACATCAGATGGGCCAGGGTGACAGAAAACTTTTACAGGCTTAACTCTTTTTTTTTTTCTTCTTTTCATATATATGTATGGGGTGCATGTATGTATGTTCATGCTTGTGTGTATTTTGCATGTAGTTGGGTATACATGTATAAGGGTGCGCTTGAGTGCAAGGCTCAAGGGAAATATCGGGAATCATCCTGGATTGCTCTTCCACCATTGCTTGCTGTGGGAATTCCCAGACCCTGCCTTCCAGGGCTGAAATTACAGACTAATGCCATATTCACCAGGTAATTTTTACATGGAATCTGGGGATTTGAATTCAGATCCTTTTTGTTTTTGAGACAAAGGCTTTGGTCACTGAGGCATCTCCCCAACCCATATAGGCCTGATTCTGTTTGGTGATATCCCCAGCTTTGTGCTTGGTGGAAACTGGGGGTCTGCTCATACATTCCAAAAACTCATCCTAGTCTCAAAACCTGTTCACTTCCTTTCTTGACACTTCCATTTCCAAATCTCTTGAAGTTCAAAAATAAAACCTGAAATCTGTCATGGGTCTGCCAGAAGGGATTGCATTAAGAGGATGCTTATACCTTCTATCACAGGAAGCCATCACATCTTCTAGGGTATTATCTTAGAACAACTCTGGCAAAACGCCCAATAAGTAGAAATACCAAGGACATTGCAAATGAAATCGCACCAAAGACTCTTGCAGATGGCAAGTCAAATTATCATGTTGGCAGGAAACAATTAAGAGCTTTGCCAGGGTGGTAGCAATCTAACTGGACTTTCTTCATATATGTCACAGCACTCCTGTGGTGGTCAGAGGACAGCTTTGTGGAGTTAGTTCTCTCTTTCCACCATCTTGCCGACCTTACAATGATCCTGAATGAATGAGCATGAATATGAGAAAGTTTTTTCCCCTTATCGTTATATTTGAGCAATGCCAACTTCCTTAAGCAATTTCCCTCAGTTAACAGGACATGAATCAGCCAAAAACTGCAAGTGAACTTGCAATTTTTCCTTTGCTCAGCAGCTCAGCCAAACTGGTAAATCAGGATGAACCATTGTGCTGGGAAGAGCTGGATAGAATGAACTGACTCCCTATATTTTTGAAATCCCATACAGATTGTATCTGCCTTGTCCCTGAATATGAGGATCTGTTAAAAGGCTCAGTTTTGATAGCAAGTATCGGAACATAACCAATTTGTTTGCTGTGGTCTCTGCAGCAGGGGAAAAATTGCTGGACTATTTAGTAACTCATTTAAAATATACTGCATTCAAAAATTGATTTTGTTAACTTGCTTTATACTGTTTGCCTTTCATAAGGGAAATGCACTCATAAAAGTCTAAAGGAAGAGTTTTAGCTAATATTTGCTGTTTGCTTATGAATCTATCCAAGGAAACTATAAACATTTGATAAAAAAAAAAAAAAAGCTAAAGCTGCAACCTAAAACAAAGGCTTGTTTGCAGTAGTGGAACTGGTCACAAGGGTTATTCAGATCGGCTACCCCTTAGACTCAGTGGCTGAGTGGCCTTTGCACTCCACTCCGTTCTTTGGGAACCCTTTAGGTACCTAAGGAAAATTTGGTCTTTAAAAGTGCTGTGAACTGAAATTCCTAGGGTTGGGTGTGGGAGGGAAAAGTCACACCTAGGTTAAAACTTGTGTTAGAATGATTAACCAGTTAGAACTTCCTGTTTTGTGGAGAGTTGGAATTTTGCAGATGCTGAGCCCACATTATATCCTCCGGATATCTTCAGCCCCTTTAATAGCCATTCATTATCTGCCCAGTGTCCGTCCTAAGGTCCATCCTTGTGACTGACTGAGATAAATCCTTTTGGGAAGGAGAAGCAGAGCACTCACTCACTAGCTTCCACCAACCTAAAGACTAAGAATATCATCAGATATCATCTGAGGCCTGCGGCAAAGATCACTGCCCTTTGGCCTGACCTTCATACTCCATGTTCACCCGTGGAGTTTAAATAGATCTAAAGGTGCCTTTCTTTATGATTTTCTTGATTCTGTTACTATAAAAACTCCGTGAAACTCATTCTTCTCTTTGAGGTGAGATGTGGTTTTGCGTGATTATGTAAGTCGAAGAGTGAGTAAGATTGGTTCAAAATCAAGGAAAAAATAATGACTCCCTACAATCTCAGTTTTTGAAAATGGGGCAATGGAAGGCCTGTCACTTGTCACTTGAGGATTGAACCCAGGCTCGCTCTTGCATACTAAGCAAGCTCTGTAGCGCCCTTTACTGTATACTTTCCACGAGGAAAATGCATGTGCGGTAAAACGGTCACTTTCCAGACACGTAAGCAGACACCGAGCTAACCTGACAGCTATGGACTTCTTTTCCTGTGGAGCAGGGTAGAGGAGGGGGCAAAGAAAGACAAGAGTGGGGCGGAGCCTTGTAGGGGCGGGGCTTTTGTATGATGGAGGTGGAGTCTGAGCGCGGAGGGGTGGGGCCTTCAGCGAGCGCTGGAGGCAGCAGAGGGCCAGAGGTGGGGTTTGCACCGCGGCGGGGCGGGGCGCTTAGTGAGCGACAGGTAGCGGCCGGTGGCGGGGCGGAGCCTGAACAGGGTAGGGCGGAGCCTTCAGTGAGCGGCAGGCGGCAGCTGACGACGTAGGCGGGGTCTGAGCGCGGCGGGGCGGGACCTTCAGTGAGCGCTGGGCGTCAGTTGACGGCATGGGCGGGACTTAGCCCGGAGGGGCGGGGCACAAGTCGCGGGCGGATGACGTGTAGGCCAGGCCGCTACTTCCTGGAGTCGCCGGCCGGGGCCGCTGCCGCACCCAGCATTGGAGCCGGGACCCCGCGGCCGCCGCCATGTCCCATCAGACCGGCATCCAAGGTAACGGCACCGAGCGCGCGCGCATGCCGGGGATCCCCGAGGGCGGGAGGCGCGGACGGGCGCCGAGGCCGCCGGCGGCTGGCGGGCGCCGCTGGCCTGGCTCCTCGTCTCCGGCCCGCCCGGCCGCCACGAGCCGGGCCGAGCGCCGCGGGAGCCGCGGAGGTTGGAGTCGTAGCGGGGCCGGGCGGGGCCCTGGAAGCTCGCGGACTGCGGGAGCATCGCAGGCGCCCGCCGCCCGGACCGGACCCGCCGGGCGAGCCTCCGCGGTCACTGGCGGGACTGGGATCGTACAAAAAACAACGCCAACGTCAACACAAACCATGTCGGAAATCTTCCTCGCAGCGGCCGGGGGCGCCCCAAGCGCCCCTGGTTCCTCTCCCAGCGGGAGCGTGAATCGCCCTGAGAACCCCGAGTGGGACGTGTTTCCGCGTCTCCCCGCCGCGCTGAGACGTCCGAGCTGTCAGCGACTCCGCTTACCCCCTGCGGACTGCGGGTGTGCAGTTACCGCGGAGCTGATGGGCGATCTGGGGGCGCCCCCTCAGAGCCAGATAATGTATCCCGAGGTTACTTACCAACTTACCCCGGAAACCGAGCTCTTCGTGTCAGAGCCCCTAGTGACCACTTGTTAGGGGCTTGGACATCGCACATTCCCCGCGTGCACACACAAGCAAAAACAGGGTCGGCTCTCCAAGGCGTTTTTATTTGTCCGCGTTCATTTGGACATTCCAAAGTGTCATGCAGCCTGATCCTTGAGCATTGCCCAAATAGTGGTCTTGTGATAGGCAGCACACGGGTGGAATGAGAACAGAAGTGAAGCTTTAACAGCTACACTGTTAAATGTTTGCTCAGTGATAAGTCCAAGCAAGCTGTAAGACTTCAAGGCTGCATTTCGTTGCGTTTTTCTTTAACCGGATATGAGTTTTAATACTATTAACAATGAATGAGTGAAGAAGTGACCACAAAATTGGCCTAGAAGAAAAAGCATATGTACATTGCTTTCCAAAAAAATAAGTTTTTCATAGTAATTTGATCACTATTGATGTTTGACTAACTCCAATGTGTTCATTCTAGTGTTACATCTGCTATGAAATTATCTAGTTAAAACATTAGAAGTCATACACTTTAAAAATGATAAAGTTTGTACTTTTTAGTGGTAGTTTTGTGTCTTAGTTTTATACTGATAAGGCTGTGTTGTATATTCCACATTTTTGTCAATTATTTTTCCTCTTTTGGGTAACAAAATAAAGTACTTCTAAGTATAATAGACTTCTTTTTCTTTTTCTGCAGCAAGTGAAGACGTTAAAGACGTATTTGCCAGAGCCAGAAATGGAAAGTACAGACTTCTGAAAATATCCATTGAAAACGGTTAGCATGTTAAAATATTGTGTGTTCTTGGATAATAACCACTGGTTTTTATTTAAAAGTTTTAAGCATTGCCAGTAATTTGAGCTATTAATTAGTGTGAAGCATGTTTGTATTTTTCTTCAGTGTAACTTGGATCCTCGTGGTCCCTCTTTTTCTGAGTTGTGTAACTCTCATGGTAACCGAAGATGTTTTTTGGTATAGCAGCTTGCTAGTTTTTGTGTTCCAGTGTGTTCCAAGATCCATTTCTATTAGCATTGCTTCTGTTTCTGTGATGCAAATCAGTAAGGTGGGGAATATTTTCTTTTCAAAAGGTTACTTGTGATTTATTATTCCGTAAAGTCTTTTTGGAAGTAGGAACAGTTTCAAATGCTTTCATTTTTTATGGAGTTGGAGCCTAGGGTAGAGAAAGCAGTATGGTCCTTTCTTCTTATTAGAACATTTTAAGAATGTAACAAGCTATAAATTGACTCTTTACAAAGAATTCTGTGAGCAGGGAACCGGGCTGTGTGGGAGGTCTTTTGAGTGGGGCAGTGGGTTTGGATTTGAACAGTAACCACCTGATCACCCATGAGTGCATTAAAGCATTCAGTTGGCCTTCCTAAGTTAACTTCAAATGCTTCACTTTGGAAAAATAACTTGTTCCTTCATAAACTGAAATAAATCTAACTTTATTTTCTATTTTTCTGCTTCTTAAAAAATGTGAGAATAGTTTTTAAAACCTTTATATTCTATAGGAACAAATATATATCTTAAAACACTAAAAAATTCACGTCATTACTTTCTAAGTGACTGGTCAAGTAATTAAAACAGGAAGTTAATATTTATCTGCCCAATTGTGCCTTAGTAGAAATGTGCCTACTTCATAAAAAATTGTTTCCAGTTTTGGTTTTTAAGAAAAATTTTAAATTAAGAAATCACAAAGAATAACGAGTACCTGTATCTTGCCTTAATTACAGTTTAGTTATTTATACTAATTGCTTTAAGCTTTTTTTAATTTAGTGTTTTTCTCATATAAGGGCATCCCTTTTGACAGTTAGACTTTCAAACTTCTTTCCCCAAAGGCAACTGCAATGACAAATTTTATATTGGGCAGTTACCTTTTTTTTTTCCCCTAACAGTTACATATGATCACCTTTTACATATGCTAAATAGCATAGGTGTTCTTTATAGAGTTTTCTAGTAAATTTTTTTGTAAACCACCTAGCTTCTTATTCTGGATCTTTCTCTTTTCTGTATTTCACGATTTGTTGTGATAGCTTCTGGATTCATTTAAAATAACATTTGCATTTGACTGTGCCACAGATTTGTTTACTCTCTGGGAAAACTGAAGGCAATTTGTAATTTTCACTGCTGTGTGGTACTGTAGGGTGTGCCCATCCCATGTGTAAGTGGTTCCCTGTGAAGGCCACAGTTACTGTTTTGCTTAATTCTAGCACTCACGAAGGGACAGTCCCTGTTTATGCTGAGAGGCAGAATCTTAAGCCTGTAGCATTACTGCCATTCTTACTTTACAGTTAAATATTCATTTCAGAGATTATGGTTTTGAATGATAGCTCTTATATGCAGCTACTCCCATATATTTTGGTAATTTTCAGCATATACATTTTGAAAAATAGAAATGCAATTGCCCATTTTTGACCATTCAACTCAAATGTCGTGATCGTTTTCATGTTATTTTTTGTTATTTACATAAACATGTGGTCTTTACGTTTGTTCGGATCATGACATTTTATGTTTATTGCCTTTTTAACCTTTTTGTGTGAGAAGCAAGCAGTAATTAGAAAATAATTCTTCATTTGATTTTTCTAGTCTTCATTAAACTTTCTCTTGATAATTAGTATATCAAGTGTATATTTAATGTTTTTATGTATTATATATATTTTTATGTACTTATTAACATCTACTGTTTAAACATTTCTTTTCATAGAACAACTTGTGATTGGGTCCAGTAGCCAGCCTTCAGAGTCCTGGGAGCAGGATTACGATTCCTTTGTTCTGCCCCTGCTGGAGGACAAACAGCCTTGCTATATATTATTCAGGTTAGACTCTCAGAATGCCCAGGGATATGAATGGATATTCATTGCATGGTCTCCAGATCATTCTCATGTGAGTAATTTTGTTAGTCTTTTTTTTTTCCCTAAAATATTTATAGATTCCATGAAGGTTTCATGGAAGGGAGTGATCTAAGGGAAATTCTTGCAGTGATGACAAGTAATGTATTCATGCTGTTAGAGTCAGAAGCCTTGTCTTTCGCTCAGAAGCACTTTAGGGGGTCTCTGAAGAATGAAACTAAATACTTTGCTCTGGGAGAACTTATTGAGCATCCTCAAATTTTTTTTAAACTTAACCATAATTAAGTAAAGAGTATATACACAAATATTTATTTTCAGAGAGTTGGTAATAGACAGAGTAAATAGAAGAAAAGATTTGTTTTTTTAAACAAAACAATTTTTAAATTATCTAGATGTTCTTTAGATAATTCCATCTTTTCATACTCTGTTTGAAAAAAATATGTGATTCCTCCATTGTGAAATTACTTCTGTTAATTTATCCTTTGTAGCTCTCTGTAAGTATTACCAGTAGACACTTTAGTATCAGTCTCAGGAAGTCATGAATGTTTGAGTCTTACTTAGTGATGTCTGATCTACAGTTGATTGTCATTATCGAAGTATGCTACTTAATTTGAAGTCTTAATAAACATTAATGATTTACACACTCACGTTATTTGTACACCTACACTTTAGCATATCACAGTGAGCTTCAGCATAGGTTACTTTAAATATTTGAAGATTTTCATGCATTCAGAGTGTGCTTTCTTTAATGGTAGATTTCATCTGTTGACTTCTAAAAAAAACTTTCACGATTAAATAGGTCCGTCAAAAAATGTTGTATGCTGCAACAAGAGCAACTCTGAAAAAGGAATTTGGAGGTGGCCACATTAAGGACGAAGTATTTGGAACAGTGAAGGTATAGAACTCACTTGTTTGTGTAGATTCTGTATGCTGCAAAAATAAAATGATGACAGAGAACTTGCTGGTAGTAGTAGGTAATGAATATAAATTCAGACGACTGAGTTTGTAAGCACGAGAGAACTATTGTATTTCATATGATATGTAAGTTAGTGCCGGTGAATACCAGACTTTGAATTCATTTGTGTGTTTGACATCTAGGATAAGCCATACTGAAATATTATCCTTTTAAAATGTATGGTAAATTTATTCACTTTTGAATATACACAAATTAAGAAAACTAAATATATTTTTGCACCGTCTGTTTACTTGTGCTAAGCTTTTCTGACTCAGAATATGATTAAGTAGATATATAGACAGTAGAAATATGTTGTTTGTTCACCATTAATTTTGAGATCAGATGACTTTTCAGTTCCCTGAATCTCAGCCTCCCAATCCACAAAATTCTGATAAGTAAACCTATTTGAAGTCCTTTTTTCTTTCCATATATGGAAAGATTTTGTATAAATAACCATAGGGAAGCTATATAAGTGATTTTAATATAAATTCAGAACAAAAATACATTTTTCAGAATAGCTATGGAATGGTTTTCTCCAGAAGTTAAATTAGTTAACTTTATAGAGCTGAAGTTGGCGTTGCCATCACCAAACTTACACAAGAGACAAAAGGAAAAGTAAGTACTTTGTCTTAAGAAGTCTTGAGGCTTTCAAAACAGAGAAAGTCAGAAGGAGTAAAAATATTGTTAATGCTTAATTTCACTTAAATTTTTTTTCTGTTAATAATTTTGGTTTTCCTGATGTAACCTCACCCTGATTGTATTTCTAAAAAACTGCCAGTAATTCATGTCTTTGCTTACAGGAAGATGTTTCATTACATGGATACAAAAAACACTTGCTCTCACAGTCGTCTCCTGCCCCCTTGACTGCAGCAGAGGAAGAATTGCGACAGATTAAAATTAATGAGGTGAGTTACAACTTTGAAATGTTTCTAAGGTTTTAAGTGTTTCACTATATCACATATTTAGTTGCTGGATATGGAAGTAACTGGAGAATGAGGGTGCTAGGCTGCCTGGGTTTAGTCTGTTTAGTATAGAAAAAGGTATGTGTACAGGAAAAAAAAAAAGTTAAAATATTTTAAATGTTACATCATTTTTGTAAATCTCTTTTTTATGCATGTCAAGACAGTCAAGTTCCCTGTTAGAAATTCTGAACTTTGAATACTATTTGAAGAGAAAAAGTATGTTTTACCCATTTATTGAAAAGAGTTTTGTATCTTCTAAGACTGCTAAGTCATGATTTTTATGAATGTTCCTTTAGAGAACAGTGAGGAAACAAAACCTAAATATTGTAGAATGCTTATGATTCCTAAAAACTCTTTGATTTTTGTGAACTTGAATAGAAATATATATATAAGAGATTAACCAAGTATTTGTTAGACATCTTCTGGCTCATCATATTTTTAATGTGTTTTCTGCAGCCAGTCTAATTGAATGCTGGCACAAGTAATGCATTTCTACTGGCATTTTACAGAAAAGAATAAATAGCCCAATCCACTGATCTCTGTCTGTAAAACAGGGCTAAAACCAGTCTGGAAATGTTAAATGTCACTTAATATTAAATTGATAGTAAGATCATCCGTCTTAAGCCAAGTTATTTGGGTAGTGCTATTGTGATTTTTTTTTTATAAGTTTGATAGTTTGTTTTATTCTTTGCAATCAGAACCCAGAGGACCTTATTGGGGTATGCATCTGCATATATTTTGTGATGTTCTCATTATCTAGTATCATGCTGTAGAATCTCCACTCATCTTTCTAAAGACAAAGCTTGTGTTTGACTTTCTGTTGCAACACTGCATATGAGACCCTATTCTGATTATTATTTATTAGGTGTGAAAATCTTAAGTGTGCACAGAAAGCTTTCTTGAAGTAGCCCCCCCTTCTCATCCAGGCATACTGATGTTCTGAGCAAAGAAAGCTCCAAGTGTGAACCCTGTGCTGCAGTGTAACCTGTTGAGCAATGTTGTGTCTCTGTGTTGTTCGTGCTCCATTCAGTCAGTGCGTGGTGTTTGTGTCGCGTTTTATGTCCATCAGAACAAAACCAAGCTGTACACATTCTGTAAATATTTTAGCAAGTTAAACGTTGTGCTTAAAAGGGGTACCCTGACAACACTTTCAAGAGTAGCTCCTTGAAATTGTCCCATGCGGAGGTGACAAGACCTCAGAGACCCACTAAACTGCATGAACATGGCTCCCAACATGTTCACTACAATTTGTGGCATACACTGCATGCTAACAGAGTGCTAGCAGGACTGCGAACAAAGAGGAAAAATGATTGGCTTTTTAAGTTCAAGAGTGTTTTAAACATTAGTTGAATTGTAGGTTGGGAAGCGATTAAAAATAGTAAATGTTTTTAAAAGGTTGAGTTTTTTTTTTTGCCATAGGACATTGCTCAATACTAAAAAGCTTATCAGTAAATTCTGTCTCCCACACTTTTAGGTACAAACTGACGTTGGTGTGGACACTAAGCATCAGACACTACAAGGAGTAGCATTTCCTATTTCTCGGGAAGCTTTCCAGGCCTTGGAAAAACTGAGCAACAAGCAGCTCAACTACGTGCAATTGGTAAGAAGAGTGTAACAGTTAAGGACCAGCTTTCTTTTCATGGGCTTATGACTGGTACAAGTCCCAGTATGTGTATGTGTGCGTGCATAAGCAGTGACATGCATGTGGAGGTCAGAGGGCAGCCTCGGGTGCTGCTCCTCATCATCCATCTGTGTGCTGCACATGCCAGACTAGCTGGTGTGCGAGTTTCCAGGGAGTCTCCCGTCTGCTGGGTTTATAGACACTTGAACTATGGGTCTGGTTCTGGGATTCACAACCTAGAACTTCACATTTGTTCAGCAGCTGCTTTACCCACTGATTCATCTTCCCAGCCCTGTAAGTCTTGTTTTTAATGAACTTTAAATTTTCAGTTTGCTTCTTGTCTATTTTGTATTCTTTTTTTTATCACAAATGATGTATGTGTATGCAACAGATTTTTTTTAGTGTAAAATTTTAACTTCATTTCTATTTTATCTGTTTGCTTAATGTGTTTTGTTTCATTTTGATAGGAAATAGATATAAAAAATGAAGTTATAATTTTGGCCAACACAACAAATACAGAACTGAAAGATTTGCCAAAGAGGATTCCAAAGGACTCAGCGCGATACCATTTCTTTCTGTATAAGCATTCCCATGAAGGAGACTACTTAGAGTCCATAGGTGTGTGACCATGTCTGCCATGTTATTGTCGGTTTGCTTATTCATATTTCAGCACTATTTCTATGTATTTCTTACCAGTGGTTTTGGTTGTAGTTTTATAAGGTTATGTATTGTTTGATTGATATAATTGTATTATTTTAATTTACAGTTTTTATTTATTCAATGCCTGGATACACATGCAGCATAAGAGAACGGATGCTGTATTCCAGCTGCAAGAGCCCGCTGCTAGAAATTGTAGAAAGACAATTACAGATGGATGTGATCAGAAAGGTACACTTTACAATTTACATTTCTCAGTTACTGCTACATTTTCCTTCTATGGCTTGCATTTAGCACAGTGTAGTACATTTCTGTGGCCTGTTTTATAAAGGAAAATTCTTGTCATCCTTAGTCCTTCCCCTCTCCTAAGATCCCCGGGGGTGATCCCCATCTTTGTGCATCTGCATTATCCAACATGGTAGCTACACACCAGTTATGGCTATTTCAATTTAAGTGTGAAGTGGAATTTAAAATTCAGTTTAACCAGTACTCACTAGCCACACATAAGGTTGAGAGGTGCAGCAGTTACAGAGCCACTCTGTCAGTTTAAAAAGTTGTTCGAGCTGGAAATGGCTCAGCACTTGCCATGCAAGGAAAAGGACCAGAGCTCAGGTCCCCCAAATCCCATGTGAAATGCCAGGCAGGCATGGCGGCCCACCTGTAATTCTAGTTCTGGGAAGCCCCAGCGCAAGCTGGCTAGACAGACTATCCTTATAAGCAAGCTTCGGGCTTCATTAGAGACCTAGGCACAAAATAGTATGATTCAAGGATGATTCTTGATGTTACCCTTGGACCCAGCATACATGGTTAGTTACACATGTGTATCTGTATATATGCAAAACGTGTGCACAAGTGCACATACCCCATCATGGAAAGACAAAAAAAGCTTTTTCACAGTGCCGCTATATTTATGATTTTTTTTCTGGTCTTAAGTACTGCAGTGTGTTTATCACTGAATCCTGGGATGGTTGAGAGTCCTTTCAGTTATTGGGGTAGGAGCGAATGGACACACACTACTATGAACTAACCTAACATTTTTCTTCTTATTTTTTTTTTTTTCACTTTACTTGAGAGGGAGGGAAAGAGGGAAAAGACATATCCATGCATGCCATGGTACAAGTCAGAGGACAACTTTTTGGAAGTCAATTCTCTTCTTCTACCATGTGAACTTACTGGCATTAAACTCATTTTCCAGATTTGCGAGCAGGCGCCTTACCTGCTGAACTATTTCACCAGCCCAGATTTACTTTCTTATGTGCATATAGGACACAAGATGATTATTCTTGAGTCCTTTAACCCTTAAAATAAATGTAGCTCTCCCAAACTGTATTTTAGGAACTGAGACCTTGGAGTATTTTTCAGATCCCATAAACCCTTTCAGCTGCATGACTAGCACTTCCTATAGAAAGGGTCAGCAGGCTTTCTGCAGGGGATCAGACAGTAAATGATTTTAAGACTTTGCCAGGCCACTGGCACATGTTCTTTCTGTGTTTTTGTTTTTGGTACCTCTTAAAATGTAAAACAGTGTTAAATTAAGTAGGGTTAGATTTGGAGTGGAAACCCCAGTTTGCCTAAATGTGTTCTAGAATGATTCAAGTGGCCCAAGAGATAAAGAAACTATGAGTAATGTTTCTTGACTATATAGAGAACCAGGTTAGGAAACTTGAAAGACTAATACTAACTTTTGCTTATAAACATTTCTTAAATGGGAGCCATAAGAGGGAGGAAAATTGAGAGTGAGCACAGCTGACTATATGTTTAAGCAATTCCTTTGGCATTTCCCTGGAAGAGATGAACATGAAGCTCTTCTCTTTCCTGGTCCTGACTCTCTCTTGTTGAAATGGGCTTTGTACATTTGTTTGAAAGCACTCATACCTGAAAACTGGCTTGATGCTTCCGTTCGGTTTTGATTGGTCTGTCACCTACCCACTTCCTCTTTTGCAGATCGAGATAGACAATGGGGATGAATTGACTGCAGACTTCCTTTATGAGGAAGTCCATCCCAAGCAGCATGCACATAAGCAGAGTTTTGCAAAACCCAAAGGTCCAGCAGGAAAAAGAGGAATTCGAAGAATAATTAGAGGTCCAGCTGAAACAGAAGCCACCACTGATTAAAATTGATTTATTAAAAGTTGCAATATAGTTTTGTACAACTCCGGCTTTTAGTACAGAAAAGAACTGAAATCATTCCATGTTGATACATAGTTGGGAGGAAAATTGTACTTTTTGGAAACTAGCACTTTTCACTTCTGTGTATTTTTTAAAATTAATGCTATAGAAGATTCATGATTTTTATCTTTGCGTTAAAGCTAGACACAATTTGTTTAATTTTGTCACTCTGTTTTCATAGTGTGTTGATTCCACATTTTCACATAGTAATTCTTACAAATTTTATATAGTTGAGCCAGTTCCAGAAAGTCTAATGTTTTAAAATAGGGCCTGTTTCTTAGTACACTTGGTGAGACATCTGAGTTTTTTTTAAAGGAAAGTGGAAAGACCTTCAGATATTCATACTTGCTGATGAATATGTCAGGACCAGTTTTGATCACTTTCTAAGTTGAAAGTGTACAGTGCTTGGGGACTGGTAGACTGTGGCTTACTGGAGGACTGTGCTAACTGTCAGACCAGGACCATGTCTGCAACTCTAAGAAACAGTACTTCATTGCAGCAGCATTTTCTATTTGACTTTTTGTTTTCTAATGGCATTAAATTGTAGCTGACTCTGAAACTCTGGGCACCAGATATTGCAGGATCCCTGATGATACGGAGTGACAAAACAGTCCTCAGTAAATTCTCTCTCCAGGACTTAACACTACTTTCAAAGCAAGTTACTTCATTATTATAAGTTTGGTGAGGTGAAATGTTAGCATTCAGATTGGAATTTAAATTTATATTCCAAATGAAACAAAGTCGAAGTAAAAAATGTTTTATTTTGTTCCTTTAAAGCCACTATTACTTTGAAATAAGTATTCAGGCAAAAAGTTGTTTTCAATTCCTAGTGCTTAACACCTAACACAAACACTTATTAGCTTGGGAATCTTGTTTCAAGTCACATTCAAGTGTTTCCCGCAGCTTCACACTTTCAGTTACACACTAGACTTTTGAGCCCCAGACTTCTGTGATACTTGAAATACAGGGAGCTAGAACACTTCATATTTAATCTGTTAAACCTGCTGCAGAGCCATAACTTGAAGGGTTCTTGACATGAACCGTGAGTGTCCAAGATTTGGAATTCCTTGACTTAAACTTCATGCTGCAAAAAACAAATTTCAGAAATGCACAATTCATGGTGTGAACTATAAAGCATTCATTGCTAAGCCTTTTTATCTAAGGTAATACACACGCCTTTCAGAAATTTAGTGTGTGTTCACTTAAACTACATGAGAATAATTATGAGTTGACAGATTTTTTTTTCAAAAATAGAATTAAGAGTATTTGTGTGTTTTGTTTGTTTACAGATAATTAGACTATAATATTTAAATATGCAAAATAACTGACCATCTATGTTGCACTTGTTTACTTAAGACCTAAGTTAAGTACCTACGGGTGCGTAAGTAGACATACAGATTGCTGCATTAAGATACTTGGAGCTGTATTTCAGGCCTTAGCTGAAGCTGTCATTTCAGGCAGAAGGAATATTGCCTGTCAGGAAGACAGTACAGTGAAGAATGTTGTTCTGTACCATCCATGTGCGGTTATAGAGTTCTGCTATATGCTATGTGGGAGTAAAAGGACATTCCAGAACAGAGAAGGGATGGTCGAGTCTTACTAATCATGACCAGTGATTGCTGAGAATCAGTTATACATTTGTTTTAGAGTATAACTCACTGTTTACAGTATGTTTAGTGACACTAGATGTGAATAACATTCCCAATAAATTTCTATAGCAGTGAGAAATGACATGTCTTCTGTGGACATTTTATAAGTGCATTTTATATCACAATAAAAATTTTTCTCTTTAAGTTGTGTGTGGGGGTTTTCAAATATAACAGTTTAAATGTTTGGGTAATTTTGTGCAATCTAGTACCTGGTTATAAGTTAGAAATCCCATTTTGCCTCCTTGTTTACCAGTTCAAATGTTTGAATAGTTTTATGTAATCCTATGTCTGGTAATAAGTTCAAAGTTCTACTTTATCTGCTCATTTAATTAGCCTACTTAGTCCAAGTAGTTACAAATCTAGATAAGGACAGCCGGGATTAGAGAGTGCTCGGTGTTACATAGAATTTCCCTACAGCCATGTAGTAATAATGAACATGCCCGCATTGCAGAGTTCTTTGTAATCACATCACTCACAGACTGAGGGAGGAGGATCTTAAGTTTCAGGCCAGTCCGCTCATGAGACCATCTCAAAATACTACAGTGCAACAGGTTGACCAACTTGGTTGACAAAATTACTAATTTTATAAAGAACAGCTTGTTTCTCTCTTGAAGGCTGAGATGTTCAAGATGCCAGCATTGCTGTTCATCCAAAAATTCTTGGGTACATTCTTCCTCTATATAATTCAGTATGAGATAGATTCTTCACTTGGGGAAATGTCATAAAACTGGTTTGAGGTAGTGATATTATAAAAAATGGAATAGTCACCAACTGATTTTTAAAAATAAAAATGTGAATCTCATAAAATACTACTACTTAGAAGAACTAAGATAATATGTCTGGGGTATACTCAAAAGTCACTTGAACATATATATCCCTCCCTCTTTGTGTACACAGCCACACTGCAAGGATGGCGGGTTGCTTTTTAGAAAATAGGACCCTAGGGCTTCATGTTTCAAAGATTGATGTAGGGCGTGGGCATTCTCATGAATGGTGTCAGGTCTGAATGTGATTTGTCCCCCTCCAGCTCATGTGTTTGCATCCTTAGTTGATGTTTGGGAAGCTCATGGCACCTGTAAGTAGTGGAACCTTGCTGGTAGAGGGACATCACAGGTGGGCCTTGAGGTTTGGTAGCCTCAGCTTTGTCTTGCAGTTTGTTTCTCGCTCTAGTTCTATACCTTCCCCTCTGGAACTGTAAGCCAAAAACAAAAACACTCCCTTTGTCCGTTAAACTGATTTGAATAATGTCTTACAGCAACAGGGAAAGTAACAAGTGGAAAGATTTGTCCTTAAATGATAAGAATTCTGGCTCCTAGTTCGTCAAATAGCTGTGTGCTAGTATGTCATGGTTATGGACAGTAGTCTTAGAATAAATACTCAGAATAAAATCTAGTCCTTCCTGTTGTCTACCAGTCTCTTTCTACCTGAGGCAGCCCAAGGCCATCTCCATGATCAGTGCGCTGTGGCTCACTGGCTGGGCCCCTGTGACCCACCAAGCAGGACCTCAGGAACATGCTGCTCCTGCGTCACCGCCCTGTCAGCGACATGGCTTCCTCCGCCAGTGCAGTTCCCTGAGTGTATTTCAGGCCTCTGCTGTCCTCCAGTCTGCTTTGGACTCATAGGCCTGAAGCCCTGTGTTATGTCATTGTAACAAAATGTCTGAAGGAAGGCAAGTTAAGGAAGGGAAGATTAACTTGGACTCCTGTGGTTTCAGACTGTGGTCACTAAACCTATCGTTCCTGGGTTTGAAGAATGACACTATAGTAGGTGTCAGGCATTTGAGCCACGTTCTTCTCACATTACCTGAGAAAACTCAGCGAGGAGAGCTTGCTTTTATAACAGCCTCCTAAAACCCAGATATAAGTTAACCCATCGTTGAGCACTTTCCCAATGGCTATACCAATGAAAGTTTTTGTGTCCCCCTAAAACCACTAATTGTTTGGGGCCTTGTGAACCCCTCCCTCTAGCTATCATTAACTGCCTATAAATTCCCAGGTAGGGATGGAGTCCTGTGAACTCCTCCTCCTCTATGTAAGTAGGATGGTGGCAGACCCATCTTGAGCAAGTCTTGTGAAGGTAGTTACAGCTGCTTGTTTTGAGTTCAAAAGTGCAACATCCTCATAGTACCTGGAAGCCCGTATTCAACCACGATACTCCACTCTGTCCTCTGAGTCTTACATTCTTTCCACATGCTCTTCTGTGATACTTGGAGGAGTCGATGTAGACATAGCATTTGTGGCTCGGCATTCAACATGTATTATCTTCGCTTTGACCAGTTATGAGTCTGCAGTTACCACTCCCACTACACAAAGCTTCTCTGACCAAAGCTGACAGCAAAGGTAAGTTATGGATATAAACAAATGGTTAAGAGGCAATTTGATTGGTGCATCTTGTCTTTACAAACTGCAGAAGGTTCTCCACTGGGGCCTATGACCACCTCAGCCACAGGCTTTTGCCCTCCTTGCAGTACTGGGTGTGAATCTCCAGGGGAGCAGGCCTCAAATCCAATCAGGAAGGGATTATTCCCAGGAGAGGCTATTGTACCAGTGGACACATGGTGCCCATAGTGTAGCATGCAGGGAATACAGCAGAGTAAGACCATTGAGGACATTCTTCCCTAGCAGCCTGCCTAGCACGTCCTAGCTCTGTGAGGTTCGTCAGCAGGGAGGTAGCATCCAGTTCAGCTGCAGCTTGATTTCTCTGGCTTCCAGAGCATGTAGTGTCTTTAGCAATAAGGTCGTACCGTCTAGTTCTGGTGGGCAACCCACAGCAGTGGTAATTGCCAGTGTGGTTGGGGGGCTTAGGAGGCTCCCTGACCAACAACTCATGGAGAGGTTTTCATTTTTCATTTAATTCTAAGAGTTTATTTCCTTCTTCATTTGGAATTACAAGCACGTGCCACTACACCTGGTTTATGTAGCCCTCCACATTGTTTGAGATAAGGTATTTTTGTTGTTTGTTGCTACAGAAGTCTGGGGACTCTCCTATCTCCACCTTCCATCTTGCCACAAGAGCAGGGGGATTACAGACATGCATGGTCCTTTGGTTCTGGGGATTCAAACTCAGTGCCTCACTCTGGTATGTTATCCACTGAGACATCTCCCAAGTCAAATTACAGTGTATCTTTAAGGTCGCTCCCTAACTTAGAATGACGAAAGTTTATGATCACATCAAGAAGAACGCTTTCTCCTGTAAGGACAATTGAAGGTAAAAGCTTGGAAATTTATTTATTTATTTATTTTTGGCAACAGGATCTTGCTATATAGACCTGACTGGCCTGGACTCTCTATGTGAACCAGGCTGATCTTGAACTTGATCATCCTGCTTCTGCTTCTTTAGTACTTTAGTGTCTATATACTTGAGTATCACAGATGGGTGTTACCGTGTAGTGGTCCAAGTTTCTTTGCAGTGAACATTTTCAGGTTAGACTTCCTATAAAGGGGAGGATTGGAGGGTGCAGTCTTTTGTTTAAATGTTTAGTTCATAAAGGAAGTGGATCTACTATCCTGAAAGATATTGTCTGGCTACTGGAATGGTGGCAGCAGGGGAAATGGCCACATAACTTAGGTAAGTCGAGGCTCCGTGCTGCAGGGCAGCCTTGGGATGATCACTCTGAAAACACTCATACCTCACAAATACAATTACTGACCATGCATTGTATGCACAGAGTGTATGATTGAGTAGTCCTAAAATGAGACTCTGTAATGGAAAATGTTACAGAGTCTGTAAAGGTTTTCCACCATGTTTTACTTTCTGGAAGGCAAATCCAGGCAGGAAGTAACAGTGACAAGAAGGCTGCTGAACAAGCTGAGCTGGTGGTACAAAGTGAACTGATTGGTGACCTTGACAGTCTTCGTCAAATAACTCTGATGAGCCCGAGTCACCCGCAGCCAGTAGAGGAAGAATGGTCATACATTCTGAGCACAACAGTCTTTCTGTCCCAACAGTAGTAGAAACTTAGTGACATTACAGTCTTGCCTCAGGGTCGACCCACATTCTTTCTGATAACAAGTCAACACAAATCTTTACTTATCTCATGGTTTTCTTTTCCTAAGTTACAGTGTGTTCTAGGCCTCCTCAGAGACTTTGTGCTAGTGGATTTTTTTTGAGTCTGGATATTGCCAAAGCTTGTTAGTCAGGGAATCTCTCTGTTGCTGACACAGTTTTAATGTTTACACAGTCCTTACCACTATGATATTGCAGTATTCCTGTTATTAGCCATCTATTTGAAGAGATTTTTTTTCCTGAGAAAAAGCTCCTAGAGGACTTTGTACTCTATTATTTTGTGCCTATTACTTTTTTTAAGGATTAAGGTAGAGTTTATTAGAGAAGAGAAAGGTTGGAACTCATGGACTCCAGATATGGAGTGCCACAAGGGACTAGGGCGCCTCCATGAGAAGCAGACATGAAACAGAGCTCATGGCACTAAAAAAGTGCCATGAGGGGCTTGGGAGCCTTTTTAAAAAAAATTTTTATTATTTATTCAATTGTGCATGTGTGCGTACGTGCGTGCGTGCGTGCGTGCATGCGTGCGTGCGTGTGTGTGTGTGTGTGTGTGTGTGTGTAACCACGGGCGATTTCCAGAACCACCATGGACCGCCTCTACCGCTTCCTGTTTACTCTGCCCCGGGATTCACAGGCTCCGCCCTACCAGGACCAAAAACACAAGCCAACCCCGCTTCCGCCCGGTCTATACATAGGTTCTAGGATCCGAACTCAGGACCTTCTGCCTGAAAGGCAGAGGCTTAATCCCTGAGCCACTTCTCCAGCCCTTGTGCCTATTACTTTTATAAGTAGTCTAGATAACAGAAAATGATCATTAAATAATTTGTATCTTAATTTATTCATTGTTCAAAGGGGCAAAGGTCATATTATGTACAGAAGAGCATACTCCACAATACTTTGTTCCTTTCTCTAGCTCTTACATTCTTCCCACTCCCTCTTTCGTGATGTTTCTAAGCCTTGAAGGGGAAGATATAGATGTCACTTTTAGAACTAATCATCAGCAGTCATTTAGTTCAGAGCTTTGATCAGTTAGTGAATTTCTACAGTAACTACTATTCATGGCAAAGAGAACCTTCCCTGACCAAGGATGACATCAGCAATAAGTTACAAGTATAAACATCAATGCTGAAGTAGGCATTTTATCAGGCATAGTTACATCAATGAAGCCAAACAGTTATAGTAATTTCTCTAGTAGATCCTATGACCTAAGCAATGGGCTTGCAATCAGGCTGATAAACAGACATGAATTCCTCTATGGTGGGGTCCTTAAATACAATCAGAAAGCAGCTGGTAGCACCCTTAATAGTTGTTCCACTATTGCCCCAGTGGGCACATCTGCCTGGCATGTTGGTATGACAGCATGCAGGGGCCACAGCTAAGTAGGATTGTTGATGACTATTCTCTCCCAGCAGCCTTTTGGCTCCATGAGAGCTAGTCAGTGCATCTCTTCTAACTCAGTCTCAGCATGCTTTCTTCATATTCTGCAACCAAAGCTTGTGTCGTCCTCAGCGAGAGAGTCTTGTCATCTGGTTCTGGTGGGCAACAAACAGAAAAGGCAATTGGGCCACTGCCTGTATTGTTTTGGGAGATCTCAAGGGTTGTCCTAGGTAACGAGTCATAGGAGGTAGCCAATCCCTGGCACTGGGATTGACCTAAACCTGTGGCTTCTAGGAATGTCCTTTTCTTCTTACTCGGGACACTTTTTTTTTCCCCCACAGCACTGTTTTAATATTCATAGGCACAAACTCGTTTAGTTTGCTGTATGTCATCTGTGCCTTATGAAACTATCAAATTCCCAGGCACTCCAAAATTGTGTCTGGCCCTTGCACCTTGTGTGAACTGACTTGCTGTTCTTGCTCCTTTAGGTATCTTGTATATCAAATTCTCTAAACACTCGGGGATATCATGTTATGAAATGAAGTCTTTTGCAGAGGGCAAGGAAGCCCTCAGAAGGACCATCTCCCGCCATTCCACCAAATGTTAGTCTGTCTCAGAAGCCATCAGCTGAGGGAATACAGAGAAAAATCAGTCATAGCCAATGTTCCACACAAAGTGTGATCTGCAAATCTACACTTTCTGGTTTAATGAGTGGCTCTGTTAAATACATAGCAAGGGCTGACCCCCAACTCTGCAAGTCTGTGGGCCAAGCTGTGACTGGTGCTGCCTCTCCACTGGCCACGTCTGGCTGATGAGAGGGTCCTGGAATGGGAGAGCACTCCTCCTCCAGGTCTTTGTAGGACACAAGTGTACATGATCTATTCTGGGGAAATAACTGCCCACTGGGACGAGCTCTTTTTCACCTGCACTGCTTTATCATTTATGTCTTCATTTCACTTTGACTCAGGCTTTGGAACCTTCCAGAGGTTCATAATGCATTTTTTTAAAAGTTATGTGCATGTGTGCGTGTGTGTGTGTGTGTGTGTGTGTGTGTGTGTGTGTGTGTGTGTGTGTGTATACAAGTGGACATTTGAATGGGCCTGTGGAGGCCCAAGGGTAACATTGGGAATCATCCTGGATTGCTCTACCTCTTTATTGCTTTGCCCTGAGGTTTCCCAAGCTCCACCTTCCAGGGCTGAAATTACAAGCCTTCACCATATCTGCCCAGAATTTTAATGTGGAATCTGGGGAATCTGAATTCAAGCTCTTTTGCTTGAGAGGCAAAGACTTGAACTCCTGAACCATCATTTCTCTAGCTCAAGCAATGGATTTTACTTTGCTGTTTTGTTTTTGTTTTTTTAAAGAACTTTGACTTTTAAGGGAATAGGGGTTTTAGCCTGGCTTATGATAGTCTGGCTACAGTTCCTTGTCTAGCTTGGCAGGAGAACTCACACCAACACTAGGGGCTAAAGGAACTGGCCATACCATATTCACAACTTGCTAGATCAACATGTCTGGCCAAGTATACCAAAAGATACCAACTTCCACAGTTCCCTACACTGTAGTCACCTGCCCAGGAACTTGTCCTGCCTACCATGAGCCTGGGCCTTCCCCTTCAACTAACAAGTCTGCAGGCTTGCTCAGGAGCCCAACTCAACCACTAATTCTTTACAAATGTTCCCAGAACTCCAAATCCCAACCTTCATGTTGACACCAGTATATAACTATGACATCATCTTAAATCTTTCCTGAGTGTTTTTAGTGACTCTGTCAAATGAAAATGCATATGGCACACATACATACAGATCCCTGTGATCCGTTGAAACCTGGGCACTTTCAGATTCTTAGTATCTTATTTCTAGTGCCTCTAACTATTTGAGTCTAGGGTTCTTTACATTTCAAATCAGTGATTGAATTAGGTAACACTTCAGGAATCTTCCATATCTACTCTTTTTTATTCTCAGTGGTTAGTATTTGGTTAATTTAATATGATTGGCTCAACAAAGCAGGAGATTTTTAGTAAGAATTTCATAAGTCATGTGAAAGCTCATTTTTGAAACTGTTAAAAAATATGTGACACAACCATGTAACATACCATAATTTTTCCAGAACAGGCATCAAATAAAGTTTTCATTAGCTCTAAAAAAAAAAAAAAAAGAACTCTGGCTTGACACAAATCTTGACAACATTTGCTTTTGAGCGACCCAACCAGGCCCCTTTGTGATTTTTTAAAAATTTTTTTTTTCTCATTCACTTTTGATTGCTTTAACACTTTATGAACTGGTTTACCTGTTAGTCTAAGTCATTCAGATCGCTCAGAGCCTATTCTACCTTGGAAAGATCATGTCTGTCATGGTTTGAGTGTGAGTTGTCCTCCATAGGCTAATGTGTTTGCATCCATAACTGCTGTAGATGTTTGGGAAGGTTGTAGTATATTTAGGAAGTACAGACTTGCAGAAGGGAGGCAGGTCACGGGAGCAGGCCTCGAGGTTGGGTGGCTCCCTTGCTTCTGATAGTAGTCTGTTCTTGCAGTGTCTGCATCCATGATGATGTCTGCAGTGATGTGAGTCACCTTCTGTTTCTGCTGTCTGCCATATCTTCTGCTATGGGATTTCTACCTTCATGAACTTTGTCTTTCCTCTGAAACCATAAGTCAAATAAATCTACATTTTCTCTCCATAAGTTGCTCAAGTCTGAGGGTTGTCTCACAGCAGCTGAGAAGAGTAACTGTGACAATTCCAACCATGGGCTCAGCAAGACCATTAGAGTCCCACACTAATCGCCAGGACGCTACTGCTGAGTCAGCCTCTTCCTTAACTCTCTGCTTGTATCTGACACAATGAACTGAACACCAGCCATCACCTCTCTCATGTCCAGTTCCTTCTATAATGCCTGCCTTCCCCCTATTGTCCTCCTGTCCCAAGGTTGGTGGCCACTTCAGCTGGAAATAGCCAAATGTCCCTAATGGTTCTCATGAATCAGCCAGGGACTGAGTTCCCTCGTGGTGCTGCAGATTCTATAGCTTTTGTTTTAAAAATGAATGCTACTACTCAGTTTCTCTGATACCATCTGCCCCCATGTGCCATGGCCTCTGGAGTCATTTCTTGTTTAACTATCTCTCCCAATTCAAGCAGTCCAAAGGCAGAGCTTTCCCCGATTACCACACCTCCCTGTACTGGGCCAATATGAAGGCCCCCATCTGTGTGATGTTCCATGGATTTTTCCCTTTTTCTGTATTAAAGGTCAACTTGATGGGTATCTTCTATCACTTCTAGTGCCTTCCTCATTGTCCAATTCTTCTCACAGGTTCCAAGTTTAGGGAACCCAAAAGGAGTATTTAGCACAGATCTAATTTACAATTTCTTTCCCTTCAGATCCCAGCCATAAGTAAATGACAAACAAGTATTTTGTCTCTCTTCTTCCACATTTCCTGCCAATTCAGAGGCCACAGCAAACAATATCCAGATACCTTTTTCTCATTGCAATTCTTCCCTTAAGCGGGCAAATTCTTTCTGGTCAGGGAGCTCAATCTCAGTTACATGCCTTATTTACTTAGAACAAAGCCCAGGCAACTTATGATGAGCTTAGTAACTGTTGGACCCTGAGACCCTCGCCCTAAAATTCACAAAGCAGGCTGGTTCAAGCCCACAGTATAGGCCTTGCTTGTAGTCATTCAGGCATCCATTGTTTATAGCCATCCAAGCATCCATTGTTAGTCATTGCTTAAAACTATGTACAGCCTTGAGCTTTTTACAGGTACTTCCCCACCCCTTAAGACCTCCAGCCCTTCAGTTCTGGAAAAGCAAGTTTGCCCAAAGGGGAATTCCATCAATGAAGGTCACCCAGAATGAACAGCCTGCGGTTAAGCAGGTGGACTGGAACGATCACCAAGAGCCAACTCCACCCGAGCTCTTGCCGACCAATGACTGTAAAGGTCATAGAAAATTCCTCAGTTAAGCACACCCCCCACCCCAAGATTAACTGGTCCAGTATGTGTTACTCTTAGGAACTATAATATACATTCTAGTTTGTCAGCACTTGGGGGGCCCTGTACACACATGGTTGATTCCCTTCATTGAGGAGATATGGCCACTCTGAAATTTCCCCAAGGACACTTTACCTTAGGCAAATCAGCCTTAGGCATGTCTTTTCACACATAGCAAGAGCACACATAACTGCTACTGCAGCCACTACATACCATGTGGGGAAGGATGGCCATATTGGGATAGCCATATAGACACTTCACCCACAGATAGCTTAGCCCTAGTTGGATGTCCTACCAACCACAGTGAAGCAACACAAATACTACCTGTCATGGTTTGAAATGTGTCCCCCACAGTCTCATGTGTTTGGCAAGGTCATGGCACCTTGAAAGGTGGAGCCTTGCTGAAGGAAGGCAGTCACAAGGGGTGGGCCTGAGGTAGATTAGTCCCACTCTACCTCTAGAAGTCTGCCTTTTGCAGCAGTCTGCATCTCTCAGCTTCCAAGATGTCTGCAGTGACTTAGCCTCCTCCAGCTTTGGCCAGCCAGCCATGCCACCTCAGCTATGAGAGACTGTTTCTCCCCTCTGGAGTCATAAGCTGAATAAATCTTCCTTCCTCCCTTAAGTTGCTTGACTTTGGGTGCTCTCTCACAGCAATAGTTGAGTAACCATTACAGAAATTGGTACTGGGTTGTGGGGTATTGCTGTGAGATTAAGAGCATCTGGTACCACAATGTGAAGTGGTTTGTGAAGCTGAGAGAAGTTGGTACCCAGCAGTATGGCCAATGCTGATGTGGCTAGTGGGAACTGTTTGTTGGGAGAAATATGGAGAGAACTTTGGGACTTTGTGCTGGGAAAGTTTTTGCATCTTGGCAATGGGGCCAAATGGATCTTTCTTGTCAGAGCTCTGAAGACAGCAATACAGTGAGAGATGCAGGCAGTGGAAGTCCAGCTTGTGATGGTCCAGAAGGGAACAGAGACTGTATTTGCAACTGGACGAGTGACACATGGAGCCATGTATTGGCGGAGAGTTTAGTGAAGTTTTACTCTCGTCCTGAAAGCTTGCCTGAAGTTAAACTGGAGTGCTTGGGAAATTTCAAAGCATGTAGTCTTGACAATGTGATATGGCTACTTTTTAATTGTCTTCAAAGTTATGAAAAAGAGTAAAGAATCAGGCAGGAAGAAACAAAAACTGTAAGATCTAATGATAAAAAATACAATGCCACACTTAAAAGAGATGAACCAGGAAGAAGCAGAGAGCAAAATGGCTTCATTTGTAAATCAAAGCCTGCTCTCAATTTGAATAAGAGGATAGGCCCTAGCTTGAGGGCAAGATCCTCAGTGAAGGCTCCCACCCATAAGAATGCAAATTCTTTCCAGAAGAGGAGAGCCAAAGGGTGGGGTTCCAAAGCAGGAGTTCTGCTACAAATGAGCTGCCCAGAAGTGAAAGAGATGGTCAGCACAGAGAAGTGATTCAAACAGGCCAGTCTTGGCAAAGTTGTCCACATGGTTCTGGTTTTAGAGGCATCAGTGATGCAAGAGGGAGGAGATTGTGGAGTCCTCCTCCAAGATTTCAAAAATGATGGACGCCAGGCAGCATGTGGCAGAAAGCCTGCAGTTTAGAAGGGCAGTTTGTGCTGTGGAATTAAAGCCTTGTTTGCCATTGAGAAGTGAAGATGTTAGAGAGGTCAGAGACAATGTGGTACATCTGGCAAGGAGAACTGTATACCCTGGGAGGTGGCAGGTCAAGAGAGCAACATATTCTATGGGGAGCTGCATTGGAGGGGTGGAACCAAAGCCCTTTGGAACTGAGATAATTTCAATGAGAGGCTCACCTGTAGGACTTGGAGCTACAAGATGTGAAGTTTGTCCTGCTGGTTTTTGGTCTTGATATGGATCGATCTTTCCTGGATATGCCCCCATTCCTTTCTTTTGAAATAGGAATGTTTATTCTGTGCCATTGTATGTTGAAGTATGTAACTTGTGTTTTGATTTTACAGGAGGTTTTGGATTTTGGACTGTGTTGGGACTACTGATGTAGTCTATGAAGACTTTTGTTAAAGTTGGACCGAGTATGGTTTGCAAAATGAGATGGCAATGAGCCTGTGTGGGCCAAGGGTGAAGTGTCATGGTTTGAAATGTGTCCCCCATAGTCTCAAGTGTTTAGCAAGGTCATGGCACCTTGAGAGGTGGAGCCTTGCTGGAGGAAGGCAGTCACAGGGGTGGGCTTTGAGGTGGATTAGCCCCACCCTACCCCTAGGAGAAGTCAGCCTTTGCAGCAAGCAGTCTGCAGTTCTCAGCTTCCAAGATGTCTGCAGTGATATTACCTCCTCCAGCTTTGGCCAGCCAGCCATGCCGCCTCTGCCATGAGAAACTGTATCTCCCCTGGAACCGTAAGCTGAATAAATCTCCCTTTCTCCCTTAAGTTGCTGGACTTTTGGGTGCTCTTTCACAGCAATAGTTAAGGGTAACTGTTACACTACCACTAAATGCATCTTTGATTCTGTGATGCCCATAGAGTATACTAAGTGTTGTGAGAATTTTTCTTGAGGAAATGAGCAAATCTACCCTAGAATACAACATTATTGACAAATCAAATACATGATCCTTTTCAAGTGTAGTTTGGTGAATCGATGAGTTTAATTAGGTTACAGGAGCACAGGGCACTATTTATAGGAGTCCAGGTGACATACATATGGCAACACCACTGAAGAAAATGTCTTTCTCTCAAGGACTGTGTTCTCAAGCATGGGTTGGGTCTCCAAGCTCCTCCTCTCAGCAGCTACTAAAATACTAACATTCTCAGGAAGGGGCCTCAAGGTGCATCTCCCCTGCCTTGGTGGAACCTTGAGGGGCACAATCTGTGGGTTTCCACAGCTGTTGAGCATTCAAGAGGACTCTACTGATGCCATGCTTGGAGGACAGCGCCCCATAGCAAAAAATAAAACCATGAGCAGAAAAAGGCTTAACAGCAGCTCAGAGTCTGACCAAAGCTTTGCAGCAGATTGGCAGACGAGGTCAGCTGAGCTTCAAGTCAGCGTCTCTCCCCCCACTCCCCACAGTACAGTGCTGCTTTTCTGAATCTTGGAGTTTTCTGTGTTTGGTGAGGCCCTTGGGGATTGTCTCAGGGACTGCTGTGAAAACTAAGGTGGGTACTATGTGGGAAGAGCTAAGTTCCTCTCCAATTCTGTCTGTTGAAGGTCCAACATACACATTAATAACCACTGTATTGTACCATGCTAGCCTATTAAAGATAAAGAACATTTAGGAAAACAATGATACTTTACACCAGAGATGCATAGCTTCGTGGTAGAATACTTGCCAAGGATATAATAAGGCACTGGGTTTCCAGAACCATGAGAAATAAAAATATAGTTTACAGAGCTGGATGTAAAACAACAACAACGACAACAAAAAAATCAGTCTGTTCCACTGGTTTCAAGCAGTCATCTCTTGCAGCAGTTGCTTAACCTTTGAAAAGAAAGAAAAAAGGATCCTCATTACACAGTTGGCTAGGGAAGATAACAAACCCCACTTTCCCTGCTTCTTAAATAAGCATAGATGTGAATACCTTCTTAACGTCTGGCCTCTTGTTTTTCTTTTCGTGCAGACACTGGCTAGCAATAGAGTACATGGCTTCAACTGCAGAGAACTCAGCATCGTCCATCTTTGTGTCAACATAGTCTTCGATTGTCTTCTCTTCATCTTCGATTTCTTCCTTAATATCCAGCTTTAAAATGAGTGTTACAGCTTGGTTAAGAGCTTCAAAGTAAATGGAATCAGAATGTAAGTTTTAATTATTTAAATTCATTTATTTTGTAATAACCTGGACTCTCGTGTCACTATCTTCCTTTTATAATCTTATTAAGAATTGAAACTGTACAAGACAAACCTCAGATAAAGATACACACATACATTATTTATCTCTTTACTATCTATACTCCTTGTATACTTTTACCCTCCTGCCTTCTAAGTTTTGCATTCTGTGATGAGCTAATTGCTCATGTTCCTGTTAGTGCCTGGCCAGACTGTCAGCTCGGCAGCCTGCTCCCCGATGCACTTACAGAAATGCAGTCTGCTTCTGGATCCAGACACCCTGACTTTGCAATCAAAAAGCTTGTTATAGGGTCTTAGATTGCTGAATCAAAGAGAACAAAGGAGGGTCAAAGAGGAAATACAGACTGTTGAATGGAGAGTCGCAGAGCTAGCTGTGTGTTGAATGGTAGTCCCAGAAGCATATCTGTGTCCTAATTTCATGAACTTGTAATGTGGCCTTACACAGAGAAAGACTCTTTGCAAGGACAGGTAAGTATCTTGATATGGGCTAACCAGGTCCATGCCAACTCCAATGACAAGTATGTGCATATGACACAAAAGGGAAAAGACATGGAGAAGACAACTCAACCACCAGGCACAAGGAGTGGAGCCACAGCACTAAGCTGCTACCAGAAGCCACCAGAATCTGAAAGAAGCAAGGGGACCTTCTACCCTGCACCCTCAAAAGGGAGCATGGCCTTGCCAACACCCTGATGTTGAACTTCTGGTTCCAGGATGACAAGAGAAGTAGTTTTCTGTCACTTTACAACATAGAACTTGCAATACTTTTTATGTTAGCTCAGGTAACTAAAACAGATAGAAAAGATGATAGATGACTGACGGGTGGAATGAAACATCTCAAGACAAATTTTAACCACACATGGTGGAATCTGGTGACAGAAAGACTCATTACAGGATCCATTGTAATGATGCATACATTATAATCTCCTTACTTCCCAGTCACACCACCTTCAAACATAAGCAGGGTGCAAACCTTCCTGGAAGTTTATACTTTTGCCATTGAATGGCGTGCAAGAGCCATGAACCTGAAAGATCCTCTGTCTCATGCTCACTCAGCCAAGTATTAGTTTTTGCACATCTGAGGGGGAAAAAAGAGTTAGGTACTAGGATGAAAAGTCAGGCCTCGCCAGAAGAACGGCTGCAATTTAGTGCAACACTGGGCAGCATTTCAAGGCCCCACTTTTTCCCTTGTCCTGTGAATTTTCTCTTTTTGTTTCATTTTGCATCATTTTTTGTTGTGGCAAATCCAACTCAAGACCTTGTGCAAATCAGGTAAGACCTCTACCAACCAAACCAGACCCCAAACTCCCTTCTGTATTTTAAATATATGTTTTCTCTGCTTACTCCAATCTTTACTGTGATGGTTAGCCTCAGCTATCAACCTGGCATTTGGGAGAGAGCTCTGGACACACCTATGAGGAACTGCTTTGGGCTAACCTGGGTAAGTCTGCAGGAGATTGTCTTATCTGCTTCAGGAAGTGGAAAACCTGCCGCTGGGAGGCACATTTCCCAGGCAGCGGGTACATGTGAAGATGTGGGCTGTGTAAAGATGGCCGGCGAGCACTAATTCTTGCCACTCTGCTCTTAACATTGGAAGTGGTGTGGCCAGTTCCCTCAGCTTTTGTGGGTAATCCTCCAGCCATGGTGAACTGTCACCTGGAAATGTGACCAGTAAGACCTGTTGTCCCCTTAAGTTGTTGGATCAAGGTCATTACGGCAATGGGCTACGTAACAAAAGCACCTGTGTTATTTGCGTCTTTACATTAATGGCTTGAACATGCATCTTCCATTCAGGCTTCTCTCTTGCCTCCCATCAAGAACTGATGAGACAGAATTTTATTTTTCTTATTTAGATGAAATTTGACACTATATACAGTTAAACATAATAAAAATAGTCTTATAACATTTTATCATAAATTGCAATATTTCATATAAGGTGTCAATATTAAATTTCCACAAAAATAAATTTAATAACACACCAAGGATCTTTATCATGGATAGCTTTTTATGGGCACTTGCAATAATATTATAACACACTTATGGTTTTCATAAAAGAGCATGAAGATTTTGAATAGATATCTGACTTTCTAATTCTATTCTGAGGACAAGGTCCAGTTTATCCACACTACCTGAATGTTCATCCTTGCCTCTCCATTGGGACACATAAATAGTAGTAAAATTCATGTAGTTTTTTGATTCTAAGAAAATTTTACATATGGTAGTAGATAATTTCCATAAATTTTTAAAGGCCATGGTACAATTTACTTATAGTTTTATTCACTATCCAGCCAACATAATTATAAATTATCAATGAAAGGTCCAACATAAAACTAGAAGGCTAGAAATGGTGATATATGCACCCAGGAGGCAGAAGCAAGACTGAGAATATGAATTCAGATTGGGATACAAAGGCAGTTTCTGTTTCAGATAAGAAGAAATAGCTTTTTTTTTAAAAGGTAATGTGTATCTTTGTCTTTACTTTTAACACTCTATAAAGAAGTGGAGAACTTTTCCTACCAAGTCTGTTCTTACATAAACATGAATGGAAGCTTGGGTTTACTGAGGTAAACTGAAGAGGAGCTCAGAGATCACTGAGTCTTGCTCTGTTTTTATCCACGTAGATTCCAGAGCGCAGAATACATAAGTAGCTTCTCTAAGTTTCTCAAAGGCTTCACAGCAGTCCCAAGAGATTAGAACTACATAGGCATTTTTGCTATGTCATTGCATGCTGTTAGTACAAAGACTGTCAGAAGAATGCTATTTCTAGATATCCAATTTAATTTTATAAATTTTGACTACAAATGAAGAGAAGAAAGGCCCAAAAGATGAATCAATTACTAGTAACTGAGGTTCACGTTGCTCGTCCACAGCTGGAAGTCCAGTTATTATTTCTAATAGAACCTATGAAGAAAAAAGAAACCATGAATATAACAATGAAGACAACACACAGAAATTTGGAGATGCTTTCACACTGCTGGGGACTGGACTCTGGAACTCACACATGTGCTCTGCCACCTCCCTGGACTGTGGCTCTTGATTGTGAAGATCCGTGTGAACTTGAGAGTTTAGGTTTTTAAAGCAGAAGGGATTTGGGCTAAGGTGTATCCCATGGCCTTTCCCCATGGGCACCGCAAATCCCACTATGCCACAGCTGCTGGTACCTCGCTGCTGAATCAGTTCCGTTCAGCTTCTGTTCTGAAAACTTTAAGTCTTTGTTCCCTTAGGGGACTCTGCCCAAGAGGAACTGCCTCTGGCTTCTAAGAGAATACTGTATTCTAAACATCAGGTACATTCTACAACCCTGAGCCTTAGCTTCATGGTGAAAGGAATTAGTTTTCCATAAATGAAATATTTGAAAAACTAAGATAATGAGAAAGCTCCTGATTTCTCTCACCACTCCTACAGCAGCTCTTACTCACTCTTGGAACTTCTAGGAGTGAAGGTTGGGGCAATAGCTATGGAATAGAGTGCTGCATAGCATGTTAGAGGGCCTGGGTTCAATCCCCAGAGCTGCCAGAAAACAAGCAACTAACGTGAAACAAGAATTATTAGGAACATACTGTTTAATGATACAATATCAGAACAGGGGAGATAAAGAAACATACTATATGACATGATTCATTATATAACAAACTTTTCTAATTAATGAGGATAGGTAGCAACTCAAGGATCTGCTGAAATGGCTCAGTGCCTGGTCACTTGTTACATGTGCACCTGGTTCTCTCTCTCTTCTCTCTCTCTCTCTCTCTCTCTCTCTCTCTCTATATATATATATATATATATAATATGACATATATACTAAAAACCAACTCAAAAGTTTACTCCTACTGAGTAAGGTACTTGCTAGACAAGCCTGGTGACCTCAGTCTGATTCCCAGAACCCATGTAGAGGTAGATGGAGACAGCCAACTCCACAAAGTTGTCCTCCGGTCTTCACCTGTGGCATGTGTGCCACTCCCTCAGGCGCTTATACACAATAACAACAACATTCAAAAATTAGAAATGCTTTATACATTGAGAGTTATTCATAAACTTTCTGATGTAACTAGATGTTGATATGGACAACTTTTACATTTATAGAAGAGAGCTAAGTAAGACAGGTGTGTTAGAATACTTTAATTTTAGTTAACAGAAGAATGATCATTACATGTAACTTACCACACCAAAGCTGTAGATGTCTGACTTGGGTGTTATTTCTCCTCGCAGAGCTTCAGGTGCCATGTAAGCTGTGGTGCCCACAATTCTGCTGGTCATGACTGTCTGAGAGAGTTTCTCAGAAGCCCGTGCAAGCCCAAAGTCAGATATTTTGGCAGTAAAATCTTTGTCTAGCAAGATATTTGCACTGGAAAAAAAAGTTAAATTTGGAGAAAAAAAATGTTTCTTCTTCTTTAGGAAATCAAAGTGCTTCTTAGGATGATGTTTATGTATGTTGTGTATGTATATATATGTATGTACGTATGCATGCATATATATGTATATATGAATATGAATAGATTATGTATTTCTGCTATGTGTCATTTCATAGTAAACATCATAGAAGCCTGCACATTTGTATAAATAAGTCTAGCACTCAGATAACAATGAAAAAATTATTTTCTTCTTGTTTTGAGAAAAGCCATTTAGGAGAATAAAAATACAGGAAAACTTCCCATCTTAGGGAGAGATATTTTCATTTCTCCACAGGTAATTTACTATGATTTCCTATGCAGTCCTCTAAAGCAGTTTAAAACAGATTTGTTCTATAGCGCTGGTGGTTGCACCCAGAGCCTTGCTCACGCCGGGCTGTGTGGCTTTACCACTGAGCCATAGAGCACACTTCTCTTTGATTTCTTTAATGAGCCATATTTGTATGTTTACAGAATACATTATGGTAATTAAATATTGCACATCGTGTGCGATAATCATGTCAAGATCACGAGCATTTCAGTCTTCAAACACTGACCATTTTTATGTGTAGAGATTCTGTAGTCTTGTGGTTATATTGACATGTCATAGACTGTTTTAACGAGGTTAAACTGGGCTAAAGAATAAATGGAAAAGAACTCTGACACTCAATTCTGTCTGGTGCCTTTTGACCTCAACCCCCTCCCCTATTCCCAGAAGACAATCTTGCATTCCAAAGTTCTGAGAGATTAATTTCCACAAACGAATAAGAACTTGTAGTATTTGCCTTTCTGTGTCTGTATTTGAAAATAAGCCCAAGTTGCCTTCTTAACTCTTGTCTTAACATTTTTTATAATTCATTCAAAAACAAATTTTGAACCAAAAATGTAATAATTATTCATTTACTATTCTTCCTGTACTCCCTGGAATCAAAGCAGAAAGAGTATGACTAAAAGCTCTTTAGCCATCCACCCGTCATTTGTATTACAGCTTCTTTTCTTTTAACTAAACCTTACGATGGATATATTTTATAGTGCTTAAGCTGAATACTGAATAGGGGGAAAATCTTTGGTTCTTATTTGTGACAGGAGCTTATGAATAACTTTAAAAAATCCAGTGCCTCTTTCTCTTCCCACCATGTGGTTATGGTGCTTCTCTTCCCACCTTTTCTAACCTTAAGCTATTTCCTCTGTTCTAATAATGCTCTCCCACCTTAAGGTAAACTATGGCTCTCTTGGCTACCAGGCCTTCAACTCTTCTTCCTTAAGTAAACACATAAATATCCAATGAATATTATGTGAGACAATATTTGGTACAAAATGATGAACTGGGGAAAATTCCACGGAGTGAGTGAATGAGTCTTAAAGGATACGAGAAGCTGACAGGAGGCAAGGGACGGCGTGCTAGCGCATGGATCAGGCGCAGAGTGACAAACACAAGAGAATATGCCGCAGGAACACTTCCAAGGACGGAGCATCTGAGGACCACGGAGAGAGTGTGAACTCTACCCCTGATCAATAGATACCATCCAAAGTTTTCAGATTGGGCCTAGTGCTGTCAGACGTGACCAAGGAGACCTTCACCAGGCAATGTGGTGATGAAGAAATGGCAACTAGTACATCCAGAAGGGTTGAAAATAAGGCCATTGAAAGCTGACAAAAGTCTAAGTAGTCAGAATGCCAGGAATAAGCAGTAAACTTTCAGGCATATCCAACAAACCTTTGTGGCCATGAGATGATGTGAAGGAAGAACAGAAATGTGATGATGGCCTTACAAAATATCTTCAGAGGTGTTTATACTCAGTGTTCTAGCTCCTACTTTTTCCTCTGCTACGACCTGATTTCAGACTTAATTTCTAAATGGAAGCAGGTCTCCATAAAGTCAGTACTGACTTGTGTAGTGCTAATTCAGTGTGTAAAGCATTTGACTCCTGACTACCCATCTTGGGAAATACTTTCTATAGTTGGTTCTGCAGACAGTGCACTCTGCTGGTTTTTGCCTTTGTAGACAGTTTATTAGGTTGCATTTTAGGGATTTAGAGGGTTTCTTTTAGGGATAATTCCATTCTACTTTCAAAATTCTTCTTCATACTAATACCAAATACTGTAGTAAATACAAAAATTCTATTATTTTTTATTATTTGATTGATATTAAATTCTATAAAAGCTACTTATATCCTATGCAATGTCTAATATATGTTAGGTAAATATTTAAGATTAATACATAAGGAGGAAAAGAACTGAAAATTACTCATGGAAAATGTGAGAGTTTTAAGAAAAGAATAGTGATTAGCTTAGGGAGAACCAAATCTCCCTAAGGCAAAAAATGTTCAAGAACAGAATGATACAATATAAGACAAACCCAAGCACAAAGAGTATTGGAGACAGGGCATGGAATTTGGAATGATGGAGGTCATAGGTGTCTTCAGTGGGAAAAGCTCTCCAGCAATGGGGAGCGTAGTTACTGCGTGAGAGATGTGCATGAGATAGTGTATGAAAAGACTGACAGAAAACTATTCTTCCAAGATGGCTGTTCCAAAATGCTTCAGAGTAGTATATTTACCTTTTAACATCTCTATGAATGTGGTGGTTTTCATGTAAAAAACTGATGCCGTTAGCTGCACCCTGAGCAATCTTGCATCTCATATTCCAAGAAAGTGGTGGAGTACCATCCTTGTGGAGAAACAAACTGAATTTTAAAGAAAGTAGTTAAAAACAAAACAAAAAAGAGAGAGAGAAAACAGATTACAGATATATGTAGCCAACAAATGAAAATGACATATCACTAAAAATTTAGGACTATATTTTAAGGTGGCAAAATAATCTCAAGATTAAATACATTTAGCATTTATTACTTGAAAATAAAATAACATAAAAGCATCTTCAACATCTGGCCCTGAATGACGATTTTCCATTTTAGATTGCCAATCCCAATCTAAATTGTTAATATATAAACTGTGCTAATTTTTATAGAATAAGAAAAAGTATTAAGTTTAATATGGTTTATGTGATCCTCATAAAGAATGAACATTAGTACCGTAACCTAGAAATGGGGATGGAAATGACTGGATGAGAAGGACAAGCTTACCAGGCAGGACAGTCTGTCTAGCAAGGAACCGTTGGGCATGTAGACATATACTAGGCAGAGGTCATTGCCATCACTTGAGAAACCAAGGAGCTCTACCAAGTTTTCATGCTGACACCTATGGCAAATAATTTTCCATGCAAATTGTTATAATAACGTTTTTAAATTCATCTGCAGCTTAGAAGTTTTCAATCGAGAGTTTTAACAGACAGATCAGGAAATAGATGCTCCTGTGTCACATGTAACACATACATGCTCACCACATGCTAACATGCTGCTGTGTTGATTCAACTGATCACGACAGTTTCACAGATCTTCCTGTTTCACAGTCAAAGCTTGAGTTTTCACAAATCACTGGACCCTGAGACAGTTTGCCCAGAGATAACACTGATGCTCGTCTTTGCTCAGAATGTTTTTCATTGTCACCACAAAGATTTCGAGGACTCTCTTGAAACTTTTACCTCACTCTAATGACTTCTCTAACACACCAAACGTTTATTCTCTAACACATCCAAGGTGTTGATTTATAGAATCTTCTTCACATTTAATTTGTAAATTTCTGATCTTTAACTACATAACTATCTGGAATCATTTGAGTTTTCTATGTACTTGAGAATAATAAAATGAAATACAGTGCACTAGAGACAGAGAAAACAGGAGTCCAGTTTTGCCTCCTCTTGGATATGTGATCAAGAGCAAGTGAACCTTCCCAAAGCTCAGCTTTTTATCTGCCTAGAGCAGAAAATAGTATGTATAAAAAGAGTAATATGAATGCTTTGAGAATTAAATGAGAAAATGAGAGGAACATGATAGATGTTCATTTTGCTTTGTAAAGGATCTATAATTCTAGCATTTCCTTATGTGAAATCAGACTTGTACTTACTCTCAGCGATATTTTGAGAAGTTAAATCAATGACAGCTGCTTTTCCACCAAATTTGCATATTTTAAATACAAATAGTTAACAAGAGTAACAGCTAAATACCATCTGTTGATTCTGTTATCTATGCAGTACTGTGTTGACTCCCCTGCTTGGTTCGTTTTAATCTTCATGATAGATACAATTTTACTCATTTTTGCAGATATAAAATTAATGGATAGAGAGTTAAGAAGTCTGGTCAAAGTGATTCTACTAGTAAGGTCCACAGAATAACACTTGAAAAAGATCATGACCATGGGGTTGGGGGATATAGCTCAATTGGAGAGTGCTTGCCTAATACGAGGCCTGGGTTTAGTTCAAAATACCACATAAAACCAGGCGTGGTCCCATGCACATGATGTAATCCCAGAAGCTGGGAGGTGGAACCAGGAGACTCAGAAGTTCAAGGTCACCCACTGGCATACTGTGAATCTGGGGCCAGCTGGGGTTAGCAACCAAGTATGGCGGAGTGGCAAAGAACCATGAAATCTGAATACACAACTGGTAGAAAATGAATTACCATTACTTGGGCTAGGGGAGAATACAGTGATAATGTGTGCTTAGCACAAGTAAGACTTAGACTCAGTCCCCAGCATTAGAACACTATCACCATCGCTTATCTATAAAGCCATTCTGGTGCAGAGTTGCAAAGTTTTTAAAAAGATTATGCATTCTGATCTTCTAGCACATGCTCTCCTAAGACTTTATCCTATGAAAATAAAAAGCAGTGCATTGAAAGATTACTTATTTATGTATGTTTTTATATTTTTTGAGAAGGGAGTCTCATATGACTTGAATCACAATCCTCTTGCCTCCACCTCTCAAGTGCTGGGATTTCAGGCTGGTTTTGGAACATTTTTTTTTGTTAGGAGTATTAATTTGCAAGTTTGAAAATTAGAAGTAAAACTAGTATAGTTAATCACTAAACTAAATGTAATCTTTCTATGTGTTAGAATATTGTAAATAATTTAAAATGTTAATTATTTTAAGAACAAGGAAAACACTATATATAACCTGAAGAAATATATAAAGATACCAACAAGAAAAAAGATACTAGCAACTGTTATTTTTAGTGATATGATGAGAATATTTTTGTTTCTTTGTTTTGAGGGGAGATTCTATATAACCCAGGCAAGCAATGAACTTACTATGTAGCTACGGATAAAGTTGAACTTCTGATTCTCCTGGCTCTACCTCACAAATGCTGGGATTATGGGTATATGCCTGATTTATGCTGTGCTGAGGATCAACCCAGGGTTTTATGCATGTTAGACAAGCACACATTCAACTAAGCTACCAGCTGCTTTTAGAATTGGACAATAGAGGGTGAGAACGAATCCTAAGAAAGCTTGGATTGATGTTACAGATTGACTCTTATGTACACCTGTCAATCTCAGGCTATTAATTATGTTATGAGGTTAAACAACTGGGATGGGCCATGGGCAGCAGCACCAGCAGTAGGTTCCTGGATTTTATGTGGCAAACACAAAAAAGGATTTAGAGCAAAGTCAAGGGCTCCAGAATCATATATATCTGGATTTGAACCCAACCTTCCACACTTACTGGTGAGGTGTTCTTGGATAAACTATTTCATGTTTCTAAACTTTTTGTTTAAGGATGTCACAGCAGCTGTCCTGAATTAGAATGAGTCAACGGACTTAAAAGTAGACATACAGTGTATGGCATGTTGTGTATACTCAAATACCAATCCCTATAATTGTTAAATTAACTCATTTGTTTCCCAGCCCATCCTTACAATGCCCAGCAATTTCCCTGCATGCATCAACATATTCTTAACAGCTTTGTATTAATTACCTAGCTACTCTGAGTGTGCATGTGTGTGTGTGTGTGTGTGTGTGTGTGTGTGTGCGTGTGTGCGTGTGTGTACAAGAGGGCAATTAAGCATGTGTGCTTGTGGGCCCCTAAGGGTCACATCAAGAATTGTCCTGGATGGCTGTACCTTCTTTTTGTTTTGGTCTATGATTTCCCAGGCTTTGCCTTCCAGGACAGGAGTTACAGGCATTCAAATGTAGGATCTGGGGATTTTCCCTTTTGCTTGGGAGGCGAAGGCTTTAATCCCCGAGTCATCTCCCCAGTCCCTTCTGTGAATCTTAATTTATATAAGGATTTGTTATTTTTTAAAATACTTGAGGCAGGGTCCTGGAAATTGCTATGGAGTTCAGGCTGGCCTTGAACTCATGATTCTTCTGCCTTTCAAGTGCTGGATTACATGTCACCATTCTTGGTTTTATAATTTTTTTTTGAAATATCACTACAATTGATTTGTAGTGAGAGCAAACAACATAATAATGGAAAATAGCTGGAATTCTATGCAACTTTGTCATGAAATAAAATACTGACTGCTACTGAACTTGCCGGCATATGAGCACACGTACAATTGAAGAGACAAAAGCACTAGTCTACATAAAACCTGTGTCCTGTATCTGCACCCTGCTTGAAGGCACCTGAGCTAAAGAAGCCAGATTCACGGTGCCCTGTCATGTTCTTTACCGAATGCTGTATTGCTGGGTCAACACTTACTTTGCCATGACGTCTATCTCTTGATCAAACTGTTGTTTCAGTTCTTCAGTACTAATGTCAACCATCTAAAAAAGATAATATATAATGTAATAATTCAATACAATAACCTCATGGCTCCTGAAGCTGGAAGGGGGTGGCACAAAGAGAACCCTGCTAATCTGCTCTCTTCAAAGTAACAGGGCCAACCAGGCCTGGGGGTGCAGGTCTGCAATCCCAGCCACTGGGGAGGCTGAAGCAGGAGGATCAGAGGTTTAAGGTTTACCTGACTTACAGAGTGAGTTCAAGGCTGGGGTAGGTAACATAGTAGGACCCTCAGTGAGGGCTGGGGATATAACTCAATGGCAGAGTACCTGTCTAAATATATGTAAGGCTCTAGGCTCAATAAACTAGCAAAATAAAAATAAATAAAAAAAGTAAGGTCATATTCAGTTTGTTTTACAGAATAAGTAACATCTAGAAACACAAGTGATTTATTCAAGGTCTATAGATTTTAGTGCAACAAAAGGAAACAATTATAAATCTGAGTTGTAGGAATAAAATGAAACATACAACTTCACCTTGCAGAAATTAGAAAAAAATTCTGTGTAACAAGATGAAAGTAAATTTGAAGGCAAAAAGGAAAATTGAAAGCAGTAGAAATATTTGCAATGCATGGATAAGGGTGATTATGTTATAAACATGTGTAGGCTACTGATATTTTTAACAACAGATTTAGAATCTGTGAAACCTTCATCAAAATAGGAACAAAAGGCATGGGTAAGAAAAGTTTCTTCTTTTCATAGTATTTATTTTTTAAAGCTATTTTTCCATGGGAAAATCAGGAAAATGTTTTTACCTAGAATTTTCTTAGTATCTTATCTTTTTAAACTTAGACTGTTCATAAGGTATTATGTAGTATAGAGCATTTACCTTTATCTTGTGTTTCTACCAAAATTGTAAATGAGATCATATACACATGCGAATAACTTCATTTTTATGAAGAGGACTCATAGCTCATAATGAATTTTTAAATGTTAAGAGGTACCAGCTGAGATTCTAGTTATTAAGCACTTTGGAAAAGAAATCCCCTCCCCCAAAAAAAGAGGCCTGGAGAGGTGACTCAAGTCTTAAGACTCTATCTCATAAACAAAGGATCCTGAGTTCAGATCCCCGGTCCCAAATAAAAACACCAGGTGGAAACAGCGGCAGCCTACACTAATGGTCTGTTGGGCAAAACCTGGAAAATCCCAAAGCAAAGCAAGAAGTAGGTATAAACAATCCAGGATAATTCCTTGGCCCTCCACAGGGACACACAGTGCCCTCTGACACACACACACACACACACGCACACACACACACACACACAAAATATTTACAAAGAAAAAGAGTGAGCGAGACACCAGCTCACGTGAAAGCTTACACTACTACAAGTGAGCCCTCTTCTTACTCTTGAAGACGCAACTTACTGCTCCGAGCTTCTTCACCGCCACAGGCGTGTTGTTCACGTAGCCTCTGTAAACAACTCCAAAGCCTCCCTCTCCCATTCTGTTGCCACCAACAGAAACGGGTCGCTCGTCAAAGTCATTGGTGATGCTCTTCAATTCATAAAATGAGAAACTGTGAAAACCTACAGTATCAACAAAATATGGAAAAGTTGTTTAAATAAAAAAGTCTGGTTTTAATAATTCTGACATTTTCTCACTTTGAAGATAGCACACACACACACAAATGCATATTGTAACCTTTATCACTAACTATACCATATACCCTTGGCCTCCATCCAAAATATCATTCATACATTTGGGCGAGTCTATTCTGCTTCCCCCAAGTTCTAGGCACACTTAAAAAATTATTTTGTTTCTTTGTCCTTTTCTTTTTTTGAAACAGGGTCTCACGTAGCCCAGGCTGTCTTTGAATTTGTATGTCCCTAAGGCTAATCCCACATTCATGATCCCCCTGCTTCCACTCTCTGGAGCTGAGGTGACAGACATATGCCATCACAATAGCTTTATAGTCACACTTGTAAAAAATTTACTTATTTTTTCTTTTTGTGGTTGTTTGTTTGCATTACCTACTACCTCTAGTCATTGATAATATATTAACTAATGTGATAAACACGGTGCTTAAAACTTCAGAGGAAAAAAACATGAAAAGTTCATTGCCAAGGTGCCTGTGGTTGCTGGTTAAACAAAAGGAGAGACTATTGTAAAGCATCTAAGGACCACACAGTAGGGGAAAGGACTGTAATGTCACGCACGTGTATCGCTGACTTCGGAACCTTCATTTTCTGGACTGGAGGAGTCAGGCAACTCAGAGTTTTGTTTAAGATTCTGAACAAGCATCAGAGCTACCTCGCCCTTTTCACAGTTAGGCTTCTGCGTCTGCGCAAGGGTTGCAGCTTCTCTAGAAGGCACAGGGTGAGCAGCTTTGGGAACGGCATCTACCGAAGAGAGGAGGATTCACTTAAGGAAAAAATACTTTTGAAAAAACTAAGAGCTCAGTGTATTTAATATCACCAATGGTGCTAGAAGCTGGCTTTCCCTGAGTCCTCCCAGCACACACAGGAAGCTACCTAGTAAGAACCTGTCAGCTGTGACAAAAGGCGGCACAGAGAG
This sequence comes from Typhlomys cinereus, assembly GCA_023101885.1. NCBI lineage: Eukaryota > Metazoa > Chordata > Mammalia > Rodentia > Platacanthomyidae > Typhlomys > Typhlomys cinereus. The sequence continues at coordinate 6,894,068 of JALPQD010000026.1, forward strand.
GAAAGAGGTATCACAAAAGGTAGTCCCGAATCATCAGACACTGGAGTGAGGACAGATGCGGCCCAGCTGGGCAGATCAGGAGTTAAGGTTGGACTCAGCTACTAGCAAGTGTGAGGCAGCTGTGCACGAGATCCTGTTTCAGAAACAATGACAACAACAAAAGAAAACAACAGAAAATAAGACAAAAAAATATAGATCTGGAATCCACATCCATAATTCTTTTGTGTGAATGCGCACGTGCGTGTGTCTGTGACTCAAGGGTGACTTTGTGAACCAACCTGAATTGTCCTACCTCCTTTTTGCTTTGTTCTAGAGTTTCCCAGGTTCTGTCTTCCAGAGTTGGAAGTGCAAGCCACCACCATTTCCCTCCAACATTTTATTCATATATTAAATTTATGTTTTTATATACATACCTCCCTCATCCCCCCTTTCCTTTCCTCCCCCTCTCATACCATCCCACCCTCCCTCCCCTCCCTACGTGGGTCTGGTCCATTCTTTCCTATTTTCTTGTCCTTTAGTTCTAGGAGTCTTGGGGTCTCTCTATATCATCTGTTGTTATGGGGCTCCAGGCCTCTGTGGCAGATCGAGGCCCTTCCTTGGGCAGCCTCCTGATACAGGTACTCCCTTACCTCTGTCTGACCCTCGTCCCTAAGGATGATTCTGCCTGAAACTATTTCTCCTGAGGTCCACACCAGGCCACAGGGACACGCTGACAGGTCACCACTGTGCAGGTCTGACGAGTTCAAGTCCCATTGCCATGAGTACCCGGCTGTGGCTGCCCAATCTTGATGGAGTGACCTGTTCAGCAACAGAACTCTCCATCTTTAGGCTCTTACAGTTTTACCACCCCCTCTTCCTCAAAGTTCCCCGAGTCTCTGGGTGGGGAGAAATTTGGCTGGCCTGGTTCCAGGTGAAAATTGTAGGGTTGCTAGTGTTCTGTATTCAGGTTGTTTGTTTTATTCTTGCACTGTACAAGGCTGCATCCTATCGGCTCACTTGACATTTTTATGTGGAATCTGGGACTCACACTCACATCTCCTGTTTGTGAGGCAGACTTAACCCATGAGCCATTTCCCCAGCCTTTATGTCCAGCAACAACAACAACAAAAAAACAAGAGCCCTAAGCAATTTGTTACACACAATAAAGCTTGAGAATCACTACTGTATGTGGCATCAAAGGGAAAAAGGAAGTGAGGTTATGAGGAGGGCAGACTTGACAGCAGAAAGCTATGTAAGAAACTCACCGTCAGAGTCCTGGCAGGGTGGAAGCTGAATACAGTTCCGAAGAATAATCTGTTACAAATTGTACTTGATGTCTGAAATCTACATTGTCAAGGCTTAAATATGAAATGTGCTCCACAGGCTTGTGTGTTTAAATACTTGGTCCCTGACTGTTAGGGATGGTTAGGGAACCTTCCCAGGACAAGAAGTCTTGTTGAAGGGAGAACATCACTGGAGAAGAGCATTAAGTTTGATACTTTGGTCTTATTTCCTGTTCTTTGTTTCTCTGTCTGTCAGTCTCTCTGCTTCTTGATAATGGTTTCAATGTGACATCTGGCTTCCTGCTTCTGCTGCCACGCCTTCTCTGCCTGCCACCATGTGTTCCCCACCATGAAGTCCTATTCCCTCTGGAACTATAAGCCAAAATAACAAGTCCTTTCCTGTCTTAGGCTGCTTGGGTAGTACAGTTTATCATGGCAACAAAACAGTAATTGAAACATACATCCTTCTAAATAAACCTCCTGACACAAAAATACCTAACTTTAGTAGGATTAGATTCAATTGTGAAGTCTCTATTAACTTAGCTACACAGTCCATGGTGTGCCACATGTGCTTATAAATGAGCAGATGGAAGGAAAAAGACTCCAATAGTTTGTTTACTAGAGAAAAAAAAGAAATGCTTCTATTCTTTCCATCCCAATTGCTGACACTGTAGCCACACCCAGTTTACCTGGCAGAAGCAAACTTGCAGGAGCAAAAAATTCATTTTGGACCAAGAGGTTCACCAGATCACCCACAGTGCAATTTGTGGTGCCCCAGTCAAACAGAAGCTCAGAAGTGGGACTCTTTCCGCTTTGAAGTAATGCTTCGAATCTCCTTAAAATCAAATAACTATGAAACAAAATTAGTGTACAACTCAAGTTCATGTGCAAATAGAAAGTAATTTCCTGGACACTACCTGCCTCTTCCTGCCTGCCTTGATCGCTGCATCTCCTGCAACATAAAAGGAAAGAGGCAGCAAGAGTGTAAAGATACGAAAGAGGAGAAGTGAGCTCAAAGATGAAGATAATAATAGTTAACGTTTTGGGCTTCAGAGATAGCTTAGCTGGTAAAGTGTCCATCAAAAATGAGGGTTCAGGAGCTAAACTTGGACCCCCAACACCCATGTGCCAGATGTAGCAGTACACGGAGAGAGCTGGAGAGGCAGAAATAGGCAGATCCCTGGAGTGTGAAGGTGAACTTCAAGTTAGGTGAGAGATCCTGTATCAAAAACTAAGGTAGAGAACAACTGAGGAAGACACTATCTGGACATCTGAACTCCACATGCACACACAGCTATCCCCCTCCACCGTTAACTTTATTGATTACTTACTGAGTGCTTACTCAGAGAGGAACAGGAGTACACATATAAGCTCATTTAGAGATGCTATGAGTATTACTGATTTATTAATGTGAAGGCCAGGCTTGGAAGCCACAAAGTCAATTCAAGATATACCCAAGTTGAGATCCATATACAGAATTCTCTTGATCAACCTACTGATATAAATTATGTCTTACATAACTTATTAACTCTACCATCTATAGATTTCATAAATAAATTATTTTTCACTATGCAGAATATGTATATGCTTAGGGAATTGTTCCTTTGGAATCATATTTTATTAAATTGGATATAAAACACCTTTTAAAATTTTATTTCTTTACAATTAAAATTTAGCTTTAGAAAATAGCACTAAAATTTTTCACCAAAACAGTTTATTGTCCTTTTCCAAAATTTTTGTTTGTGGTAAAATTTCAAACTTACAAAAACAGAAAAATAACACATTGAACAACGATTTAAAACTCAACTAGATTTACCAAATGGCCAGTTAGCTGCATTTTGTTCGCATGTTTCTCTCTCTCTCTCCTTCCATCCCTTTCTTCCTCTTTTTGGTGTTTTATAGTTTAGACTAGATATCTTGTTCCATGTCTCCCTTTCTTGATTGACTTGATTCGTTTCTTAAGATTAAATTCAATTATGGCTAAAATTTTGGTAAGAGCACTACACAGGAGATAATATGTCCTTCTCACTGCATCACATTCAGAGGCAGGCAGTGGCATTTTGTACCATGACTGGTTGGCTCATTGGCTAAGGAGGTGTGTTTCCATCTCAAGCTGGATGGTGCCTACATGCCTGCCTTCCCAACACTTAAGATATAGAGGCAACAGTTTCAGGAGTTCAAGGTCAGCCTTAGTGACATACTAAGTATAAGGCCTATCTGGTCTATCTGAGACACATTCTTGAAAAAAGTGTCTTTCTCCTAAATGCATACATAATTCATATGTAAACTTTTATGTTTTTAAGCTCTAATGACCTGTATGAAGGTCGTCACTGTTGGCTATAAGATGGCAACTTTCTAATTTTACTGCTATTCTGAGCAGTGTTTGCTGATATTATTCTTTTAATTAATTGTGTGTGTGTGTGTGTGTGTGTGTGTGTGAGAGAGAGAGAGAGAGAGAGAGAGAGAGAGAGAGAGAGAGAGAGAGAGATGGCACTGTGTCCCTATGGAGACCCAAGGGTGACTTCGGGAATCATCCTGGATTGCTTCTACCTCCTTCTTGCTTTGCTCTAGGATTTCCCAAGCTCTGACAAACCAGGACAGGAAGTGCAGGTCACCACCATTTCCACCTGGTGTTTTTACATGGGACCTGGGATCTGAACTCAGACCTTCTGCTTGAGAGGCAGAGTTGTAATCCCTGAGCCATCTCTCCAGCCCTGCTGGTGTTATTCTGAACACAATGATTCACAGTAACATTCTTTCTAGTTCTGCTGCAATGATTGTCCCATAGGTTTTTGTTTGAATGCCAATAAACTAGCTTTGTGTGTGTGTGTGTGTGTGTGTGTGTGTGTGTGTGTGTGTGTGTGTGTACTTGTGGATATCCAAGGGTAGATATTCAGAATCATCCTGGATTGTTCTTATTATAAAGTTTGGCTCTGGAGTTTCCAGGGTCAGAAGGGCAGGCCACTGCCATTTATATTTGGCATTTTTTATGGGATCTAGGGATCTAAACTCAGATGTTTTTGTGAGGCAAAGGTTTAATCCCTGAGCAATCTCTCTAGTCAACAAACTAGTTTTAAAAATTGGTTTTCATCCCAAGACTCAGAAAGCATTGTGGAAAAGGGGCAGTAAGGTTGTAAGAGCCTGCAGTGAGGCAGTCGTGAGCCAGATATGGAAAGGACAGGACTGTGACATCCATGATTTCATAGCAGATATGTGTACCTCCACAAAAACTTCATGGGAACTGTCCTGTCAACATCTTATCAAGAAAGGGGGAAGATCTTAAAAAGCTCCATCCCTCCCTGAGAGACTAATGAGGACTAATGTAGATAGGGAAGAAAAGGAAGATACTTTCCTCAGTAGTATACCCACTAATCTATGATATGACTTGAAAATAGGAGGGGATCTGGCAGAGGAGATGAATTGTTGGACAGTCCTAAGACCTGAAAACTCTATTTGTAGGAGTGTGTTCTTATAAGAAACAATCTTTGAA